>OX451212.1:2445875-2858795 GCA_949628255.1 Macrophya alboannulata | reverse complement strand
AGGTATATACATGAGAATGTGGAAATGTATATACGAATATTTATATATGAATTTTCCAGCGTATCCAAACCCAACTGGCTTATTAACCTGAATACAAAAAAAATTTAAAACAAAAAAAAAAAAAAAAAACGAAGAAGAAACCATCAAAAAATCCGAAAAATATCTTTACATAAAAATAAAAAAATAAAATATCTCTATACAACGAATAAACTATATCATCGTCTCTAGAGTTTTTTTTTTTTTGTTTTTTTTGGACAAAAACGACGATCTTTAAACCGTTTACAAAAAATTCTGGCTCTATAGATGATACAAAAAAAAGGAAAATTACGAAAAAAAAAAAAAAAAAAAAAAAAAACAGCAAAAGTATCGAGACACTGGGATAAAATCTCAAGGTCAAAATTCCTCCTATACAACTCTGTTGGACAGGTGTTCGGAGACGTTCGTTTGGCTGAATAATTCGTCGAGATTTTGGCACATACACATACGCGCAATATACCTAAATGTGTGTACCTGTACGAATATGTATATGGGTTAGTAGTTGTGAGTAAAGAGAAAAAAGTAGAAAAAAAAAAAAATGACGAAGTTACTCGTATTAAGGCAGTATTGCAACGGTTACGGAGAGTTGATAGCGGTTGGTTGTTGCACGTGTAAGAGATTAAGGGTACGGAAAGGCCCTGCAGCAGCAAGATAGGTATGATCATCGTGTATATATGTATATCTAATATATTTCTATATATATATACCTGGAGCTCATGCAGCAGTATAGCAATTACGCGAATATTACGAGAGGAGTTGAATCCTTTTGCGGGGATTGAATTTCATGTCGGGTCAAAGGTTGCAGCAGAACGATCGTTCCTGGGTCGGTTCGTTGTTAGCCCCATATCATGGATATGGATATAGGTATATTATAGGTATACATATATGTATCGCTTGCCGTGAAATTTATATTATATATATATATATATATATATATATACATATATATATATATAATAATATGTATATACCTTACCCATGTATACATATAGTATACGGTAGGATATTATAAACGTCGTGAATGATTGTACACGGGAATATTATAGCGAGAGGAGGCTAAGAGATCTAAGGAGTAAGGAGCGAGGAGCGAGGAGAAGAGATTGTTTAAGCTAAATCTTATAGCGGTCCAACCAACAACAGAAGAGCGAACAGGCATTCCGAGAAGACCGCGAGCGCGGAATTGGCCAACCTTCGCTGTTCCTGCTACTTCACTAACGTATACCTGTGTATATATATATTTCCGTGTATACGTTTTAGCTACGCGAATAAAACGTAGCATCCTTCGAAAAAGTGAGAAAGAGAGAAAGAGAAAGAGAGTGAGAGAGAGAAAGACAGAGAGAGAGAGAGAGATCGTCGACGGGTCAACTTTACAAAACACTTACGCACTGCTAATGTAAACGCGACGTCGTCACGCGCGGTCGTTGTGAGATTTTTTTACTCCGAATAACTCCCGCGATTTGACATACCTAATTAATGATATACCTATGTATATATATGGGTGTATGTGTGTGTATTAATACATATTCATCGCGGGAATTTTATTTGTTTATTTATTTTGCATTTTTTTTTTTTTTTTTTTTTTTTTCGATTTTTGCGAGAAGTGGTAGTAGAAGAAGAAGAAGAAGAAGAAGAAGAAGAAGAAGAAGAAGAAGAAGAAGAAGAAGAAGAAGAAGAAAAAAGAAGAAGAAGAGGGAGGAAAGGATGAGCCTGATATAATCGGTTGAATAATAATATACGCATACGTTTGATATTCAATCGCGGTTTCTCTTTAATACCAAGCGTGTTGAATGATGTAAGAAGAGACTTTAAATTTCAACTAATTAAGTAATTAGTCGAGGTCTGTTGATATAATTGCTAATTTATATGACAAAGAAATTAGCTTATATTTTCTTCTTTTCATTTTTTATCTATTCATTCCTCAATCTGTCTCTCTTTCTCTTCGCGACTCGTTTCACTACGATAATGTCCAACTTACTGAAAATACATATATGAATATATACATATATATTTATATACATATATTATATATATACATTAACACTTGCGAGAATTGATTTTTCCCAGAAGCAAACAGATCTCACTCTTTCTCTCCCACACCCCCTCTCTACCCATTCCTGGTATAATATATATGTATATTAATTCTCGAAATCTATACTTATTTTTTTTTTTATTTATTTGTCTTCTCTTCACCTACTCGACTTTCGCTTACTTCCGGTTTCATTTATTCAAATTATCATTCCTTGCTGATTATCTTTATATACGTTCCCTTCCTCCTGCACGTATCGCTCCCTCCTCCGTTCCCTTATGGTTAATATAGTAAATGTAGACGTTTTATTAGTGCTCCAATTTTCATGATAATCAACGACGATTCTATATATCGAATTTCGTCGTCCTCAAACGTCTAGACTCGTGCGTGGAAATAAGGCGGAAGTGTGACAATAACGGAACGATGATATCAGAACAAGCTGCAGATGTTGGAGTTTTCTGTTTTCGCCTTTCATCGCCGCGCATACATATACACGTATATATATATATATATATATATACATACCATCTACATATAATTGCGGTTTGTCACGATTATAACATATATCTATAGTTTTATTTTTTTATTTTTCGTTTTTCTGTTCTTTGGTTTTTGCTATTTTAATATATATGAGTGTGAACATATGGTGTTATGCGGTCAGACCTTCTATATATATATATACATATGTACATACGTATACCATTCGTATTTCGTGAAATTATATCTATGATTCATAGAAAAAAAAAAGAGAAAAAAAAAAAAATTAGAAAAAAAGTGACAAATTATTCTGTTATTTGAATAGCGTGTCATTGCGGTTGTAGCTGACTCGTTTTAAACGGTACATAAGGGGGAGAATAAAAAAAAATGACTGAAAAAAAAACAATAAATGAGTCAGTTTAGTCACCGTCCCCACGAATCACGGATTCCTATTCTTATCCCATATTATTGGTACACAGGAAATGCCTATGCGTAATTCGGTGTGTTTCATTTATAATTTCGACTATAATCTCCGCGCTGAACGCATACGGGTTTCATTCATATATATCGTACGTTCATAGTATATAGGTACCTATATATTTATATATGTAGGATACCCGCCGTTGAGCGAGAGATAAAAAAAAATACTTTTCCGTCACTTCTGTGTAAATTATGATAAGAAATTTAATTCATAAAATAGAATTGTTCATTATTGCTTATTATAGTATTTGTTCATTTTATCTTTCTTTTTCTTCTTCTACTTTTTCGGTTTTTTTTTTTTGTTTTCTTAAGCGAGGGGAGAGGAAAAAACTTATATATTATATATACATATATGATATATATTCGTGTATATAATTGAATTTCTGTAATTTTTAAATGTGTATATTATACATATATGTATATATACGTATATAGTATATATACGAGTATAATGAATATAGAAATCGATTGGAGGAATAATAATCTATATAGCCGTCTATGGAAAAGTTGAACGACACCGGTTGAATTAATTTAAAAACAAAAAAAAAAATATTGAGAATCAATCCAGAAGCAATTTCAATCTTCGATGTTATTTCAAGGCTCCTATATAACTCGGTTGAACGCATATATACATACATATGTATGTGTGTATGTGTGTGTATATAACATACACGCTGCAGCAGCGGTTCAATCGAGAAAAAAAAGTCGTTATACCTATAACAACGAATCAAACTAGTCAAGAATTATTTCAATCTAGTAGCGGGAGGATTTAGGGGCATTCACATCTTATGTATAGATTTTTTTCTCTTTTTTATTTATTTATTTTTTTCTTCATTAAAACGCCTAGATAGTATTTATTACCTGTATATAAATATAGAAATAATTATAACACGTTATTTCGATTTGGTAAACCGCAACAAATCAATGTAATAATTATATATAACATGCAGATCTTCGAACCAATTATTTTATTATCGTAAAACTGTAATATTTCATGAATATATAGGTATACATATATATATATATATATATATATATATATATATATTTTTTATTATACAGAAATCGAATTTTGACGCGACTCAAGAACAAGATAAAAAAAATCTCATGATTTAAAAAATATTTTATATATTATATCAAATGAAATTCTCAATATGAAAAATTGTCACTCTGCACTGGTGATAAATTTCTATTTATAAATAATCGATTTCTAATTAGTATCGCCTGATATCTACTGTATAAATCTTTAATTGTACTAATTAACGGTCGTTAAATATACCTATATGTAACATATATGTATATATGTATACATTTTTTTCATGGTGAAAATAAATAATAGAAAGAAAAAAAAGAAGAATTAAACTTATAATAAAACAGCTTCGGTTCTTATATAGTAATCGTATACAGTTTTCAACGGCTCAATTACACATAGGACTTTTCTAAACTATAAATTACTGCACACAGTGCAGACTGGATATATATATACGTATATATAGGCACCAGCTATATAGGCGAGGTCAATTCTTGGCTTCGTGTAACGCAAGTAGCTCGTCGAGGATTTAATCGGAAGTTAGTTTGTCAGTGGTAAGATCCGTGACTCACTGCAAAGCTAAGAGATCTTTACTTTTGTCTTTAACTAAAAAGAGAAAAAGAGTAGGCAGGCTTATACATACACTGTACTCGTATAAGCTCCGGTCTCGATCTCGCATCGTTCGCACACGTTAGGGATCGTACCTATAGCTACGGGTCGCGAGTAGTAATTCTATAGTCTTCGATCTCTTCCATAAACCTATATATCGCCAACGTAAGACAGTACAGACTATAACAGAAGATTAATACCCAAATCGTAGAGTAAAATATTGTAGTGTATATATATATACGTTTAATGGATATGTTTAATATTTATATGTACATATATGCAGTGTACATATAAAATATGTAATTTAATGCAACGCGGGGAGAAGAAGAAACGATAAATTAATCACAGAATATAATAATACATATACATATATACGAATATAATATCTACTTATTTCACGTATATATACATATACATATAGATATAGTATATAACAAGTATTACGACACACGACACACGACATACGATCGCGTTACACCACGCCGGATCGTCGCACCGCACCGCACCGCACCGCACCGCACCGCACCGCACCGCACCCGCCGACAGTAATATTATTCACTAAAATAGCCCCGCGATAATAATAGGTATATGTATGTACATACATATGTGCGTATATGTTAATCTTAGTATATACTAAACCCTGAGCACCTATTATAGAGGTATAATAATATTTATATTCCACTTATTTCAATCAATGTTTTATATACGAAAAATTCTATTATTCAGGCTGATATGTTATATAGGATATGTATAAGGTATAACGTTTTTTTTTTATGTGTATAAACGATACGGCGACTATTAAACGCGATAGCTATATAAGCTACTGTATATTAACAACCGCGTTCGTATATACTACTTAGGTCTATGGTGCCGCTGATAACGACTTTTGTAATGCCCGGGGACTCATTCAAGTATCTCCCATTGATATCCCCCTTCCTTCCTCCCTTCCTTCTTTTTTTCTCATCTAAATGTATTTACAATTATAGTTTATTATATGTATATATGTATAGGAATATATTTATTATGTATATATAGGGCTTTACAGTCTGATTCAAAAAAATAAAAAAATAAGAGAAAGAAAGAAAAAGGAATAATAACCGTTGAGAAGATTCGTCGGAAGTTGATCTCGAATATCATTTGACACGCGTACGCGTCTATATATAATACGGTAATGAATGATATACGTACAGGCTTAATCTCTGTAATAAGTGACGTCACACGAACGTACATCTGACAAGTTGTATAGTTACATTTTATATATCACATATTCTATGTACGGTATGTATGTATGTAGACGTTTAGGTATGTATATATGCATAAAGAGAGAAATATATATATACCTATAATATACATGCAGACATGAATTTACATCGCGACGCCGTCATTTAATCGTTTCAACAGACACAGTTTGACATATGTATATACATAGGTATATACCATACGACGACTAGGAAAAATTATACAATTATTCATTTCTTTATTCTCCATTTTCGAGTTAATTTTTTTTTTTTTTGCCACAGTCCCTTCTTCGTAAAAAAAAAAAAAAAAATGAATGAATGAAACTAGAGACAAACCGGCTGAAATTTCGCTCTGTTATTTTATACATACATAGGTATATTTGATAGTCTCGAACTGTCCATATGGCATAATTTATTATATTGATCGATAAAACCAAAAAAAACTAAACACCCAAAAAAAAGGACCGTAATTAAGGAACCACATTTTTTTTTTTTTTTTTTTTTTGACAAGTCGAAGTAAGATATTGGTATTTCTCGTATGCAATGTGTATTTTATGATGAACAGAGTCGTAATAACGCGGCATGTAGGTATAATGGTTGTACCTATACGCTTCCCAGAGTCGACATTGGAAATACGTTCCGATGACCAAACAGCGCGGAAGGTTTACGTTGTCTACGTATAAATATATATATATATTTATATATATTTATATGTATATATATATATTTGTATAGATATATATATATATATATATATATATATATATATATATATATATATATATATATATATATATATATATATATATATATATATATATATATATATATATATATATATATATATATATATATATATATATATATATATATATATATATATATATATATATATATATATATATATATATATATATATATATATATATATATATATATATATATATATATATATATATATATATATATATATATATATATATATATACAAATATATATATATATATATATATATATATATATATGTGTGTTACGTATATAATATATTGGTAGAAGAGATATACGCTTCGATTTGTCCGGGTAGCTCAAGGCCATTCGTGTATATACACAATTGAAAAACTGAAGACTTGAGAGATATAGACTCGCAAGACTTGAGCAATAAGAGGCTTAACAAGGTGCCCATTGCATAATAAAAAGCCTCACACAACCGATATAATACTCTATATGACAACCGATCAGACAAATGAAGAGAGAAAGAAAGAAAAAGAAAAATTAATTAAACAAATAAATCAGAAAAATTTTCTTAAATAGATCATACACATAGCGAATATTTATTCTCGTTAATTGTGAATAATTTTTGTTCGTTATACTCTTTTTATCGTTTCATTTCATTTTTTTGACATAGACCCTGCGAGATGCAGTAATTACATGTATAATTAACAAGAAAGAAAAAGAAGAAAAAAAAACCATTTGAAACGGTTTAAACTGAATTTTTATATTTTATTCGCTTCTCGATCCATTGAAATTCTCGTTTCCGTTCTTATAAGATAATAATCCAGACGGTCGATGTTAATTAAACTTGCAATTGGGTAGTAGATAGATAGATAGGTATGGGTAAGGTACTAATCTAAAATTTGACCAAACAATAACATAGATAAAATTGAAATTTATTCAATTCTTTTTTAGTCTAGCTAGTCTAGACGACACCTTTATTATATGGGCACATCAGATGTCTCTACCGGATAAGCATTCTTTTTTTCTACATACATACATACATAATATACATAATACATAGATATATACCCACCTATATCACATATATATACATACGATTCATTTCGTAATATAATAATGGATCTTTATGCGATTTTAATTAGAAAAGTTTTCCATATATAATTGTCTCATTATAAATACTGAAGCTATATTATACATATTTCAAAAGCAAAACCAAGGTATTGTCTTTCCGATAGTTTTCATATTCCGCGTAAAAATTATTTGCACCTCGCTCAAGAGATATATAGAAAAAAGAAAAAAAAAAATTGCGATTGAAATTAACTTCATTTGCTCTCCTTTTCTTTTTTATTTTTATAATTCTCATATGTTTACGCGATATTTGTTTTTTCTTGCGGTGTCTTTAATACCTATTCACGAAAAAGATCGGATCAGATCGGATTTATCTGCAGATAATAAACCAACCGAATATAATACCCTATAGCTTATATAGGTACACGTAATATTAACCTAAGTCTTTCTTTCGGTCAACGACGCGTATAGGTGGAGGTATTATATACCTATAATACTGCACCTACCTACTCGATTTGTAAATACATAAGTACCATAGACACACCGACAAGTGCGATAAATTGTTCAAGCAACTAGAACCAGGTGTGTATAAGAGCGCTTGACGGTGCAATTTCTCTCTACCGAAGCAAGCTAAGAGGCACTTACTCAATCACACTTTTTCATTTTTTTTTTTTCTCTTTTTTTTTTCATTTCATTTCTTTCTTTCTTTTTTTTTCTTCAAAGTTTATATAGGTAACGCGTTCGAGCGATACGTATATATTGCCTTGCGACTCTATGCTGCTCGCTGATGCCATGCTTACTGCTTACTGCTTACCTACTATACTTGCTACTACTTGCTGTGTTGAACTTACAGCAGCTATACACATCGTTAACTACTTGTAAAGCGAGACTTTGAGAGCTGTTTAATACGGTTGCTATATTATAGGTACTTATAATCACGTTTCGATGTACATAATAAGCAATAACCAACACAGATTAATAATAATTATACTATATATGCACGTATATATATACACATGTTATATTATCTGTATATGTATACTGGCGCGCGGTGTGAATTCCATAATCTGCGTAATAATTATTTCTGTATCAGAGTTGGAATATAATTATACTTAGTTTTTTTTTTTTGTTTTTGATCCAATGGAAGAAACGCAAAATTTTTTTCGCGCGCGAATGTATACATACAAAAAATTTTAGAAACAATATATAGATATTGTGGAACCGCGATGAGCTAGAGAATTGTTTCCTATAGAATAATATTGCGGAAAATTGTATAGAAAAGAAACAAAAATTATCGATAAAATTGTCCATCTTTTATAACGCATATATGATCCAAGAAATGAAATAAATCGATAAGTGTGTTTATAACAGCGGGAGTAGCAGGAAAGTTGTCGTCGTCGATGGTGGTAGACAGTAATAATTATATTATCGTCTATACATGTAGCTAAATAATCCTGAATAATATTCCATGCAGCAACAGCAGCAGCAGCAGCAGCAGTAGTAGATATAAATTAATATGAATACGTACATATACCTATATGTGTATGTATATAAGTATATAGGATAAAATAAAATCCATAATTATGTATATATATATATGTATATATAAATCTGAATATAATATATATCCGCGCGTATACGAAAACGAAGTAACCGGGTAAATGCAAGTTTTCACATAGGTGTGTATATATATATATACCCCGAAACACCCCCTCCTCCGTTCTCTCGTCGTCGCAGATCTCTGCGAACGGACACACACCGAGCAACACGCAAGTACTCGTAGGTGGGCGCACGCGGTTGTATTAGTGTGGCTAGGAACGAGCATTGAACCAGAGCGAAGCGTGTATATCAAGAAATATATATCCACAAAGCGTATATAGGTAGGAGAGTATAGATGTATGTATGTATGTATAGGGAGAGTGTAGAGTCCATCTACATTAAGAGGCAACTTGTACAGGGCTACAAGTTATATATATATATACATATATACGTATAATACCTACTACACATATTGCCCCAAATCTGTAAGCTTTAGTTAAATCACTATACAGCTGTCACAGCTCTGTATCCTATAAATAATCGTCGTTATATACTCTCGCGTGCATGTATATTACTAACTATACCATCTCTCTTATATATGCATACTGTTATACGCGCGAGGTTGACAGTTGCGTGCAACTCAACTCCGTATCATCCACTATCCTCTTACTTCACGTACACTTTACATACTTATCGTATTCTCTTAACAATAGTAAGCATTTGTACGTGGCAGGGTATGTTATAGTATTTACAAATCGACTCAATAAACTATATAAATATTACGTTGGCTATACTTGTAACTGTAGTTTGAAATTATTTCAAGATTTACTCGTATTCTCGGATTTTAGAATCGAGTAGGTGTCGAGTCTGTCAGCTAAGTAACTATAATAGTTTCGTTAAGAACGAGTCATGATAATTTTCTGCGAAAACTCGTATCGTACGCTTCGGTTAAATTTAAAGACGTATCCTTTATTGTCAGTCGGAGTCAGTTAGTCCGTACGGTTACGCTTACGACGCGAGTCTAGATACGACTGCGGCGACGTTCTCTCACCTGTTGTGTTCCACGAGGACGGTGGCTGCACCGAGCGCGCGCGCGCGCGCTAGTACGATCTACTCTGTAGCTCCGGGTTCGGTTATATCTTACTTCAAACCTCTGCGGGGGGAATATTTAGTTTGTTTTTTTTTTTTAAAGCGTGTAAAACGCGCACTGATTTTGAACAAATTTATTATGTTTAGGTTTCCGATTTTTCGTTTATATAGATTATTTATTTTTGTCGTTTTGTTCCGATGAAAATGAGACTAACGAAGAATAACGTATCACGTATGTGTCAAGGTATATATTCTTTATAGTTGGAACCCAGCGATTCATGTAAAACGTCAATAATCATCAACGTTATTTAAACTAAAAAAACGTCCGGGTTTATAAACCCGGTTTAACTTCAATATGACAACTAACGAGCGTGCTGTTTAAAGTCTCTTCATAACTCCGGTAAATCTTTATCTACTTGTTACATTTACAGCACTGAGTCTATTATTCGTTGAATTATAATCGATCGATCGATCGATCGTCGCGATTAACCAGGTGAATATATATAAAATGTTAAAATGAAAAAGGTGATATGAAAAATTTCTTCCAATTTACTAAACACGCGATTATCAGTACGCGGTATAATTTTCTTTAATTTTAATTAATTTAATTAAAATTTTATCTTTATATCAAATATGAAATATATAAATAACAATTATCACATATATATGTATATAATATAGATATATATTTTCTTTCTGGAGATCGGTTTTAAGTCAAGCAATATATAATAATTGCTAGAGCGGGAAACGAGAAAGCCGGAGAGTGGCCAGCAGAATATCGAGAGAGAGAATATGACTCCCTCACCGCGTTTGCCGCTTGCTCCGGCTGTACTGAGTTCCGTTGCGACTACTAGCCAAGGAGTAGGAGAAGAAGAGACGAACCAGGAGGCACCGGAGTAGGAGAACACTCTCTGCTCTCTGCTCTCTGCAACTCTCTGCTTGGTGCTTGGTGCTTGCCTGCTTCAGCCTGCCTGTTAGCCGAGCTGATCGTGAGCCGCAAAGTCAAGCGACTTTGACTGCGACTGCGAGAAGAAACGAGAGAGAGAGAGAGAGAGAGAGAGAGAGAGAGAGAGAGAGAGAGAGAGAGAGAGAGAGAGAGAGAGAGAGAAGAAGGGAAAGAGAAATAAAGATAGCTGCGAACTATTGCGAGAGACAAAGAGGGAGAAAGATGTATCGTGGTTTGTATTAGTGCGTGAAGTACCGCGTGTAGGTATATATGATAAAGTATAATACGAGTATAGACTAAAAGGAGTGCGAGAACCACAACGCCACTGCACCACCACCACTACAACGATATAATATATATTTCAACCGATCATTATACGTTGCTGCAGAAGCGGAGAGTTCGCGTTCAGTAGCGACAAGTGTCTGTTTTGTGAGCCGGACGAACCGCATTGAGAATGTTCGTTTCTTAGTTTCTTGATTCCCTCGCGTACGGAGGTTCGCATGTAAGTAAATATCCCTCGAGATCTTGGGTAGGACGTCGTTCCAAGCAATTCTCCACTGTACTCGTACCGGGTACTCGACTAGTGGGACTCGGAATCACTCCTATACTACTCGTGCGTAAAAGAGAACCGAGAAAATCGCCGGCAGCAATAGAAGCGGTACACACTACTCGCTGTTCAGGAACACCTTACGCCCGCAGCAGATACAAAACGAGGTTTAGGTACCTACGGGTATAGAGAGACTCGGATCTTTACACTCTATTACATACATATACATACATACATACATATCATATTCGTATTCGTATACGTACAGAAACACCGATATATCAAACAAATACGAACTTAGTTTTCAATTTGGTGAAATGAGAGATAGTTTATTTCGCCGCGTACGGGGATCAAGAGTACGCGGATTTATATTATGTATGTATATTAGCTGCAATATATATATAAATATTATACTATACTTTATACCTACTTGTTACATAAATTCTTTGGTAATAACCTGCAGAACGGAGTAATAACTGGGCGCGTGTGTGTGTTTTTAATCATTATTTGAATGCGCAATGTGCATATAGCAAGGACACCGCGGGATATATAGTATACTACGTCTTAAATATCGTTTTATATCTTACTTATAGCTTAGTCGTTGATTTTTATTTATTTATTTGTTTTCGTTTTTCAGGAAGTATTATATTATAGGCATATATACATATATACGAGTTTCTCCTCTGTTTTTAGACTTTTCCCATCTCCTCGACACATCCCTGTCCCACAATTTTTAGTGAGATGAATTAGCGTTCAGTCTATATACGCGTGAAAGGCTACGGGGAAAATTAATAAATTGTTGATTGAAAATTACGGCATATATGTACTATATTTACATAAAAGCTAGGAAATAAAATCTTAAGAAAATTAAAACTTTATAACATATACATACCGTGGAAGAAAAATGATAAAAAATTAAAGAAAACAAAACTATACCTATATATGTATGTATATATGTACATATATAAACATATGAAGCGTCGTATCTCTTCAGCTAGGCCGGAAGTTTATAATAATAATTTTTGATAAGGGACTGAAAAACTTCTCTCCTCCGTTACGTTATATACATATATATTAAACTTAGATAAATAGGTGTGACAAAGTTCTCTTTGTATGTACGAATTATGTATATGTAGTACATATACATGTACAGATATATATATATATATATATATATATATATATATATATATATATATATATATAACTTTGATCATTTCATTGAAATACATATAATTATGATTATAATTTTTTTTTCTGTTTTTTTTTTTGACATTGCACTCGGATTTCGTGACTGTAAATAATAAATTGACAGTAATCTTTACCTGCATAGATTTAAAAAAAAAAATGAAAAAAAGAGTTACAATTTTTCATACTCTTATTAGTATATAGTATAGTATGTATAAGGTATATATATACGTATGTACGTATAACTCTTATCTCAAAGATGTTATAGAACCAGACTTTTTTATAATATCCAAAGTCTAAATATAACCGACACTCTCAGAGTTTGGACGACAAAAAATTATAAAAATAGATCCAGATACAATCTTGGATCAAAAAAAGAAATTACGAGACAGTATATTATATATAGTGTATAGTATATATATGGTTCTCAATCATTTATTCGAACATTTTTATTTAAATATATACATATACATGTATGTGTATATAAATATATATATTTCCTCGCTATTTTTATAGGAACAAAAATAAATAAATGAATAAAAAATAAGTTAGATCAAGATCGCAGCGTATCGCTGTATAGAACGCGCGTTTGAAAGTAAATGCAGATAATTATCTACCAGATAATTATCTGCCAGATGAGAGACCGGAAATTCCTAAAAATGTAGCAAACGTCAAATTTCAGATGTAAACGAAAGAAAAAAAAAAAAAAAATTTTTTTTCGCACTTCGTCCAACTGTTTGAACAGACGCGAGGCTGTGATATAGAAGGCGGATCCGGACAAGACGGCAACATTCCGTTGGTATATACCATATATATACCTATATACATATGTACAAGTCGAATATTTACAAGTGTTAAGTCGTACGTGTATGTATGTATGTATATTATACGTACATATGAATGTATACAAGTATATTGAGCCTACGTGAATTATTATAATTTTGTCTTCACTCGCGTTACGTCGCAAACTCAATTAGCTCGAATGCAAAATAAAAAATAATAAAAAAAAAAAAAAAAAACCGTAAAAGAAACGCCGCAACATTTTTCAACATCTTGTCCAGGCGCGCGCTAGGTAAGCGGCCTTTACATCTATACTATATATATGATGTATTTTACATACGTATATACATATAGCTATAATATATAGGCACCCGCGTCATATAAAACCATTATATAGAGACGGTACATAGAGATAAGAATGGTGGAAATAATAAATAAATGAAAAATAATGTAATAAAAACGAAAATATAAACGAATGAATGATTTATATGGAAGAAAATCTAACAAAATAATATAATAAGATACGCGTCATAATGAATAATAATGATAATAATAATAATAATAATAAATAATTATAATAATAATAATAATAGAATGTGATCTTTTACGAATGTTAATCACGTTCGCGCCGGCGTATATATGTATACATATATAGAGGTACCGATTAAATTCTGTTCGTAAAACAAGAATTCGTATTATATATGTATATATAAAGAAGAAGGAAAAAATAAATAAATAAATAAATAAAAAATTTATAGCCGGAGATTAGATCCGCGTAACGTTTAATAGTAGCCGAATTTTAACAGGCTAACTTTCCGTTCATCCGTTGGCATCCGCGTATATATATATATATAATATATGTAATATATACCTATATATACGACGCGGTTAAATATGTAAGTGTATATACATTGGCGTAAACGGCAGACCCAGAGAGTATAACGCGTTCATATAATACATATATTATAAACCTCACTCAAGATCGTGAGAGAAAGTTTTTCACGAAAAGATTTTGGTATGTTTCTTTTTTTTTGATTTTTTTTTTTTTTGAGGCGGAAAAACCGAGTAAATAAATAAATAAATGAAATAAATATGTATATGCCTATGTATGTATATAGAGTTGGTTTTAAAATGAATGAAAATTTTTGGTGATCGAGTAGAAATGAAAAAAAATAAATAAAAATTCGAACGAGCTGCTACTATACTACTGCTGCTGCTGCTGCTGCTGCGAAATGGTATATCGAATCGCGTGTATCTAATACGGACGGTCTAAACTCCTCGAGGCATTAAGCGCGATCATATTGAGAATCAGTTATTAGTTTTGGCCCCCATATGAGACAAGCGTGACCCAATTTCGATTTCCTTTACGTCCTTCAAACGGCCAACAACTTCTTCTCTTTGGGCTAGACGCGGTCCTCCATATAAACTTAACACACTGGACTGTTAACGGCAATCAAATCTACCGAAACTGAAGCTGAAGCTGTAGCTGTGACCATAGCAGCACATACACCGATCCATGGAGGAACTTGGATCTATTATGTAATGATATACACAAAGTATACTATATATATACTGTATACCCTATGCACACACGGATTATGGGAAAGACGTGGTTCTCTTTTTCATCTCTCTCTCTCTCTTTTTCTTTCTCTCTCTAAATAGGTAGTTAAAAAATCAAGAAAACCCTGACTCAAAAGACTCGAGTAAGACGCATATCTACATATCTCTATATACCTTTAAGCATATACACATACTTTCACGTGAATAAATCATCCGAAGATGTACGAAAATCTATGACATATATAAGTAGCTATATGAACTCGAGTGAGTGTAATAATTTGGTATATGATTTTTGAATTGTTCGATATACAAATCAGATATATTTCTAATCGAAATTTTCATTCTATGTAATCAAATCATTTGAAAAAAAAAAACCAAAAAAATTTTTATATTCTTTATTATATTTCATTCGTTTTCATCGTGCGATAATTATTATACGCGATGATATACATATATCCTTGACTCGACTGCCGGCACGGGGGTACTTCGCCGCAGCGTATATGTCTACGGTCACGGCCTTTTTCAACTTGAAATAATTTGCAACGATATATATGTATATATTTAGATCGAATAATATGATTGTATAATTATATACCGTTTATTTGTCCTTTATTATTCATTTCAAGGATACTTATGTACCTTATAATATTATACAAGCTCGCGAATTTAAATTACGAAATTTCGACACGCTGTGCAGTAATATAATTTACATGCATAAGCTCTCTAAAATCGAACTAGAAACTATATATACATATTCTATTTTCGAATACCTCCTATAAAAATCAATTTGAACCGATCAAATTTGAAGAAAAAATAAGCTTCCTATTAATATACTTGATTGTTTTTTGGAAAAATTTAGATTTTTTATCGAAGTATAGAGAAAAAAAAAAAAAAAAGTGTAAATATATGTACATAGGTGTATATATATACATATGTACATGTATAATATCGGCGATCAAGTGAGTATTATATTGGTATATAATATATGAAAGGTTTATAAATAACAAACGGCGTTTTGATTACGACACGCGTCACTGGCAAAGAAACATTATAGGTCAACGTCCGGGTATGGAAAGGTAATTACAACCATGGATAGTTTTTGTAGCCAAACTTGCTCCGGCGTCCTCCCGGACATCTTCCGTTATCGGCAAGGCCGTCTTGGCTCTAGGCGAGGAATGTTGAACGATATCTAGATATATATATATATATACACCGTGGAACGGGCGATTAGAGTCTAGAATTTATATTCTCTTCCTCACACAAATGTTGAGAAGAAGAAGAAAAAGGAAAACAAAAAAAACTAAATGAATAAATAAATTTAGAAAAAAAAAGTATATAAGGTTTTATTAATTTGCCTCCATACTATACACTGCAATAGCTCATGATGGAGTATGAAAAAAAATATTCTCGTATTCGATGATCGTCAAACGATACTATATCCGTATTGGTATTATCTATATCTCTCGAATTCTTAGACACATATTATTATTATTATACGTATGTATCTACTATAGAAAAACTCGAATGTTCAGAAAGTCAGTTTTTTTTTTATTCCTTATCCTTCGTAAACATAGACATAAATCTTACGTTCATAAATTAATAAAACAAAACGTATGTAAAAGAAACGAAAAAAAAGAAAAAAAATGAAATAATCATTATAGCCACACATACATATATACGAATTCTTATATACAATTCTGCATTAAACAATTCCGTTAGCAAATATTTCTTTATATTATAATATAAATTAGTCCGATAGAATATAGTTGACATATTATATATAATTTCGTTATTTCAATTTTAAGTTTTTCTTTTTTTTTTTTTTGTCTGAAAATTGAACGGAATAGAAAAGAATGAAAAAAGAGAGAGAGAGAGCAAAAAAAAACACAAGTATGTCGTAAACAGTCCTGCGGATCGATTGAAGGAGCCGCGAATTGAGAATCGTCGTTGGCGGACACCGCGAGACACCAGGACGTACAGGTCACCACCTGGGGACCACCGACCGGACAACGAAGTCCTCGGAGCGGTTAACATGCACAAAGTGGACCCCACGTGGAGTCGAAGGATTCTTCTTCTTCCATCCGCCTCCTCCTGCTCCGATACTGTGCAGCAGCAGCGGCAGCGGCAGCGGCAACAGCAACAACAGCATCCGCGCTGGGTCGAGCCAATTGGGGTCTACGAGCCCATCTCTGCAGTGGGTCGTGCCGCGCACCTGTCCGCCCGGCTCGCGAAGAATCTTTGGGAGGTTTCAATTGACTTATCTTCTTCTCAGAGGCGTAGCCCTTCGTCTAACTTGGTGGTTCTTCTTTTTTTTTTTTTTTTGTTTTAGTTTTGTTTTTTCTTACATTTTTTTTTCTCCTTTTATGCTCTGCTAGCCTTTCCTTATATTCCTTCTTCTTCTTCTTCTTCTTCTCCTTCTTCTTCTTCTTCTTTTATTTTATATTTCTTATTTTTTATATTTCATTTTTTTTTCTACCTCTCGCGAGCCGGGAGGTCCGTAGGATTGGGACGTTGAAACAACGCATTTTATACATATACGTATAACGTAGGTATATACCTATACATATATACATACATGGATTATAAATATGTGTTCATGTTAACATGCGGTATAGATATATATTATGTATATACATTATGGAGAATTCTTCGACTCATTAGCTATATAAGGGGGGCAACATGCACGGAGACATACTATATATGACGTCATTGAACGATAAAGAGAAAAAAATCTCAATAATTCTTCAGTTTTTTTTCGATTTTGTGGATTCCTTTATTTTTTTTTTTTTTTTTTTGTTATAAATAATCGACGGATTTTTAACTGAAAAATTTTGAAGTTTTTTTTTTTTTCGTTCATCAATTTTGTTTCCTAATCAGATTTTATCATCATTTACGAATTAACGAATCTCGTTATTGAGCCAATTCCACGAACCCACCGTTTTTTTTTTTTTTTCGGCAAAAATGAAAAATGTACTTCAGCCTTCAGGGTTCACCAGGGTTTCCCTTAGCTAATTAGTGATTTATCAATTACCTACCTAACTACCTAGACCTACCTGCCTACCTACCTGCCTACGTACTTATACCGAGAATAATTAGCCGCTAGGTAAATTGGGGTGAAAGAATATCGTGAAAAGATCGCGCTGAGAATATAGATGACGATATAGTTATGCCGTGAGTAATTTGAGGAAGCGGCTTTACGTCATGGTAAACAGAACACGTATAGTATACAAACCTAGTCACTACAGGGATTAGTTCTATTTGTATACCGATCTATTGTATAGGTATATAGATCAAGTTTGTTGAGTAGGCGTATTTTATGTCTATCTATATAACCGTACGACGTCACAGTTATGAAATGAAAATTCCTTTATTACGTAAAATTGATATTTTTTCATTACTTATATTTGTTTTTTCAAGTGTAAGGGTTACTTTCGATGATCGATTTCCGTCTGTATCTATAAAGTATAATTTCTTGAAAATCTTTGAGCTGAAAATCGCGTCTTATATTTAGTTCTCTTTGTTCGTTTGATTACTTTTAAGTATTGGTCACGAGGATCCGGCGCCCGTATTCAGACCTGCGCAAAATCCACTTCTAAAAATCTTCTTGTTTTTCGCCCTTTCGAACGTCCCGCTTCCCCTCTCTCGTATACCCTAATTCCTTAAAACGCCCACCGACAGGCAAAGGAAAGAGACAAAAAAACTTTTGAACAAAATTGTACAGCCGAGGATTTCGAAAGAAAAAATAACAAAAAATAATATACAAATATTATAGATACATATATAATAATATTACAAACATATTTTGACATGTATTCTATATATATATATATATTTTTTTTTTCTTATAAATCAGTACAGGTATAACTTTTTTGTTCCCAAATTGTTTATTCTTTATTTTTTCTTCATATTTTAGTGTGCGGTTATATACATTCGTTCCATGATTTAGGAACGTTTGTCTTATCCTGGCGATTCAGGGTGGTCAATTTCTCAACTTTCGATTAGCTTATCGTGGGTGGTGTTGCGTTGTTTTTTTTTATCTCTTCTCCTTTCCTTTTGTTTTTTGGATAACGAAAGTTGAGCTTGGGACGCGTCAAATACCGCCGCTGCCACCTAAGAGGGCATATCTACCTGTTCCTTAATATATCTTGGTAAAAGAGAAGAGAAAAAAAAAAATAAAAATAAAAATAAAAAATTCTAGCGAAGGCAGGTCAGGATGCCTGAGAGACTCCCTGAGATATACCGACTTCCAGGATCGCCGCATCGCTTAAGACCGATTGTCTTCTTCCCTTCTCCTTCTTCGTCTTCTTCTCCTTCTTCGTCTTCTTCCTCTTCTTGTTTCTTCTTGCTTCTAAATACTCTGCGCGCGCTTTTACTTATAGTGCTCTGCCCCCTTCGCGTAGTAAGGTTTAGTGCAGCGAGGTTCGGGATGGAATGCTCTTGAACTCGTTGTGATTATACCTACCTGCAGCAGCGAACAGCAGCAGCTCTCTTTCTTGCCAGCTCCCCATAGGTTTGTCTTTTCGCTTCTAAGAGAGAAACGAGATCCTTTATCAAGGCAGCTCTTGGACGTCCTCCAATCTCCCTGAAGCTCACGAAAAACAGTCATACAAATTTTCTAAATTCCATTATCATTAATTCACTAACACATCATATATTATACACGTATATCAAACATATATATATATTATTCGATAAAAGTATATAAGCTTTTTACCAATTATTAACAGTTTTCAAATTTTTATTTATTTTTTTTTCTTGTATTTTTCAGAACGGGACCTAAGTCAAGAATACTTCGTACATATATTATGTAAGTATAAAACTCTTCCTTGTGTATTTTTTTTTCTTCTCCTTTTTCTGTTTTCCCAAAATATTTTCACACCAAACAGAGACGACAGTTTTTTTTTTTTTTTTTTTTTTTCTTTTTAGTTTTCAAATTTGACTGATCAGCTATTGCGAATATTGAAGCTGACGTATATTAGATAGAATAATAAATAGTAAATGATAACTATATAAAAAAAAAAAAAAAAAAATAGCGAGGCGAAAATTGGGATAGTATAGATCGAATCCGACGATTATACATATGTATATATATAATAGTGAGTCAAGAAATTCGATTCCGGGAACATTTTATCCAGGGTGGGTGTTTCCGAAAACGTGGTGTTAAAAATAGCCAATATATGTTATAGCATTACTAAGAATATACCTATACGTTATTAATAGTATACCTATAATATACCTAGATTGCTCGGTGACTGTATTGACTATATTGGACCATTTCACAAATCTTGTCTCTATGTTAAATAATCGAATGTATAGAGAAGGCCTATAATACCGAGAAACGACTGAACGAATATATATCTATGTAAGTTTAAAAAATGAAGGAAAAAAAAAAAAAACTTGATCAAATCAAAACTGTCTGGGTGGGAGTGTGTACGGTTGTTTCTGTTTCTTTTTTTTATTTTTTTTTTGTTTTCGTTTTTAGTTTTATTTTATT
This sequence comes from Macrophya alboannulata, assembly GCA_949628255.1. Lineage (NCBI taxonomy): Eukaryota > Metazoa > Arthropoda > Insecta > Hymenoptera > Tenthredinidae > Macrophya > Macrophya alboannulata. Next base: position 2,837,953 of record OX451212.1, on the reverse strand, counting down.
GTTTCTGATATGATTATTATTTCTGTTTCTATTTCTTTTTTTTTTTTTTTTTTTAGAAAGCTCTGAAATCTATTTCTGATTCACTACTACATATACTTCATAAATTCTATAAAATTAATATATACGACTGTAAGGCGGTAGTTAAGACATTATACGGGCGAATAAACTGTCAAAAAAAGAAAAAAAAAAAAAAAGTTGTAACTCACGTTTTGCATTAGATATTTTTTTTACTTATTTTTTTTTTTACGACGTACCTACTCACGATGATCGGTATTCGGATACTAAAAATATTGTGGGAAATTTTTCTGTTCATGTATACCGAAGAAAACAACTGAAAAATAAAAATAAAAAAAAAAGAAACATTTCTTACATCTATCTCTTACCGGTTTCATTTATCGTGTCCTTCGTCAATCTTTCGACCAGATGAGCGATTCGTTTTTTTAGTTTTGTCACGTCTTTAATCGGTTCTAATTCACCGATTTGTTTCAATATTTCATTGTCTGATTTTTTCGACTTGTTACGCAAAGCAATAGAAACTGCAGCATCCGCAATCTCTTCCCAATCCTGTAATATGAAAGAAGAAAAAAAAAAAAAAAAATGTGACATTTAAGTTAGGTATAAATTATATATATATCGACAATCGGAGCTACAGCAAATTTTATTTATCAATTAATTGCAACGATTGTATAATATATTTGGGTAAAAAAATTAAAAAAATTATATATATATATATATATACCTTCTTAAATTATTACAGATTTAACATAAATTTTTTTCTTAATAAAATCCTAAGAATGTATAAATTTTGTTTGGACATAGTTTACGTTACACCGAAATTTGTATAATATAAACAAAAATGATTCGTAGAGCCAATATAATATTTGGTCTATTAAAATAGTTAGTTTACGAGGACTGGAATATCGGTTTAAGTTAGTTGAAGAAGGAAAAAAAACATTTAGGATTCCTATAAACCGAGTGAAACCCCCCTGGTTTGAATAAATAAATTTTCAGTTCTAATATAACGCAGATATAAAAATTGAGGAAGAAAGGTTGTATAACACCTGCGGGAATCGAGTGAGTTTAGATATATTTTCTAAATTACAATAATCATCGTTCTAGGCCCTCGCCCGCCGCAGCTGCGAGTCAAGATGGGACGAGAAATTACGTTTACCATTTTTATTGGCGTAAGAAAAACGAAGTATAAATAATCGAAAACTTTGTTCGTGAAGATAAATCGATAAATACTCGGTACTCTTGCTCCAGCCCCCCCATATTATACGACTCGTGTGGGTAAACTGTTTGCTCTCTTTCCAGAACTCCGATGTTTAATTGGCTTTCAAATTTGTTTAATTTTTTTTTTTCACAGAATCTCTCTAGTGATTCATTAATTCTTTGTACAAAACCTCTTCTTCAGTCAGAACCATTTTACTTTTATTTTTCACTCTCTCTCTTCAAAATACTCTCATAAGTATATTCAAATTAATTGATCATCGAAAATATGGTTTATTTATTTTTTTTTCTAATCTCGCCAAAAAATGATAAAAATATCTATATAATATCTGTATGTATAGACGTATATCTGCTATATTCAATTATATGATCTCTGGTCAAATATATATATTTTTTTTGTATATATTGACGCGGTATTAGAGGAATTCTTACCTGATTCTAAGATAGAATATGCGACGTAGGTTCGTCATCGGTTGAATATAAATAATTCAATGTTTACATTTCTGACGTTATATCTATCTATATATATGTTAAAATCGTAGTCTTTTCTCGGTCAAAAAAAAAAAAAAAAAATCATCATCAGCTACCTACCTACACCTAATGATTATATATGCCTTCGGGTTAAACGTTACCGATCAAAGTCTATATAACCGCGATCGCGTGGTAGAAAAATTAAGTTCTTTCCATTCATTGAAATTTATAAATTCGTTTAGCAAGAAAAAAAAAATGAAAAAATAGTCGTAATATGACTAAAACCTGAATTATTTTTTGGAGTAAATTTCAGAAATTATAATCCACGTATATAGTTGAGTTTTCGGAAAGGCAAAAAAAATTTCAGACTAATTTTCACGGGCATAAATCTCAGGCTTTGGCGCTTTCGAAGTACATAACTTAACTCCGACTTATTCTCACTTCGTATTTCACTTGCCGATTGCTTTCCAGACCTGTTGGGGTCTTCAGGGGTGGGACAGCTAAGAAATATATGGGAAAAGGGAAAATCGGAGACAACGGGCTTCTCGCACTAGAAGTAAAACCCGAGATTAAATCGCGGGATAGCAATTTGCGAGGAAGGCTCTGTCGGCTACTTCAAACAAATCTACTACTTACTTCAACGATTTTAAAGATAAGGGCTCGATGGTATATAAGCTAGCGTTCCTACCGCTTTAAATTGTTGTACGATTCGCGGTGATAACGCCGTTCTTATCACTTCGTAACGACTATAAGGTATACCTATACAATTGAATTTAATTACCCCGCGGACGTCGGAGGACATGCAACCCCAAAAATTCATGCGAAACGTAAAGTGATAAAGCTGAACGAAAATTGACTAAATAAATGAATGAACTAAATACAGTATAATAAAATTTATGAATCAATTAATTTATCTTACGATATCGTTATGTAGCTGTGGCTTGAATCCAACAGCTGACTCAACGATCGCGTATTTATCTTCACTAATATTTGTTTGGAGTATCAGAAGCAGGAAGCTGACAGCTTTTTGCAGATTTTTTTCACCCCGTAATTGTACCTGGAAAGAGAAAAAAAAAAGTTCTATGCAATTTTTTGGATTTTTCTTATCTTTTTCGTTCCTTTTTTTTTTTTTTTTTTTTTTTTGCTTGACAAAATCGATCACTCTGTCATTCTGCTTATATACTCACCAGCTGAGCCTCTTTAAGATCATCCAAAAGTTTGAACATCATATCGAACGTATCGTCCAGTAAAAAGTTCAAAGATTTCAACGACCTAGTCGATCTTTCTTTGAAATTATAAACCATTTTTCTTTCAATATTTCTAAGCTGGGTTGCCAAAAGATCGAGTTCCCCCTGGGTTCAGAAAAAATAATCTATAATCGATGCAAAGAAAAAAAAAAAAAACAGAAAAGTTCTCTGCGTTAAATTAACGCTATATGTATATTAAGTGATCCGATGAAATCCAAGATTTTGAGTTATTCCAATAGTCGAGTAAATTGTCTAGGATATGACTAATAACATATATACAACGGAGGAAGTTAAACATTTTTCGTTGTAACGATAAGATAAATATGGTATAAATGATCCGTGGAAATGGGTGTTGGAGTTGATTGAACCGAACGAAAAACGCGTGTAATTATAATCGCGAGAAGAATAAAAGAAACGAGTATAAGAGAAAAGAAGAGAATATAGAAGAGAGGAGAGGATAGAGAACACGTGTATCATCTGTCAGTAATCATATTAAATGCCACCAAAGAAGTTGTCGCTCTTAATGTTATCCATAAGAATTGTAATTTACTGTCCTGACATTATACCACAACTTAGGGCTAATAGAAAAAATGAATTAAAAAGAAAAAATTAAATAACTGTCTACAAGACGTCGCGTCGTACTGTCTTCGAACTGTGTGTTCTAATTGTATAAGTTCGATAACACCGTTCAATATTATTAACATTATTATATATATATGTATATATATATTATTGTATAACAGCAAAGGAGCTGCTGCAGTAATAAATTATATACGCTAATATAACAAATATACTTATACTTACTCTCACTTATATATTCATACACCGTTCATGATGTATTTGCTCTGATAACAGCAGCACTCTGCTATTCTAATTAACGGTTCATAACTTACGATGATAAAATGATAAAAAAAAAAAAATAAAAAAATCCAACAACGACACAACAAATGTTTCAATATAATAACATATTATAATATATGTGACAAATGACGACTTGCTAGACGGTATATACAAAATTTCCTGACTTTAAAGGGAACCTATCAAAAAAACGAACGTACGTCTGTTCAAATTTAAATCGAGACTTTATCTGATCTATTAATAATTTTTTTTTTTTTGTTTTTTTTTCATATTCTTATCTATGACATTAGACTTGTAAAAGGTTTCTTGGAGAAATGTGTGCGTGTGTGTGTCATACGAACCTTAATTCTTCTCACTTCCTGTCGCGATGCAAAATGAACGTCTATCTGACCATTCAGTATTTGAAGTTGCATTGAACACGTACAGGTACATTGTTTTTTTGAATAATGAGCATTCAATCGAGCTATTAACTGTCTAGCAACTAGTCCCACCGCCAGACTATCGTCGGATTGAAGACGATATCTGTTAGACGATGTAGCTGATACTATCGTCACTATAGTACCGGTATAAAAGTACTGCAATCCAATTGCGCTGTTGCTTCGAGCCAGGGAAGCCTCGCCGATGAATTCTGTGCGAAAAAATTAGCATTTAAAAAATTTTTTTTTTGTTCTTTGTTCTGGTGGGTGGGTCCTGGTCCGATTTAACGTATTTTCAACGATGATTTGAAACCCCGTATAATAATACGTAGAGAGAATTTTTACCTGGAAACAATTGACTGAAATTGACGACCGGTTCGTCGGTTTTAACGATCATTGAAAAAGAAGAACTGCTCTCAGGTGGGCAGAGATTTACTACCAGTCTTATCGGCGCCTGGGTTCGCCGGCGTATAACTCTAATTGCCCCGAAACTATTCTCGTAAGTAACCGTAACGATTGTCTCCAGTGATGATGGCACGGCTTTGTCACTCATGTGGATTAACGACTGTACGATATGTCGATCGCCTTGAATTTGCAGTTTAAAAAGACAAAAAAAATTCTATTTTATTTTATTCTACAAGTTTTCATCAATATATATGACGCATATAAGTATACGTGTCCCTATGAAGTATCTTCGTACATGTATACCTACTCACACAAATGAACTATTTCGTGGTAATCCATCGTCGCGACTAGCGGATCCTCCACTTCTAAACTAACTTGAACTTGTCGCAACGGTGCGTACGGCATTAGTTCAACGGATACTCGGCACATGGAGTGTTTCTCGGTTTCATTGGCCAATTCTTCGTTGAACGGACAAGGTTCTAGGTGCGGTGATATCCAGACGGAGAGATTTATCTCAGATTCTGAAGTCACGTTCGTTAACGAACTCTCTGTGCAGAGATTATTTATTCGAAATGGAGATTGTTGTAATATTTTTGATTTGTAGATTATAATTATATCACTAGTTCGGTTTATCAGTTTTACCTGACGTTACGGATTTCTGTGACATCTTTCTGTACCTCGATATCTCGGACTCGGCTGTCTCGTAATTAAAATCTTTCGTCGATGTTGATGGCGGAGCTACGAATAATGAGGGCTCAGTACCGAGGAAACAACCTTCCAATAAACCCCCCTCGGAAAGTATCACTATCACACCTTCAAGGTACTGTGGGATATCGATTTAATTTATTACTCGAATCCCTGTAATCGATTTATGGCAAATTTTGTTTTTTAAACAAATAATTCCGAACGTTTTCTCAAATCAAAATAAAAAAAAAAAGAAACAAAAAATTATGTACGGTAAAGTGATATTACGTAGGTTCTGATAAACATATGTATATACATGTAGACGACGATTGTGCACTTTGTTGTCCTAGTCGGTTTGTCATTTGTTATCAATTCTAGGTAGTTTATCTATGGCTTGTCCGCTGTCGTTAATTAGATTTATCGTCGTGTATGTTTTCCTTCCTTCCTTTTTTTTTTTTTTTTCATTTTTTATTTCACACTCCACATATCATCACATCCTCCGAGTTTTAAATAATTTTCATTCATTTATTCATTTTATTCATATAATATGTAGAATCTGACACAGTTCGTTGCTCGGTATTCTCGTTCAAAAAATAAAAATAAAATAAATACATAAAGAAAAACCATATTCTTCAGCTAATATCAACCTGAAAATTTCCTCTGCTCAAAGCGACCGGAGAAAATGACAATTGCGCGGACCATTTCAACGTCGTTCCTTCGTAGACCATCAAAGTATTTGTTTCGGTTACTGTCATCGTCATTAAAACACCATCGGGCTCTAAAAATTTGTTGAAATAATATCAGATGAGGATTCGCGGTCGGTTTATATCATCCGGAAACTTGTATTTTATTTATTACCGATTACGTAGGCGTGAAAACAAATCGCAGTATAATCCAGCCGTTTGGTGTACTTCAATGAAAAATTGTCTCTCAAACAGTAAAGATTTTTTTCACCCAGTACAACTATGGCCAATTCCATACTGGTCAGAGTGGCAATTTTAATGTCCAAAATTGCCTCGCCGAGATTGTATTTCCAGTCGGGGTAAAGACTTTTCTCAATATCCGATTGCTTCTCTTTGTTTTTGTCAAATTCCGCTATGTGCTGGTACCTGAATTATACATGGTATAGAGATATGGAAGTCGGATGAATGTTATTTTAATTTTGGCACTTGTTATCCGGGAATTTTGTGACGATCGTGACTTCGATCTATAGATCCTCGGATCCTTAGCTACTGCCAGTAAAAATCTTTTCTTAGACTTGGGGTAAAATTGAACAGAGAAAATTTTTTCAAATGCGAGATAGACGTATGCACATAACGTAAAATGCGGACGAACCTGTAGCATTCCAATACCCAGCCAGAATTTAGTGTTACAAAGGCGTCGTTTTTGGCAACGTACATCAAAGGACTTGGCAGCAAATAGTTTGTTAAATTATAACTGAACGTAAATGTTTCTTGCTCGTAGAACAACAACGTTCCGTCAAGGCATTGTACACAGAGGAAATCCCTACCTTGTACACCGCCAAATGGTCCGATCGTCAAAGTAGCTCCAAGTCGTTTAAGATTATGTTCGTAGGCGATATTTAAAAGGCATTTATCCTCTAAAATGATTATTGAAATTATTTCTGTTATTTTATATTCAATATCCTACATAAGGCTGTCGTAGTGAGATGACAACGAACAATCATTCAAATTCTCAAAAGCCAAAACTTAACGGATTCTTTTTTCTACCATACTTATATGTATGTATGTCTTCTTCGTATTGGCTCAAGGTAAAACATCATGATTTACGAGTGACTCCTATATAGATTGTTGAACAAATGTCAAGTCATGGAATAATAAATATATCTATCGGTTAAAAGCTCTCAGCTGCCCGGATCCCGCTTGTCAGAGTGCTTAAATATTGTTGACCCTAAAAGATGTCACGGACGGTGAAAGCGCTGTGTAAACTGCAAGTGAGGCCGAATCCTTATTACCACGTTAAACAATCTCTCGCAACTGATTGTTCAAGCTGACTTCTGGATTCTATTTATCTTTCTTTTGATCTTTCTGGTTTTTTTTTTTCTCTCGGTTTTTTTTTCTGACAATTTATGATCTTAGGAACTAACAACCAACCGTTATTTGTTGCGTCAGGATTGATCGATATACCGTAGACGATTAGATTCGAGGGTGACAATATTGCCAAATGAAGGCCCTGGGAACCGCTGAAATATTGAAAATTTTAAGAAATGTTAAAAAAAAAAACATGGATCATGAATCCCACCATTTGAAAGAACAACCGTTTTACTTACGAGGCGAATTTACCAACATTTAAATCGATAATAGGGTTGTCTAGCAACGATTCGTGTATTAAATCAGTTTCTTTGTAGCCAGTTAAGGTTTTCCCCTCTTCTAACCATCTAGACGATGGTCTATAAATTCTTAGACACCCTTTGTGACTACCGACAATAATAACATTCTCTGTACTTTCACCTTCCGATAATAACGGTGTTACTAATAAACTGTGATTATCAAACGCCTCGTTTTCACCACACTGGGTTCTCCACCACTCTCTAGTCTTAAATAACGACATCGTTGACAACCAAAAACAAACAACAATTTGCAACCCTACTATATTATTATAACAAATATCACGAATAAACGACCTGTGATACCGTAACTCGAGCTTAAAATTTACCAGACTCGTCTCTCACGAAACTATATCCGTTGTCATGGTGTCGTACGTCAAAACATAGCATGCATTAGGTATAATCCAACGAACGCATTAGGTATTTCATGTTACAATCCGAATGAAAGATGAATCTGATGGAGATAAACAACATCGTCGATTCGTAACGAATCTTTAATCATCTGTTGGACAATTTATTTGTTCTTTTAAAAAATAAAAAATAAATAAAAAATGTTGATTATTTCGCAGCGTTATTATAACGGCATAATGCTTCCACCCTTACCGACATGTAAAGCGTGTTGCCTACCTCCAGGCGGTAACTGATCCGAGCGACGACTATAGCTAATAATTTGTACCATCGTAACATGTGTCAGAAATCGTTTTTGACGTTTCGACTTTTAGACGTCTAGATGTGATTTGTCATTTATAAAATACGAGTTCTGGCTGGATAAATAATTTAATAAGTCATAATGGAACCGCAGGATATTTACTATAACAAGGCTGAATACGTGGAGACGGTGAGAATCTGGCGTTGAAATAATATAAGCATTGGTAGTAACCTAACCTAAATCGCTTTCGCGACATAACCTAAATTGGAATTGTGCGTAAATATTGTTTTGATTTCGTTTTTTTCTTATAGGCTTCAGGTAACAAAGTAAGCAGACAAACTGTCCTTTGCGGATCCCAGAATATAGTACTTCATGGAAAAGTTATCGTACAATCGGACGCAATTATTCGTGGTGATTTGGCGAACGTTAGAACTGGTCGTTATTGTATCATCAGTAAAAATGTCGTGATTCGTCCACCGTTCAAAAAATTTAGCAAAGGGTGAGAGGTTTTTGTTTATTTTTCTTTAACTAGGATCCTTTTACAGCGAATATGAAATTTCGTGGAAAGTCGTTAATTTTGTAAACCTACTTTTAGCATCTTGAGATTTATTCGTGAGTTCTTACGCCTCGATTAACTTAAGCTGATGTATAATAGCGCAGAAAACTTTATCGAAGCATTTCCTAATGTCAATGGAAGAAAAATAACTCTCTAGTTACAATTTTACTGTCTTTTTGTACGACAAATTATGAAAATGAAGATGGAAATATTAGAGATCGTGATAAATGGACCCGTAAGATCTGCAAAATGCCCCAAATCTTGATTCTTAAAGTCTACAGACTCTGGCTAATGATATTTAGGTAATTTGGTCCCTTGAGAGATTCTAATTCTTAGTCAAACTCCATCCACAGCGTCGCCTTCTTTCCTCTTCAAATGGGAGATCATGTGTTTGTCGGAGAAAGAGCGGTCGTTAATGCTGCAGTTGTCGGTTCCTATGTTCACATAGGAAAAGATGCTTTGATTGTGAGTATCTTATACTTCTGATTGACGAAGAATTGAAGCTAGGTCGTTGGATCATATTTGTACAGGGTGGCGACAGACCGGGAAAACCTGGAATAGTCAGGGAATTTTATCAGTTTGGAAAATTCAGGGAAAAGTCAGGGAATTATTTCGGCCTGCATGGAAAACGAGTGTTGTTTTTTTGTTGTATTTTTTCAAAATGAGCTATGTTAGAGAGGCATACAGCGCGTTGAAGTTTTCGTCATTTTATACATTTTTATTTCTTCGGGCTTGAATATCTCGGGAACTATTTATCTTAGAAAAAAAAAACTCGAGCGACTAATTTCAAGTATATTTGATGCTCTTTCTATTCATTATATCACTTCGACCGCTACTACCGGAGAGCATGAGAAAAAATCATCTTGTAAATTAAAAGTACGTTTTTTTGTTCTCAACTTATGAAATTATTTTACATTTCTTAATATTTTTTTACGGAAAGCCTGGAAAATTTTCTAAAAAAATCAAACCTATTTTGTAATGGAATAATGCGTTGTTCAGGAACTGCAATCGTCTTTATTTTATTTGTCACTATATTTAACTTTCTCGTAATTTTTTTTTTTTTTTTTTTTTTCCTCAGTACATATGACAAGTTTTATTTTTAACTATATTGCGGCACTGGTTATAATGTAACTGTCTTGTTGTAATGTGAATTTACATCAAATGTATAGACATATAAATAACTGCAGATTTACACAATATCGTAACAACATTTTCCATAATAAATGTAGTATTTAGACAACATTTTGGCTGAATTGTCGCCACCCTGTTGTAGATATTCCAAGCCTGTGTATAGTATATTTTGGGATTAATTATAATGATAAATACAATTCAGGGGAGGCGATGTATCTTGAAGGACTGCTGCTTTATTGAAGATGGGGCTGTGGTACCGCCAGAAACTGTTGTCCCTTCGTTTACAAGATTTGCTGGTAATCCTGCTACTTGTGTCGAGGATTTACCAGAGTGTACCTTAGACCTAATGCTTGATTACACTAAGAATTATTATCAACATTTTTTACCAGCTAAAATTTAAGAATTCATCGTCAGATGTCGAATCGCTAAACTAGGTTAATCAAATAATTTATCGAATATTCTCTTTTTTGACATGTATTTCACGTAACTTATTAACATCTGAAATAACAAACGTAGGTAATACTCGTTTCCTAAGATTATACTATTCGCTTATCTTAGTTATACCGGAACACTTGTGCTTCTAGAAGCTGGCAAAATTTTGTAAGAAACTATCAATTCTAGCCGAAATTATCTTTTCAGTTGGCAAATAAATTGACAAGGGAAAAAGGCGTGTAGTTTATGATATAATTTATATTATTCTTCGTAATACATCCATGTGTCTGGTTTCTCAAACGTTTACATATATCAGTGTTATAAATTTCAACAACAAATCGAATAACACAATTTTTGGTAATCTGTTACTTAGATCGATGTATCTTAGGCATAGGTATGAGTATTTTTGTTTAATAAGCGGATTCAAGTCTACAATACCGCGCTTTGTTATTTGCTCTGAATATTTTCAGGCATAAAATAGGTATCTTGTCTTATCAGTCTTGATTTGAAGAAAATCATAGATTTAATCCAAGAGGTATCCAGAAATAAGACGAGATCTTTAATTCGCACGTAGTTGCAACTTGTGAAACTTTTGTAAATATCTCGGAACGATTTCATCCGCCAAATAGCTTTCTGTATTCTTATATGTCTGGTGCATTACGGACAGTCTATGAGAAATGTACTTTATTTATGGACGCATCAACATATTTCATGCTACACCGATGATCGTGTTTCTACCTGTTATGTGTAGGTATTGGTATTTATTTACAGATCTTTCATCACCTCGTTATTTACTCTCGATTCAGTTGAATGCGGAATTTTTTCACGATTTTTACGATGAGTCAAGGTTTTTTTGTGTTTTCATTTTCCTTGTCAATTGCGTAAATTTTGTGAATATAAATGATCGATATCCACGTCACTATTATTTCTACACCTACCCTGTATCCGTGAGAACTTTTGTCGGCGCCAAATAAATTCTAAGAAAAAAACTATCAGGGAAAGTAACGTGCCCCAAGCGAGGGTAGCAAAAGCTGCATAGCAATCGATGAGACCGACGCTAACGAAGCTTGTGTGCCCGTGACAGACTGGTTTTTTGGTGTACAATCGTGTTATCTGCCGCGTCTTTAATCCACTTTCATGTATCTTCAGTAATCTGAAAAATGAAATTTCATTTCAATTGTTAAATTATCGGAATGAATGTAATATTTCACGTCAGCACAGTCTAACTGATCGCCGAAAATATTGGTAGCATATATCATTTTTGGTCTTAGTATTCAAGAATTAATTCCACGTGATCCTACCCGACTTTAACGATCTCAAGATACGGTGATCGTTTTTGAATAGCTAATAAAGGATCGATAACGTGAAGGTAGTCGATTTCCTCAAAGCCGCACTTTTCATCCTCGTGAAAAGTTTCTTGAATCAATTTATACGCCGCTCCGCTTTCGGCGTGGAAAGCAAACAGCCCTTTTCTCAGCCTGCTAACTCCGTCTTCCATAGTCATCCAAGCAGGCTTCTGACCCTTTGGCGCAACCTTTTGTTCGTATATGGCTTTACGAACGGGATCTTGAAATGCCTTTAGAGAAAAAAAGTCTAATAAGTTTTCTGTCGCGATCGATTAGGAAACGAGACAAATTTTTCCACACAATTACACCGGCACATAAATAAACAGAACTTTCAGCACCCAAAAATGCTTGGTAATGATTCGATGCGAAGCCGTTTACAAGATATCTTAACGCTGCAAATGTCGCGGTAATAATTAGATTACAGCGATGACTAGACGAAATTTAAGCGAATTAAATATCTTAAGACTTGTATCTTCTGTGTTGTTAATTTTACCAGTCATCGAAGTTATTCATTTGAAATAATACGAATATCGGATATACATACAAATTTTCACGGATTTTCGAAAGTTCTGTCTTAATTATTTGAACGGAACACCGTTAAATCATCTCATCTTACTGCAAAGTAGTAACGATTGTACACGTTGTCGTGAACACCGAGTTTCAACGAACTGTGCAGAAGCTTGTCGAGAGTGTTGATAGAACCGGTCGAGGACTGTAGCAAGGCGACGATATTTGCTGTATATGAAGTGTAGAGGCTCAGAACAGCGACGAATAACATCAGGAGAATAATTCGCGGTGATACGCTGCGTGGCTCGAACGTAGAACCTTCAACAGTGATTGATAATCGATTAGGTAACATTGGCATCAATTTACCGATTCTCATTTCAGTTTGTTTTTCCATTGTTATTGAAAAAGACTTCGTATTTCAAAAGTCTATTGAAAGAATTTTCATGTGAAAGGACTTGTTGAATATTTTCGTATAGTCGTAAAAAATTATATTTCTATCAGTAGGCGAAATCACCTTGTTGAGAAACAGCCCCGATCATAATTAGAATGTTATCACTCCATGAGACGCGTACTATGTTTCCACCCCAGAAAGGCTTTTCCCGATCTTCATTCGGGGTTGAATACCATTCCCATTTCCAAGCGGCGTACAATAAGCTGGCTACTAATATCAGGAATACTCCACTTGCTAGCCAAACTGTTGGTCGAAATGGTAGGACGAAGATGTTGCTGACGTAGGACAGCGGTGGTCGTCGAAAAATGAATTTGGCCCTGTTAAAAAGTGAACAGGTAACTCTACAATAGAGTACCTACTGATATGTGGTAGGTTATTAAAATCTTCTTGGAATTAAACGGAGCGATAACATTTCAGCTCGTATCTGACTCGCAATCAAATATCTCAACGTTGAAAAACCACTCGATAAGAAACAATCAGATTATTATCACCTGGTAGGCGTGTAGAGCGAGACGTACTGAATTACGTCAGTTCGTTCGGATGTGAAAAAAACGGCTGTCCCTCCAAAGTCGACTTCTTTCCTATCTAGCATACCGATCATCCCGCTCCAGGTGCCGTTTGAATCACGATATCCCCAGCTATCGACGGTAGTAAAAGTCACGCTGGTGATTCCATGCGTGAAAAAAGTTTGTAAAAATTCAAAAAGGGAATATCAACGCGAATTCTTCATAACTTAGATTTCTAGAACCTTTGACAAAACAGTTTTCTACACATTTGCGGTTCAGTCATTCAGACATTCTGACGAGTAATGAAAAAGGAACGCGGCTTAGATTACAGCGGCATCAGATGGTCAGCTAAATAGAATACCCGAGCTGCAGGTAGAAAAGTTCAATGAAAATATATCACCTCTCATTCATACGGCGACGTAACATATTTTTCCACTATAATATTGTCAGTGTTATAACTACGTATACTTACGTCGCATTCATCATTTCCACTAAGAAAAGTACCCAAGGGTAATTTGCTTTGGTTACCGAATCAACGTGCCTGTCGTGAAAGTCAGTCAGATGGTTGCTTGAATCGGGATCTGTCATCTAAAAAAGTATGGCAATATAAGAGTTGTTCCTTTCTAACGAATTCTATCAGGAATTCCGTATTCAGTGACTTGTGGTCATTCTATTTTCCTGTTCGTTCTCCAATTACGCGTACTCACTACTAAACACGACTTTAGTGGCGTCCTTCGCAAATCCTTTCTACGGACAGAGGAAACTTCCATTGGCTTTAAAGATATTCCTTTCCCGTCTTTCCAGAATCCTCGATTTTCTATAACTAGTTCGCTCACGGGACTTGGCTTATAGAACGAAATCAATCTGACTGAATCTGCGTCGACTCTTCGCCCAATAACAACGTCACTGTCGGGATATACTGATAGATCTTTGAACAGATCGTAGAGATGAGTTTCGCGAGTTTTGTTTAAAATTTGCCCGTCCTTTTCCTGCCTCAAATCTTCGAGCAGTAGCCACTTTTTTGGTCCTCTGAACATGCCGGTTGAATTTGCCTGAAACATTAGTATCTTAAAGGAATTACATAATACTCAGTGATCGTAAAATGTGAACGTGCTTGAAGAGCATGATATAAGAAAGACAATTTAAAGTCTCCATACTTTTTGCCTAACCTACGTCCTTGCGAATTCAATCTATCAATAACGTCGGAAGTCTATAAATTATCGGATTTTCATATCTTTTTAGACGCGAAATAGGTTATTAGCAATCATATGCAAAAAGATAAAGCATGTATTAAGATTGACGTCTTAACAGTGACACACCGATAAATTTCAAAGGTATTCATTCCTTAAGCATCTGACAACGCTGTCATGATTTATTTGACAGTCTAAGCCCGCGTCGCGAATTTCGTACGCCTTTCGGAATCGCAATATGTATATCTATGTCGTCGTTTAGAATTACCTCTCATTCTAAGATCGCAAGCAATAGTATCAGTCAGTACTTCGCACTTGATAGGTGACATGATCAAATATCGATCTGATTCATTCAGATTGTCTATCACGAATGTCAAATTACAAATCAATCATTGCACTTCGTTATATTCCGATCGGGGGTTCGATTGAATTGTAAAAACTTCATCTCCGTTTCTAATGTAACCGCAGAATCAATTTATTTTTGGCAAACAGGATATTATTTCTAATCTATCGGTGAAAAGATACGTGTCGTCAAACAGTTTTGCCCCCTTTTAAAAAGTCTTCCATTTTTTTCCCGAAAAGTGAGAAATTAATTATGAACAAGAAAAATGAATTAGTTCATCGATCTCACCTTTCGCAGGATATCGACAGCACCGGGGCAATCGACGTCAAGTAAGTAATAACTGTTATGCAGGTCAAAATCTCGTGAAAATATGATATTGTCGAAACCATCGAGCGGATTTTTGACAGTAAATAAAATCTGACTTAGCGATGCATGTTTTGTGAAAAAAATCATTCCGTCTGAAACGTAATGTCGAATTTTTAGCGTCGATTTTCCATTTTCTTGATCATCACAGTTAGATTATCATTAACTTATTTCATTTCCTCTTGATTCCCGGTATGTTGCATTCCCATGTGTTACATAATTCCATCGTTATATGTTATTACAACGTTAAATTACTCGATTCCGGTTACAAACGTAATTACAAGTGGAGTCAAGAGTATATCCTATCAATTAATATGCCTGCCCACTTATCCGCATCGAATCAATTCATTACAAAGATCATTAATTAAAATCTAAGTGCAGCGAATGTCTAAATTTACTAGAATTCACGTAGCCGTAATATGCATAAACATTTCTAAGTAAATAGCGATACAATCATAACTGTCAATACCTTTTTCCATGCATAAAAATGCCGCAACTGTCGATGGGTTTACCCCAATACCATCCGCCTTCATTGCGTCGATTGAAAACCGAGTAACAACTCTTTCGTCGTTAATATCCGCGAAAACACTGGCCAATGTCATCAGGATTAATCCAAAAATCGTTCGTAACATCTTTCCAGTAATTGTGACAAACTCGCGGAGATCTCGGCCCATATATAAGCTCAGTAGTCATTCGTCGCAGAGTCTTCTCTCAATCGAATATTCACGGTCGGTAAATTATAGTGTAAGAAGCAGACGGAAATCACTGCTTTACCTTAATAATAACTCTGCCAAATCAAGGAGTAGGATTGGAAAACGATTTGCGAGCAGGTACGATGACTGCTTCGACTATAATACTCCATTAGCCTGCAGGCAAATCGTTTTGTATACGTAACTCATACTTTTGCTACTCGTCTATTGAATCTATACCTATAAAGCTAAGGAGCTTTGACTTGAGACTTTGTCCGATGGCATAATCATTAACGATAATGATAAAACAACGACATTTTATTACACTGTTATAATATTTTGTCTACAGGTGGATATGGGTGGGTATTGTTGTATTTGAATATCTTACGTCTCGATAAAAATCTCGAAGTGGTCGTACGAAGAGTATGTCGAGTCGGATGTTTTTCCTTATTAATTATTACGGCTACGTTTTTAATATAATACCCAACTAGGTATGTATGTATGTGCCCGTTAACTTGAAGCAATTACGAAGATTACATTAGCGAGGAATTTGTGGAGGCGTTGCGTTTTTAGATACGCGAGAAGCTCGCAGTATTTGGCTTGTTAATATACCTGCCTCGGGTGGCGCAATATTATCACCAAAGGATCTCGCCTGTGTATTCATATTAACGATAAGCTTTTAGCACTCGCGTTATTCCATACCAACATACTTGGATCTCGTGTTTTCCTAGTGACTGTCACGTGTGTAGTTCGCCTCCGGCGTCGTGGTTATACCGAAACGAGCCTCCATGCGTCTGATGACTTTTATCTACACTTATCATTGCCGATCATTTATTAACAACGTCCACCGCCGTATTCACGAGACTGCAATTGTTTAACGGGACAATAAACCGCCGAGACAATTTCCTACCATATACTCGTGAGCCTTGAATAAGTTATTCAAATATGACGAAGATGTAATTGAACTTTAATCCGCGAACCAGTCCCGTCCGTCACGAACATCACCTGAACTCTGTATTCGATCCTGGGGTGTTTATTGCCTAGAAATCTTAAGGAAAATAATAATTATCTCGAATCTACGAACTTAATAATCAACATTCTACTGTTCTTATCTTGATTTACATCGTATGCATGTTATGTTCTATGCGTATTATGCGAAAACATCTTTAAACCAGTTGTATCTTCTTTACTTTGAACGAACGCCACCTGCTAGGCTCTGTTGTGTGCATAAAACAACGCGGCGGTGACAATGAAGCAGAATTAATTATACCCAGTCACGAGGTCTTCACGAATAGGTATATGTAAGTAATTTCAAAGATTTAAGCTGATTACAACCTTAGACGACTATTTACAGCTTATCTCTGAGGTGAACGAATTATTGAATTTTTTTTCCGCGAACTAGAGACATATCGAGTTCATTCATTCATTCATTCATTCATTCATTCATTCATTCATTCATTCATTCATTCATTCATTCATTATCGATAATTGCTCGTCCTCATTGATTCTCAGTATTGGCGAACGAATTTTTTCATCGAAATGATTAGGGTATGTAAAGTCGAAAGCGACGTAGTGTCGCCTCGTAACATATCGCCGGATTGTTCCAACCACAACGTTGACAATTACTTATATTCAAAGATTTCCCAAGGCGATATCTGCTCGAGTGGTACAGCGATTTAAAATTCAATAAAAATATGGAATCACGCAGAGGCAGCGTACGAGAAAAAGAAGCCGAAGAAAAACACTCAGGGAAAAATATCTGGTAACTTATTCGATGATTTTTTTTCAGTTGAATTATTCGTTCGATAGCGACTGTGGTCATTTTCAGCGAAATTCGTTTGGTCGTTATATTACTGTTTAGAATATTAGCCGATATCTGCCATGAAGGGATACGTCTTCCTTAATCGCCACATCGAAGTTCTGATGGTGATAAAACTCTGTTCATACCTGCCAAATATTTTGACGAATGTATTATTCACAGTGCAAACATTATTTGGATGATAATAATTAGGAGCAAGAAAATGACACAACTCGGGACGAAATACATGTTGAATCAGCTTCATGTCTGGGCACAAAAGTAACTGATCAAACACAAGACGCGAGTGTGTACATTTAGTCATTGAGAATTGCACGTTGAGTATGTGTTGTCTTAAAAATTCACCAAGACGTTTAATTATATTATAATCTCTTGTAAAATTGTGCAAAGGTTTAGGTGGCGTGATGAATAGGAAACCATATCTACGTCTTGATTTGTCTCTAAATTGCAGATCAATCCAAAAGCCACACTCTTTGCACATATTTTTTTTCTGTCCTGTTTTTCGCCTTTACACGTGTTCAGCATGGAGGAATTATGTGGTTGTAAAAATAATGAATTTCATTGCTTGTCGTTAACGTTGATCTCTCGCACGTGATGAAGTGCGCGTTGAGATTAAAAATGTTGTGCACTCTTATAAGCAAGTCAAGTAATACCTAAGAGCATCACCGTTGCGAGATTGCTGCTAAAATTGACACACATGCTTATTAAATTTATCGCAATATTATTTCGCAAACCGCGACATGTTTTTTTGTTTTGCTTCATTGATTCAACTGTTGATTAAAAATTATACTTACTTCAATTATAGTCATGAAAATTACACGACACAAAAGGAGAAAGTCTGTTTCACATGAATCCGCAACAATTGGTCCGTTTCATGCCTACAGGTACTACAAATATCAAATACAATTACACGCATAGAGACTATAGAACACTTCCTCCAAGTAGAAAAGATCCGATAGGAAAAGGCGCGAACGAGTCGAAGTGGATGCAGCAATTAGTGGTCAGCCTCGATTGGCCTTTGCGGATAGAGCGAGGTATGACTTTCGTTCGTTTGCCAAAGATATTAATACGCAAAGCAAGACTCGAACAATAAATACGACATATTTTTCACACGTCTTTTTTTTTCAACGAATTCAATTGCTCAAGACCAAGTAACGGCATTTTTATATTTAAACTGAGACGGCTCATGCTTCGGCGCGTCTGGTCTATGACTACTGTTTCCACTGTCCTTGCGTATGGATGCGGAATATCGACATACGTTGTAAATTTTGTATTAGAAATGTATTTTATGGTGGAATGACTTTCGACTACCTTTTGGAATTAATGAATTATAAACCGTATCACGACTAGACTGTGTCAGGAAATAATGTACAAGTATAAGCTAAAGAAGTATAACAATATCAGACTTATTTGTTTGTAACGAACTGTATTAGACATGCCGTATTGAGTGACATGTCGCCGTTCTATATATATTACCGTTCATTTTCCAATGACGTATACTCACGGCTAAACACGACTCTAGTACCGTCCTTCGCAAGTCTTTTCTACGGACAGAGGAAACTTCTGATGACTTTGAAGATATTCCTTTTCCGTCTTTCCGGAGTCCTCGATTTTCTACAACTAGTTCGCGCGGACGAGACTTTGCTCATAAATCGCAATTAATCTGACCGTATCCGCGTCGACTTTTTTGCCCAATAACAATGCCACTCTCGAGACATTATACTGATAGGTTTTCGAACAAATCGTAGAAATGTTCTTTGCGAGCTGCTTTCAAACTTTTAACGTCTTTTTCTCGCTTAAAATATTCCAGCACGAGCCATTTTGTTGGTCTTGCAAATACGTCGGTTCGTTTTGCCTAAGACACTAGTATTTTTAAGGAATGTTAAAATATTCAGTGATCATTGTAAAATGTGAACGTGCTTTGGGAGCATAAGATAAGACACCATAAAACACTTGCTTTATATTTTCGAGCAATAGTGTCATTCATTATTTATTATCTGTTACGTGACATGTCTGATCAAATATCGATCTATAGATTGTTAAGATTGGGTATCTGTTACGAATTTTTAATTGAAAATCAATCATTTCAAATTAATATAATTTGAACGGGAATATACAACAAGGTTTTCGCCACGATTTTCGCCTGCGAACTTGAGACTTCAGATTCATCTCGATTTTGGTGTTATTTTAATTAGGTTAGTATCGACATTCACTTCAGATCGGCTATACCTATACCATGTTAGAAAAACAAATCGATAATGATAGTGACGTGTAAATAACACAATTTTGAGTAAGTGGTCCCTTTCCGACTGGCCAATTCAGGATAGGTAAAAAAAATCTGTAATCATTTTTGTTTTTTTGATGAATCAGTCTGAAGGATCTGAAAAAAGCCTGGAATATTGGAATCAAATGATCATAGGAAATGATCAATCTTGATCAGAAGAAAATCACTGAGATTTTATTTAAGAAGTATCTTATAGAAATAAGACGAGATCTTAATTCGCACATGGTTGCAACTTGTGAAACTTTTGCAAATATCTCGGAACAGTTTCATCCGCCAAGTAGCTTTCTGTATGCTAATACGTATCTGGCGCATACAGACAGTCCATGAGAAATGTACTTTATTTATGGACGCATCAACATGTCTTATGCTACACTGATGATCGTTTTTCTACGCGTTATGTGTAGGTATTTGTATTTATTTACAGATCTTTCATCACCTCGTTATTTACTCTTGATTCTGTTCAATGCGGAATTTTTTGTGAATATTCATGATCGATATCCACATAATTCTTATTTATACAACTACCTATATTCGTGAGAACTTTCGTCGGCGCCAAATAAATTCTAAGAAAAAAACTATCAGGGAAAGTAACGTGCCCCAAGCGAGGATCGCAAAAGCTGAATAGCAATCGATAAGACCGACGCTAACCTAGGTTGTGTGCCCGTGACAGACTGGTTTTTTAGTATACAATCGTGTTATCTGCCGCGTCCGTAATCCGCTTTCCTGTATCTTCAGAAATCTGTGAAATGAAATTTTATTTCAATTGTCAAATAACGGAATGAATGTAATATTTCACATCAGCATAGTCTAACTAATCCGCGGAAATATTGGTAGCATATATCATTTTTGGTTTTAGTATTCAAGAATTAATTTCACGTGATCCCACCCGACTTTAATGATCTCAAGATATACGGCGATCGTTTTTGAATGGCTAATAAAGGATCGATAACGTGAAGATAGTCGATTTCCTCAAAGCCGCACTTTTCATCCT
The DNA here is from genome assembly GCA_949628255.1 of Macrophya alboannulata. Taxonomy (NCBI): domain Eukaryota; kingdom Metazoa; phylum Arthropoda; class Insecta; order Hymenoptera; family Tenthredinidae; genus Macrophya; species Macrophya alboannulata. Next base: position 2,817,041 of record OX451212.1, on the reverse strand, counting down.
CGTGAAAAGTTTCTTGGATCAATTTATATGCCGATCCGGTTTCGGCGTGGAAAGCAAACAGCTCGTTTCTCAGCCTGCTAACTCCGTCTTCCATAGTCATCCAAGTAGGCTTTTGACCCTTTGGCGCAACCTTTTGTTCGTATATGGCTTTACGAACGGGATCTGGAAATGCCTTTGAAGAAGAAAAATCTAATAAGATTTTGCAATAATCCGATTACAGCGATGTTCAGGCGAATCAAATATCGTAAGACTTGCATCTTGTTGTTAATTTTACCAGGCATCAGAGTTATTCAATTAAAATTATTCGCATATCGGATATACGTATACAAATTTTCACGGATTTTCGAAAGTTTTGTCTTAATTTTTTGAACGGAACACCGTTAAATCATCTCATCTTACTGCAAAGTAGTAACGATTGTACACGTTGTCGTGAACACCGAGTTTCAACGAACTGTGCAGAAGCTTGTCGAGAGTGTTGATAGAACCGGTCGAGGACTGTAGCAAGGCGACGATATTTGCTGTATATGAAGTGTAGAGGCTCAGAACAGCGACGAATAACATCAGGAGAATAATTCGCGGTGATACGCTGCGTGGCTCGAACGTAGAACCTTCAACAGTGATTGATAATCGATTAGGTAACATTGGCATCAATTTACCGATTTTCATTTCAGTTTGTTTTTCCATTGTTATTGAAAAATACTTCGTATTTCAAAAGTCTATTGAAAGAATTTTCATGTGAAAGGACTTGTTGAATATTTTCGTATAGTCGTAAAAAATTATATTTCTATCAGTAGGCGAAATCACCTTGTTGAGAAACAGCCCCGATCATAATTAGAATGTTATCACTCCATGAGACGCGTACTATGTTTCCACCCCAGAAAGGCTTTTCCCGATCTTCATTCGGGGTTGAATAACATTCCCATTTCCAAGCGGCGTACAATAAGCTGGCTACTAATATCAGGAATACTCCACTTGCTAGCCAAACTGTTGGTCGAAATGGTAGGACGAAGATGTTGCTGACGTAGGACAGCCGCGGTCGTCGAAAAATGAATCCGGCCCTGTTAAAAAGTGAACAGGTAACTCTGACATTGCAATAGGGTACTTACTGATATGTGATAGGTAATTAAAACTCCGTGGAATTAAACGGAGCGATAACGTTTAAGCTCGTATCTGACACGCAATCAAATTTCTCAACACTGAAAAACCATTCGATAAGAAATAATTAGATTATTATTACCTGGTAGGCGTGTGGAACGGGACGTACTGAATTACGTCGACTCTTTCGGAAGTGAAAAAGACTGTCGACCCTGCAAAGTCGATTTCTTTTCGATCTAGCATACCGATCATCCCGCTCCAGGTGCCGTTTGAATCACGATATCCCCAGGTTTCGGCGGTAGTAAAGGTCACGCTGGTGTTTCCGGGAGTGAAAAAAATTTGTCAAAATTGAAAAAGGCAATAACAATGCGAATTCTCTGTAACTTAAATTTCTAAAACCTCTTACAGAAGAGTTCTTTACACATTTACGATTCAGTCATTCAGACATTCTGTCGAGTAATGAAAAAGGAACGCGGCTTAGATTACAGCGGCATCAGATGATCAGCTAAATAGAATACCCGAGCTGCAAGTAGAAAAGTTCAATGAAAATGTTTCACCTCTCATTCATACTGCGACGTAACATATTTTACAATCATAATATTGCCTGTGTCATAACTACCTATACTTACGTCGCATTCATCATTTCCACCAAGAAAAGTACCCAAGGGTAATTTGCTTTGGTTACCGAATCAACGTGCCTGTCGTGAAAGTCAGTTAGATGGTTGATTGAATCGGGATCTGTCATCTAAAAAAGTATGGCAATGTCAGAGTTGTTCCTTTCCAACGAATTGTATTAGAAATTCCGTATTCAGTGACTTATGGTCATTCTATTTTCCTGTTCGTTCTCCAATTACGCATACTCACGGTTAAACACGACTTTAATGGCGTCCTTCGCAAATCCTTTCTACGGGCAGAGGAAACTTCCATTGACTTTAAAGATATTCCTTTCCCGTCTTTCCAGAATCCTCGATTTTCTATAACTAGTTCGCGCACGGGACTTGGCTTATGGATCGAAATTAATCTGACTGAATCTGAGTCGACTCTTTGCCCAATAACAACGTCACTGTCGGGATATACTGATAGATCTTTGAACATATCGTAGAGATGAGTTTCGCGAGGTGTGTTTAAAATTTGTCCATTTTTTTCCCGCCTCAAATCTTCGAGCAAAAGCCACTTTGTTGGTCCTCTGAACATACCGGTTGAATTTGGCTGCATGATATCAGAAAGACATTATAAAGTCTCAATACTTTCTGCCTCACCTGCGTCCTTGCGAATTCAGTCTATCAATAACGTCGGAAGTCTATAAATTATCGGATTCTCATATCTTTTCGGACGCGAAATTGGTTATTAGGAATCACATGCATTAAGATAAGGCACGTATTGAAATCGTCGTCTTAACAGTGACCCACCGATAATTTTCAAACATAATTATTCCTCAAGCATCTCACAAAGCTGTAAATGATTTACTTAACAGTCTATGCCTGCGTGGCGAAGTTCGCACGCGTTACGGAATCACAATATGTATACCTATGTCGTCGTTTAGAATTACCTCTCATTCTAAGATCGCAAGCAATAGTATCACTCAGTACTTCCCACTTGATAGGTGACATGATCAAATATCGATCTGATTCATTCAGATTGTCTATCACGAATGTCAGATTACAAATCAATCATTGCACTTCGTTATATTCCGATCGGGGGTTCGATCGAATTGTAAAAACTTCATCTCCGTTTCTAATGTAACCGCAGAATCAATTTATTTTTGGCAAACAGGATATTATTTCTAATCTATCGGTGAAAAGATACGTGTCGTCAAACAGTTTTGCCCCCTTTTAAAAAGTCTTCCATTTTTTTCCCGAAAAGTGAGAAATTAATTATGAACAAGAAAAATGAATTAGTTCATCGATCTCACCTTTCGCAGGATATCGACAGCACCGGGGCAATCGACGTCAAGTAAGTAATAACTGTTATGCAGGTTAAAATCTCGGGAAAATATGATATTGTCGAAACCATCGAGTGGATTTTTGGCAGTAAATAAAATTCGATTTAGTGACGCATGTTTCGTCAGGAGAATCAGCTCGTCTGAAATGTAATACCGAATTTTTAGTCTCACAACTATTATTCTATTCTCGCTATTATTGGATAATCCTTGGTCTATTCAATTTCCTGTTATTTTTCGATCTCATCGTTTTATTTCCATTCCATTTGATCACGCAAATCCAGTCAATGCTGGTGTTGCCACAAAAAATATTCAACGGCATCCTATCGACTGTTTGATATCAACTATCATAAATTATGACCGAAGTCGGTTCTTTAATTAATTTTCTATAATTCGCATACATAAAATTCCATTGAAATTTTTTTGCTGAGGAATATTATTGCACATGTTACTTTCAATCGCAATACTACCGTTTTCCATGCATAAAAACGCCGCAACTGTAGATGGGTTCGGCCCAATGCCATCCGCCTTCGTTGCGTCGATTGCAAACCGATTAACGACTCTTCCGTCATTAATATCCGCGCAAACACCGGACAATGTTATCAGGATTAATCCATATATTGTTTGTGACATCTTTCCAGTCATCGTGACAATGTCGCGGTGATTCCGATCTATATAAGCCCAGGGCTTAGCCTACTCCTGTCTTAATCCAATATTAATAGTCGGCAGATTGTAGCGTACGAAGGCCACGGAAATCACTGCTTCCCTGAATCATAACTTTTCAAGATCCAGCAGTGAGATTGCAGAATGATTTTCGCAAAAGTACGACGACTGTTTCCACTCCGCTTTTCCATTATCCTGGCTAACCGCGCTTCGTATAAATAACTCGTAGTTATTCTATATCCAAAATGTACGAATAGCCGAGAGCTTCGGCCCGAGAATTTGCCGAAAATCATAAGCATTACGATAATGACAAAACGACAAGGTTCTATCCGACTGTCGTAATATTGTAGAGACGAATACAGGCGGATAGAGTTGTCTTTCAATAATGCAAATGAGGTCTTGCAACAAGGTGGGCCACCAGCTGTAGCAATATACCAAAATTTCAATTTCAACAAAACTTTGGAGACAGATATTTTGAACAATTTGAAAATGTATTCTCGAAAAATTGTCCCTACATACGTGTAACGTCAAATATTTTATTCATATTCATACGGTTCTTAAATCTCAATTAGATTATCTAATCAAATAATCGCAGAAACCCGTCGAATATAATAAAAGGATCCAGATTCTTTATGACGACAGGTATATCATAAAATTCGATTAAAAAGATGTTGAATTCTCTAATCCAAATATGGTCACGTTTTTTTTTTTTTTCTCAAGTTTTCCCAACATTTTTTCCTTACATTTGGATTTGTCGTAATATTTTCTCTCGTTTCTGGTTCGGGTTCACAACACATTGTACTATACTCAACTGCACTACGATTTGACTGTGTCGATACAAAAATCGAGAATCATGCATCTTACTGGCTACAAGAAATCGGGCAATGGATTCGGTCGAGTGGGGATAGAAGAAGAAGTTGAAAACGTTAAATATTTGACTTTAGTATCGAGGAAAGAAAAAATTTTAACACCGAAAGTTTCTCTCTTGGGAAAATATATATAGGCGCATAATACAATTAAGATTTACTTATGTACAACGAGATTTGTACAGGTGTTACGGCTGTTACAAAATATCATTGATATATATATGCGAGAAGCTGGCAATTAGTATCTATTTAAAGGGTTATTACAGGTGGGAATATAGTCCGAGTCACGAAATATTATCACCAAAGGATCTCGCACGTGTATCCGTATTAGCGATAAGCTGTTAGCTCTCGCCTTTTTTTTTTTTCTATACAAACATACTTGGATCTCGTGTTTCCCCAGTGATTGTCACGTGTGTTGTTCGCCTTCTGCGTCGTGGTTATACCGAGACGAGCCTCCCGTGGCTCATGACTTTTATCTACATTTATCATTGCCGATCATTTATCAACAACGTCCACCCGTATCCATGAGACTGCGATTATTTAACGGGACAATAAACTGCCGAGACGATTTCCGACCATATACTCGTAAGCCTTGAATACCTTCTTTAATTACGCCGATGTAATTGAACTTGAATTTGCGAATCAATCCCGTCGCGACACATCATCTAAACTCCGTATGCGAGCGTGTGTAAATTATGCGAAAACATCTTTACAGTAGTTGGAATCCAGTCACGATCTCCTCACTTGCGTGTGTGAAGTAATTTTTAAAATTGAAAAACTTGACGACGAAGTTTTTTTTTTTTCGAGTGGAATACATAAGTTAGGAATTTAATGAAAATATACATTTAACAGAGAACTTTCGTTCGAGAAGAAACGAAAATGGTAACTCGCATTCGATAGCAAAGAGTTATTTTTTTCGAATTATGTGCTTTTAAGAATTTTCCCAGCACAAAAAACGAAACATTATAATTTTATTTAATCAGCGACGTGTCTGGTCGGCTTTATTACTGGTTGTTAGTGAAACTTGGCAAAGTAAGTCACGTATCGTTTGTTTTTTATTTTTTTCTTCATTTTATCTAGATCCGTAAATTTCTATTTATTCAAAATATTGGCCAATATTCGCCATGCATCCAAACGGGTTTTCATTAATCAATTTCGAAGTTCTGATCCAAAAAAAAAAAAATCAGTGTAAACATTATTCGAGTTAGAATAATGAGTCAGAAATATAACATAATTTAGTAATTTGAGGAGAAAAATAGATGTTGAATCAGCTTCATGTCTGCATGGTATAAAAATAATGTGTAGACTTAGTCATTAAGAATTGCACAATGACTGTTATTTACAAAAATTGACAAGAACGTACGTTCAGTTATTTTTATCTCTCATAACTTTGTGCAAACGTGTAAAAGTCAGGTATCTAGGTACCTGTAATAAGTTTATATCGTTTATGACTATCAGCATATGTATAGAAGCGTAGATATTTACTTTTGGATTTGGCTAGAGTGGTAGGCACACACATGACATGTACCGGAATTGTTTCCAAATTACTGATTCATCCACACACGCCCCAGCCACACTCTTTTCTCTCCCTTTCCGCGTGGTCACGTGTTCGGTACGATGGTATTATCAAGTTGTTAAAAAACCGCGGTCCTCATTACAGCTGGTCATTAACGTTGATCCTTCGCACGTGTTCATCGCCAAAACCGACACGTCTGCCTGCCTATATGTATATAAGGTTTATCGGGATGCCATTTCGTAACCGACGACTTTCTTTTTCCGGGCTACTTAAACCGTTGATTAAAAATTATACTTACTTCAATTATAGTCATAAAATTATACGATACAAAAGGAGAAAGTCTGGTTCACATGCATCCACAACAATTGATTCGTTTCATGCCCACAGGTACTACGAATATCAAATACAATTACACGCATAGAGACTATGGAACACTTCCTCCAAGTAGAAAAGATCCGATAGGAAAAGACGCGAACGAGTCGAAGTGGATGCAGCGATTAGTGGTCAGCCTCGATTGGCCTTTGCGGATGGAGCGAGGTATGACTTTCGTTCGTTTGCCAGAGATATTAATACGCAAAGCAAGACTCGAACAATAAATACGACATATTTTTCACGCTGTCTTTTTTTTCAACGAATTCAATTACTCAAAACTAAGTAACGGCATTTTTATATTCAAACTGAGACGGCCTAATTCTTTGGCGCGTCTGGCCATGACTACTGTTTCCACTGTCCTCGCGTATGGATGCGGAATATCGGTATACCTTGTGCGTTTTACATTAGAATGTATTTCTGGTCGAATGACTCGTCGAGTGCCTATTCATGTGTAAATTAATAAATTATGTACCATGACACGACTGTGTCTGGAAGCAATGCTAATAACTGAAATTCGTGACTTACAGTATCAGTTCTTCATCGATACGTTGAGTTATTCATTAATCTTTTCGAATATCATCTTGATTACAGCTTTTCATTATTATTGGTGAACAAATTGCCCAAGTTTCACCTGCCCATTACAAATTATTATTCGTCATAGAAAATAACGAAGCATACGTGAAGTAAACGATCACTAAAAATTTTTGCACACGGGACAATTAATCATAGTTCGCATATATAGGCCGAGTAAAAGAATTTATGTGTCTTTAAGCCCCAGAAATCCAATTCGATCTCAATGTCGTAAAAGAATTATTACACGCCAGCGCGAATAGCATCGATGGTATTTAGATAAAATCCATCACTCCGTATAATAGCCGTTCATAGAGATTAATTTGGATTAAGTAGATACAATCGAGTACCACCGATAGCTTATTCGTTTCAGTGATTAGATTTACAGTGGGAATTAACGCTGATATCTCAGGATCAAATCTCAATTATAATCGTTCAAAAAATTAATCAATTGTATACCTTGTGTATTTGATAATTTGTAAATTCGTACAAAGTACATGTATCGTATACGCAAGTTGGTTTTTTCATCAATATTCTTCCTCAAGATTACCTCGATTCTAACAAGGTCTCTTCGTGCGTCTTATTCTTTCCCGGAAAAAATCGATTGATCCATTACAAATGTCTAGAAATAATTTTCTGATAGAGGAAACTTATGGAATAGGGTAATAGTTGAATAAATTCCGAACCCTATTTCCTCGGATTTGTTTTTACTGTTATTTTTCCTCGATTCAACATATTGTGTGTAATTCTAGAAAATTTTTATACGACGATCCTCTCTGCAACAAGACGAGCCTAGAATATATTCAAATTTCTGAATCCTTAGAGATGATTTTTTATTTCTCTAGTCTCGTTAACATTAAGCGATAGCCTCGTATAGAAACTTTGCGAAATTCATTTACTGTATTTTTTTCCTGTTCCATTCCGGGGAGCGAAGAGATTCAAAGCGATTGCATTATCTCCAAGGTATGCGACGAGACTGCAGCGCATTAGAAATTGAAACCGCGTATTCGAGTCGTGGCAAAATTAACAATAACTCGGTGATGAAGTCGCGTTCACACCGAATCGTAAAATCCAATTTCAAATTTCATCATGGGAAAAAAAATACTGCTCCTTTCCACCGGGAAATTGATAATTCCCGATCAACTGCAAAGTCGTCCTCGAAGGACTAAAAATTTTCGTCTCGATACAGGCCACGGATAATGTCAACATCGAGGCTGAAATTATCATACCTACGCGAATTATCAGAATTTTAGAGTCATCGGGAGTGGGCGCGATAAATTACCGAAAATTATTTCAAAAAATTCCGAATGCGTATCAAAATTTCTGCACGCGATCTATTCTTTTTTTCGATACGGGTATAAAATTACCACATATATACCTCATTCGATTTATTAAATTGAATCAATTCTATCCCTCATCGATATTCTCTGTCTCTACCAGCTGCTATCGTTATTACCAACCGAGCTCCTGATATCCAGTCCTTATTTCGTACAATCAAAGCTCCATCGGTTAACCGTACATATATATATATATGTATTCATACGTTCGTCGTCTGACCTACTAGTTTCACTGTCCACGTGCTGGTGCTGTTGCTGTTGCTGTTGATGGTTATGTTGCTGGTGCCACACCTTGCGATCAATCTTTTCATACATATAACGACGTACATATCGCTCTATTATCATCATAGTCTATTTATACTGTACTAAGACATTAATTACCACGTATATAGGAAAGTGCAATTAATATGCACGTAATAACGTGCCATTAAAGACATAAGTACGCAGAATTATTGTCTGCAACGATTATTTATTTTTTTATTTTTAGTTCTTGTGTCTTGTCTTTGGAAACTCCAGCACAGCGAATCGGTGGATATAGCTTTGATTCCTCGAACTGATTAATAATATGCATAATATTATTATTGGAATGCAATTTTCTGGATTTTTTATGATATTAGTTTACGATTTTCCTGGAGATAAAGGCATAGGCGATTCATTTGAATCCCTTGAAAGCGCGGTTTACACCACTAACACACGTATCTCTATATAAGCGTACGCGTTTGTTTTGTGTGTGTGTGTGTGTGTGTGTGGATCGAAAGCTGACGGTGGGGGGGTCGGCGTCGCGACGTCGGTAAGCTTTGCCGGGGGAGAAGAAACGACGGAGGGGAAAGCGTCGCGTGTTCCGATTGGCTGTTGGACGGTGGCTGCGAGGTTCATAGCCGCACGAGACTCGCCGTGTTTCTGTTAGTTAGCATTGCGTAGGTAAGCGCTACACAACTTTAGCAAACCTCGAGTCCGCGGACGTAGATATATAGACGTGATTATACTAAAACGGAGATACCTTACTTCACTTATACGCAGGCCGTGTTGTGTTGTACATATATCTCCGAACTGAAGTAAACTTCTGATACAATTCAACGTTCGCAACTGAGAATTGCGAAAGGCCAGTAATTATCATGGGGACTGGAAAAGGCACGGGCCAAGGAACGGAGATGGAGGCCAATGGTACAAAATCACCAATTTCCAATGAACTAGACCACATCAAGCCACTTGGTGAGTGAATGATGATATTATCAACTGTATAAAATTATTTTACAACCGTTGTATCATTTTCTTTTTTTCTTTTTCTTTACGACGTCTTCTTTCTTCGACTTGAATCATTCAATGAAAGAAATGAAATCGCTAAAGCGTACCATTTTATTAATATATAAAAAAAGAAAATAGAATAGACTATCACGGCACGTGGTTTATTTCTAAATCCTTGATGGCATGAGATAACCCTCTGTCGTTGGCGGACAGCCAGGGGATGCCTTTGCCCCGCTCACGTCGACTTTTGCCTCACCTACCAAAAGTTCGTTATGCACGTTCTGCAAATACCTGAGGAATTTTTTCTTCACCTGTTTTTTTTTTTTTTATTCTTCTTTTATTTTCTTGCTTTCGTTATATTCATAGCTTTCATTTCGTTTTATTCCACACACTTGGTGAAGAGAATTTGAAAATGAAGAAAACGAGAAAATAATTCATTTATTAATTCTCTCTCGCGAAATGATTAAACTGATACAGTAATTTTTTTATTCTTATAAATAAACTGAATTACGTAATGATGCGGTTAAATCAATGGCAACGATCGCTTAATTATACACGCCAACGAAATATTCTGATGATATTTATTAATGACATGTCTATATTTGATCTATAATGACAGTATATGTATATATAGTCTCTGGAAAAAGTTCTAAACTAAATCTCGGAAATAGTTCTATACCGAAAATTAAACAGCTTATATTTCCAAATCGAAATTACGTTGAAATCCGCGGGGTATGGTTATACCTATGCAGCGTATTGCTCGAATACTCATGCGTAATTGAAATAGAGAAATACCTGGAAGAGAAATAAAAAAAGAAGATCGAGAACGTGCGCGTAGGTAAATATTTTATACCTACGCGTTTGTCTCATGAATCATAAGTCCCCGTGTTAATATGTTATTATTTAATCTTATTATATGCAAAATGCACTGAGTTGTATAGCCGATATATGTACAAGTATGAGTAGGTACTGTATACCGTAGTGGTTAGAGCTCAAGGTCTTGATACATCGACTTCCATACTGTGGAAATGAAAGAATGTGAGAATTTATTTGTATTATACACACCATGTGTTTTACGGAATTACCAGTATGGTCAGTTCGCGTATGTAAAAGAAATATCGGAAGTCCGTTAAAAAGTGATAAGAAATGTGGTATGTAGATCAATGTTACATACATGGCCGGGATTTAATGAAATTTTAGGTTTTTTGAATTTCTAATCGAAGTATTACGCGAATTGGATTGAGGGAAAAAGGAGATAGGGAAATCAAACGGTTCAAATCGACGCACGTAGTTGTTGTATACACAAGGTTTTTCTTTCTTCTCTAATCTATACATGTATGTACCTACTATTGCCACCTGTATATACATTTAATGTGTATATTAGTGCCAGGTCTCTTTGTCACGCGTCACCGTATACAAATTTCAACACATTTTTACCACGTGAAAACTGACAGCAGACTTTTTGTTAGTAAAAAAACACGAGGAATGTGGCATTGAGGGATTATTCCAACTAATTTTTTATTTATTTTTTTTTTCCAATCATCAATACTAATTATATCGAAGTTTAAAATTTCCAACACTCGTTCGAATCTCTTTCAGTTTGAACTTCCGTACGTTGTGTTGTATAATAATGAATCGTAGTTTATTCAACTTTCACGTATGTACGTATGTACATACATACATACATACCCTATTCTGAGTAAAGAGGAAAAAATAAAAATAAACGAAAGGAAAAAGAGTGAATGAATCATTTATCGTCCTCCAACCGAAGTTTATATTCGGTCTTGACACACAATTTTAAACGATTCAAAATTCAAGTGTGTGCAGTTTTGAATGAATGCGATAATTTATTCTTATCCTCTAAGAGATGTAACAAAAAATTCATGTTGACTCTGTTGAGTTATGAGATTTATTAACTCGGACGGTTTGATTACTTAAAACACGATTAAAAACGACTATTCGTATCTTTCGAATCAATCAATATCTGATGGTATTTTTTGCTCTTTAAACTGCGACCAATAAATATTTGCCAAAAGATTACTATTTATTTATTTATTTATTTAAACGATATTCAACGTTTCGGTATACCTGGTTTTTTTTTATTTATTTATTTATTTATTTTTTTTTTTCATCTTTTAATCTCGTCTACGAAAATATTTTCGCCAAATATTCTAATTCCCAATATCTTGATAAGTCGAACTGTATATCATTATCTTAATCTCTATCCATTATAACTCACTTTGGAAAAGAACTCGAAGAATTCACCAAAAAATTGTTATTTTTCAAATTTCATAGGAAAGTAACTAGAAACTTTTTGTTCCTTCGTAGATGCTGGATCATAGATATAGACAAAAACCGACTTGTAGAGAAATATTATCGTTTCTAATATAGGCCCTAAATTAAATCTTACATATAGCAACGATAATTACAAGATCGAAAGTAACGGAAGGCGATATACACACAAGTTCCGCTTGATTAAATCGGTAAGAATTTACTTTCCAAACAAGCAATCTAACTATAAACTATCCGGAGTCGCCAGATTCAGATACAAGTATGACCGGTCATATTATCACAGTAAGTTGTTTCCTATACAGAAAATTACGCTTCTATATATAGGTTTTACAACGTCGCGGAAATAGAAGAGCGTTAAAAATTTTATTCTCGTTATATTGACCATAACTAAAATCTTATTTCACCATTAGAACCGCGGAAATTATCTAACGTAATTAACGGAATGAATATTTGAAACCGCGGGTTCTCTAATATTTATAAAAAAAAAATAATAATTTATCTAGTAATAGATAGAAGAAGAAAAAAAATTCACTTCATTTACTCAAAGATCTGAGAGTAAATCCGATAGTTTGAAAAAGAACGATTAAAATCCTTGATCTTCTCTTTTCTTTTTTGTTTTATAATAATAATCATTATAACCCGCACATGCGCTCGTTGTCAATAAACTTTCGGTAATCGAGTATTCGTCCCTCCGGCGGTAAATTCAAAACTTCAATGTATATATGTATGTATGTACTTATTTTCAATTCGATTATTAACTGTAATATAGAGTAATTTTAACCAGATATGAGATTTAGATTTACTTTCGATTCGCGGTATCATTCGACTTTCATTTATCGCAAGAACTAACTATAAGAAGAAAAAAAGAAAATAATCAGTCTGCGGACGTAGGTACAGTTGGATTGATCATATCGATAAATTCTAACCAACGAAAACAATCGCTTTCTCTCTAATCGCGTAATGTATATTATATTGTAAGTAAAACAAGCGGTTTTCGTTATATCTATATTTCTCATTTTTTTTTTTTTTTTTTTTATCAGCACCTATTATCGTACCGCGATTATCGCGATTTCGACGGGATTCCCCGTATCGTTGTCTCTAAACTTTCAATCTTTGTACCTATTGCATTATATTACGTATCTAACGTAAGATATCTCTTCGATTAATTTCCAGATCCCTTTTATTGATAAATATATAATTATTGCCAATGTGTATATCGATCAATCGATCTTCGTATGAAATATACTTATTTACGTTCTGCCTCATTTCGCAAGTCCCGGCTATATGTATAACAGGTACTACTGCGTTTTACTTATTTCACATGTATTATACTGGTATATTGGTTAGACAGACGTATATCTCCTTGGCAAAAGCGCAACATTTTACCTGACCTCGCATATACTCGCATTGGTCACAACCTCAAGGTGATTACTAAAGCAAAAGCTCAATCACGCAGCGATAATGGTCCACTTATTGCTAACCGCAAATCGTTCTTTCAAAATATGTAGTAAACAATTGTTTTTCTCAATTTTGTTTTCTTCTTTTATTCACATTTGGTATTTCCTCGGACCGGCATACGTAACCGCGTCAATCTAGAGCCTGTTTTTGAATCAATATTAGCAACCGAACTTTTTTTTTTGCACATATATTTACGGGGAAAAAAATTCCTTCTATTCTTCGAATCGTTATTTCGATACGTTAAAATTATTATACCCGTCATATTTTATTTTTATTTTTTTATCTCACCTATGATAGCTATACCTTTATTCAGTTGACAAGTTAAAAATGAGTAGCAGCGTTCGTAGAATCTGCCAAAAAAATAAAAATAAATAAAAATAAAAATTACGGACAAGGTGAATTTTTTTTCTTCTCTTACACCTCTGGTTGGACACGTGTCTATCTATTATAACTGGGTGTCCGCTGGCAATCTCTTTTAGGCAACCAACATACACGTACGTTGATTACGCCTCGTATTTCCATGGTTATCGGTCCTTGTTTTATTCCCATTCTCGGTTTAGCCGTATCTTTACGGTTTTTCTTCACTTATTATCGCGGTCTAGCAACATGCGTGTACATACATGTTATCAAATGTGATTTGACTCTTTTTTTCCGCCGTAAAAACAAACTAATATCAAAATTTTCGACATGTGTATTATCTAGTGTCTAACTAGGTACAAAATTTTTTCATATCGCAATGAGACGATTCGCTACACCGCGGTGCCTTAAATTTTTCGTCACTTTCGGCTCGTATTTTCGGTCTATAAAATATAAAAATAGAAATAAAAGTAATCGAAGATGAAACAGAATGACATCTATTTCGGAGTAACTGTAGACGGTCGTTGACCTATAAGGTCTACAATTAAATGCCAATCGATCGTTTAGTCCAACGTGAGAAGACCTACTCGATGTTTTTCCCTTTTTTAATTTTATTCTCTTTCATTAATTTTTATTCCCTCTTTTATGGAATCAATGATATTCCGTATCATCCTTCATCGTAAGCGAGGCCATTCCCCCGATTCCGTATATGCATATATACACAAACAACCTGCGCAGTTTTTCTTTCGTCATTATTGACCGTGAATTTATAGTTACGTATACGTATATATTGGAAAACATTCCTGTAATTTAATACGGTCTGAAATTATTACGAAGATCATCGGCGAAAGTTGGTTTTCGGTTTAAAGAATGGAACCACGGAGGAAATACCCCTAAGGTGCCTTTGAAAAGGTGATCGATGAATAATAATGCCATATATATTCTAATATGCGGTTAAAGAAACTTCTTCGTGTGTATAATTGCGGTGAAATTATATTCATATTGTGAAAAATCTCCACCTGCATATAATACATTATATATATATATGTATACCGCTTACACATACGTAAATATCTATTCTGCAGTGTACATACATGCACACCATAAAACGGTAAATGAATACGCGGATTGCGGGTCGGTAAATAGCCGGCCCTGCTAAGGTTGGTACATAAAGAGCGAAGAAGAACGGAAACCTGAGAACCGTGAACAAAAATTACATACAGCTAAACCTTAATTTAGCAGAAGCCCTCATAGGATCGAACACTTTTTCTTTCTCCTTTTTTTTTTCTTCAGTTATATCTCTCAATATTTCAACATTTTCTTTTTTTTTTTTTTTTTCTGTGTTTCTCTCAGCCTCAAATTAAACGCCCCTGAAATATAGACGTGCGTGTCGATGCGTAAGGTTAAGGCTTTGACTGGCTAGGTTCATACCCGTCATTCCTACCTTCTAAAATACTAGCTTACGTCACTATCCCTCACGTGGATCAATACTTACCGTAAGGTCAAAAATTTTGTTTCATATTTTACCATGTTTACATGCACGCGATTTTTAATTATTTATTTATTTAATATGCTTTTTTATCAGATCATGTTTGAATTTTTTTCTATATATCTTCCAATCATTTTTTTTTTTTTTTTTTTTGTGGCTAACGATCGCAGATAATTTAATTGACGGTTATTCAATCGGTCGAATACTGTCAAGAGCCTATCGCATTATTATTATAAAATATTTTTTCTATCTTGTGTACATACCTATGTCGTTAGATTTTAGCTAGAATTGTTCAAACAATCCCGAACTCGTCGCAGACAGTTGGTTTCAATAAGAAATTATCGAATCTATAGTCTAGCCTGATCGTTTTAACATACAATAACGATTAGGTATCAATGGATTTAGATCTTGACGCACGCGCAGCCGTAGATTGAAATATCAATCGCAATATCTTCATATCCGAATGATCAATCACATATTATATACGTCGTCGAGATTTAATTACTTTTTTTTTTTGTTTTGTCGTATCAAAGATAAATTTTGTCGATCTAGGTACACGTATGTACGTACTGCATACGTTGAAAGATTTTTATCACACATATAACGACATGCAACGTTTATGATTTTAATCAATGATTATAAATTTTTAACTTCGTCCATAATTGATTATACGAATTTTAAAATTACACGATTAGCCAGTTACAGGTATAATCTCTTTGATCGCAGAACAAAAAATTCATAAAATTAATAATAATTTCTCTTATTTATAATCTCGTCGGATATATACACCGTTTCATGTAACCACCAACTTGTCGAGCTGTGCATTCAGCTCCTTTAGAGGCACCTGATTGCTCTCAATTCTCAATCTCTTCTCACATCCGGTCCAGATCACTATATGTATAGGGGAGAGTAGGGCCACCCCGGTCAATGGGTAACCCCGGTCACCGCGGTAATTACGATAAATGTACGCAAGCCAATAAATATTGGCTATAGCAACTGTATATATATGTATACGAAAACTACGGCTAATTTTATTCATTATGAGAATAGATGTGGCCATAACAAACAAAAAATTATGGCAAATGATCGAAATATTCAGCATTTTCGCATCATTTGAAAATCTATGGTATTTTATGTGGTATAACAATATCGAGTGTTGCAGTAAATTTTGTAAACGTTTGTACGTGTTGAATATCTAAATATATACGTATATACACATATATGCGATATTATTCGGTCATTATAGTTTATATAAAAGTAATTTTTTCCAATACATGTGTACGCGTGTAGTTAACCTGACTGGCACGACTCACTTGCTGACCGCTATGACCCCATTACCGACTCCGATGACCCTAACCCATGGGATAACTACGGTCAAAGCTAAATTTTTTTATTTAACTGCAAATAATATACACATACTCAACATTTCTTCAACACGTTTTATATTGTTCTATTTTGAACTGAAAATTCTGAAATTGTTCTGCAATGATTCAACGTTAAAAAAAAAATATAAATAAATAATATCAAATTCATAAAAAATACAGTTGATTTTACTCAGCTGACCGGAGTCCCCCCCTCCTCCGGTTAATTATAACTAGTAATAATTAATATGGTTTTTTTTTTTTTTTTCGTTTTTAATTACACCAGACGAATGATACCTGTAAAGGTATTTTGCAATTGTAATTCGCAAATAAGTTAATACACTTGCGTAACCGACACTAAATCTTGTCTCCTCGAGCGATGTAACACTTGACCGTAAAAAAAAAAAAAAAAAAAATGAAAACTAACAGGTGTACAAACAAATGTAATGATCGACTGAATACTTGCGTTGACAGAATTTTTGCTAATAATTTTCTTCGCGTTATTAAACCAAGTAATTATTTTATTTTCAAAGATACCTATATATTGTCCGAACCGCATGCATCGCAATAATGGAAAGGATATTAGGTGATACATGTGTTACGGTGGTTTTTCTTCATGAATTTTGGATATTTATTGATCAAAAATATTCGATACGAATTACAAGTAAAATGAGAAAAAAAAAACGATGTTTCCTGAACGTATATAATAAATTGTAACAGAAAATCTGTCTTACGTAATTTTATATATACGATTTTACATACCCGAAAACAGCTGCAGCAGCAACATAACGTAATCTCTCTCTCACTGTTTCAAGCATCCTTAAATGGTATCAGAAATTGCTGCAGTTATAGTCTCACGATGTGCATAATTTCAATTGCGTAATATACCTGGCGGTATGTATCTACAGCTATACCTATATGCAGTTCGGTATGAAAATTAACAACATTTAACTTTCGCGTATGAAATTAAACCCGTCGTACTTATATTAAATGAACATAATTATGCACAGTTAAATCTCCTCATCGTCATTATCGCAAATTCGTTTATAATAATCGACGAATATGCGTTTGACGTCATATAGGTATATTATTGTTAACTTGAAGATTGTTGAAATGGTTGTGTTTTTCGTATATAATTGTTCGAGATAAAGGTTGTTATTATTGTCTAGCCAGTACATTATAATAATATTATTATTGTTCTTGCGTAAGTAACTAGGAGGTTAATAATCCTTGCAATAATATATTTTCTTAATATGTTTACAATCATTTAGTATTTGTAAATTTTTTGAGTAATACACCGTAGGTACTTACAAAGCTGACAAAGCTCAGGAAAAAAAGAGAAAAAGAAAAAGGAAAAAAAAAAAATCGTTTTTACCATATTTTCTTTTGTTGCGTTAGCTTTTCACACCTTTGTCAATTCATATATACCTATACATACATAGGTATGTGCAGTTACACATCATGTATTATATTCTTTTGCAAAATATCAGCTGCGCGCTTATAATAGTCATACTTATGCATCATACGAAAGGCGCTATCGAAATTGCATTGAATAATACGTATTCCGTTATATTTTTGTCTTTCATTGAAACTAGCTTGCGTAAGATTCTTTTATTCGACTTTCCGGTACATACGCGTTAGCTATTTCCGGTAACTAAAACCAATCGACCGTATACAGTCGCGTAATAGCTTGCTTCACATTGTTATGTCTCAACAAAGACGTTTTCAATTTTCAATTCTTTTATTTTAATTTTTTTGTTTCTTTTTTTCTATTTTTGGGTCGCGTATCGGCGTCATCGTATAATTTTTTATACGTCGAGGTAAAAAAAAAAAAAAAAAAAGAAAAATGTAAATGAAAATAAGAAGAGAAAATTCAACCGATATTTATTCGAGCTTCGAATAACTGATATTATTTTCGTAAATATTCAGGGTTACCTTGGCACGAATCGTTTACCTGATTTAAAAATATTCTTGACGGATATTCGTGATCTCTATATATGTAAAACTACCTATTTCAACAGCACCAGTAACAAGCATCAGCATCAGCATCGGTTCGTTCTCTTTTTACGAGCGCGCGTTTCGTCTGCTGCGAACTGCTCAATCGGTAAAGCAAGCCACGCGTTTACGCAAGCATTTCCTCGTGGCTAGAGGACTTGCACGTGATGTTTAAATGACGTATGTACTTGTATGTACCTACTTTTTTTTTTTTTTTTTTTTTTATTTTCTCTCTATTTTATTTTTTTTTCTTCGTCTCTATTTACGGTATAGACGTATAGACACATGTATCTTATAGCAATGGTATGGCACGTGGGTTCTAACGCGTTATTCAAACGTCATTTTTAAACAATCCGCGTGATGAATGAGTAGTCCTCTCTAATTCTGTATAATCTATCTCATCATCATTATTATTACGATCTATCGATCGTAGATCCATACTGTCTTTCATAATCTATTGAATTGAAAAATTTTATCAATGCATTATTCGATCGTACGTCATTATTCTTCACAGAATCGTCGAGGCTATTAACAAACGACTGGTAACGACTGCTGCTTCAATTTACTACTGTTATTTTTATTTATATTTTATTTTAACGCTTCGGTCGTACATACGAAGATGTGAAGATAGTTTAAATAAACATTTGAATCTCTCTTTGCTTCAGTTCCCTTCTTAGTTTTTCTATCTTAAAATTATATGTATACATACAGCACGTATAGTATTATAGTCGGTCGGTTTCGTCACGCGGTTAAATACTTGCGAGACTGAAATAACGCTCTCTCCAGGTATACTCGTGAATGGATGTATATTAATAGGAATCAAGCATCCCGGCTTCTTTTGGTATAACAATTGAATTTCTCAATAATTCGACATCCATCTTAGGCGGAATAATCAGACGAATAAATCGAATAAAAACTAACTTCATTGTTCCAATTTACTATTATCATTATTATTATTCATTTAAGAATTTATTTATGGCACGTCTCACGATCAGATTCTGAATGAAATCCAAATCGCTTTCAACTACTTTGCGGCTATTTTTGAAAATTTTATTTAGCGTCCAATTTGGCTTAAAAAAAAAAATTATTGAAATAGTAAACTCTGTTTTTTTTTTATTCTTTTTTTTTTGGATACTTTTAGGCAAATTAGAGTCAGCTAATATTATCTGAGCACGCGAATAGTAGTCCTGATTGTAATAGAAACTCTACATTGCTTTGCCATTGTGAAATAGATTAAATTTTTTTTTCCTTTTTGTATACGACAAACGCGCGGTTTTCGCTATCGCTCTGTTCGCACGGCGTGTAATATATAGGAATAACGTGAAGTTATGTTTTTACGACGTGAAGTAGAAATGGAAAGGGAAGAAAAATGATTAAAAAAAAATAAAAAAAAATTAAGAACGAATAAAATAAAAACTACGTCATTCAAATTCGAGATAACGAAGTACAGCTCTGATTAGTGCAATTTAAAGTTCTACCTTACTGCTCCGTATTCTATACGACGCATTTCCGTACGCTCTTTCGAGATCATTTCTGCACGAAAATTGCACATCAGTATTTAGGTGAATCAGGCTCAACTCATTGAAACAAACTCGCGAGAAGTTATTATTGTAATTACACGGGACATAACCCACGTGAATTTTCCTAATTAGTCAGTTACACGATGCGACCGACGTTACAAATTGACCACATCCTTATTCCAAGATTCTCCAACTCTGAGGAAGTATCAAAAAACATATTTTCGCATAAATATAGGCGAAAAAACAACAACTCAAATAATTAATTAAATAAGAAAATTGAACAAATCTAATTGAGACAACGTGTCAAATATACAGAGAGGAAAAATTTCGCTCCCGCGCGGTATCGCGACGTAATTATATCGTCCAGTTTCACCTCTAGCCACGTATCTAACAGTAAATCAAAAATAGTTTATCTATAGTCAGGAGTTATTGTTATAACGTACCTAAGTAACAATTTTAGTTCACTTATACCCTCGTTACGGTGTTATTATAAACGAGCGGTAAATACATAGTCAGAACTAAATTAGATAGAATTACGCAAGTGACGTATAATGGATACTACGTCTTGTCTACGATCTGTAACAAAACGTATCATACATACATCGTTTTTTTTTTTTTTTTTTTGTTTTTTTTTCTACTACATTGAACTAATGAAATGACTAGATCGAAAATGATTTTTATCTTTAAACTGTCTACGTTTATTTTATTTTTCTTTATTCTTTTTTTTTATAATAATTCTATTACAAAAGAATAAGAAGAATCATCGTCATTCAATAAAATTACAGCGTGATTGAAATTTAGTACAATAAATTCAAGTGTGAATTAAAGAAGTTATTAGCTAAGTGGGGAAAATTAAATTAGTTATCTGATGATATGTTGACTTGAACCGAAGCTTAATTAAGCGGAAATCTACTTGATTAGAGCACCGAGAAGCTGTTTATTCTAACTCCTCGGCGATTGGAGTAAACATATTGTTCAGGATCATTCTCTTCTTTACCAACAAATGATTTATTTATTTATTCATTAGCTTACCGGCTTACCAACTATCGGTCAGTCAACCTGGTCGATAAAAATGACGATCGATTAAACAGAAATCTAGTCGTCGATTGCCGACCTCTTACCGACGTTACCGACTGAAACAGAGGCTCAGTACTTTTATTAACTGTTAGAAGGCGTTTGATTCTCTCTTTCGATTGTGAATCATACTATTTTATCATTGGCAATATTCCAATACGATGTAATCTTCCGTCAATTAAACAAACACTCTATATCAAGAGTATCGCATTATCGGGTATCGATTACGATTGAGAATAAAAGAATACGAGCCTTGTACCTAATTCTGCAGTGTTCGTTATAAAGAATAACGCAAACAACTAATTCCCAGTTTTCCTACTCCCACTCTGGAAAAAAAAATTCTTGCGATTTATCTGAAAGTAAAAGAAAAACAATGATTAGTACGACATCGACGTAATCAGAACCCGTTCATACGTCTAAAGTCTAAATTAATTGGAAAAAACAACACTATACATATGTATATATGTACAGTAAATGTTACAAATTTGTCGAACAGTAGCAAACAGCTCCTATATAGCTTATAACTGTTAAATACATGAGAGAGAAAAAAAAAAAAAAAACAACTATTAAATAAGCATTTATGTCTCATCGGATATGAGGAAAATATTAATCGAGAATAACTCGTGGAGTAGTAGTCTATTTGTCGTCTAAATCATTATAAATTATACCGATATCTACCAGGTCAAGTTGTTAGTCGGGCAAGTATATATATAGCATATTAAAATTAATATGAAGCTTGTATGAGCGTGGATATACATGTCTATGTATAATATACGTATATAATGTTTGAGTGGTTATAACGAAGTTGAATAAATGAAGAATATATGAAATATGATAGAAAAATTGATCAATAGAATTATAATTTCACAGGCGCTATTTTCAACGAGCGTAACTTATATCAAATCTTGATAAACATTATACGCAATTAATATATATATACATATACGTATGTCTATATGTATGTGCATTATATCATGCTGGAATGATGAACCCCTGTTTGTACAGCTTCATAGTACAATATGTATAGTGAGCTTAGGTGGCTGGCTATTACCCCGTTACGATAGGTTAGTGACACCGCAAGTTCTCTACCAAAGCGCGCGCTACGATCTTTTCGCGATAAGAATTTAGCAAACAATAGAACGAACCTCGATCTCAGAATAAATCTCTGAAAAAAAAAATTTTTCCACGTATTGAACTATTCTTATTCTTATTTTTTATTTTTATAATTCTACGTAGTGACCAACTTGCAGATTATTCGCACGTCGGGAATAATAATAATAATAATCATTAATCATTCTTTCTATTTTCCTGCCTGATGCTGAATTATTTTATTTACTTATGAATTATTAAAGAAATGAAAATTTATGGACTGATATTCAAAATCGTTGAAAGTTCATAAGAATTGGCGTTTTTATATATTAATTTGCATTTATTATTCAAGGACTCACATTTTGCCTTGTTGATGTAAATTTTTAGAAAAATAATGTATTTCTTTATTTTTTAACCTGAGCGGGTATACAATAGTATGAGACTTTTCGTATTATATACCTATACAGATAACTTATAAAGTCGATGTCGAGTCTCTGTCTCTTTAGGGGCGAGCTAAAACATGCAGTTAGCTGCATAGATGAAAAATTACCTACTTCGTCATCGTTTATAACTTCGCCGTCTGTAATTTACTGGGAATAGACAATTTAGTAAATAGATCTTAGAAGATATAAGAGTGTACGCGGTAATAAACTCAGATAATAATCACGGCGTCATAATCATCATCATATTTGATGACATTTGCTTTTTTCTTTCCACTGCATTATAATACATCTCGTAAGATATTATCTTGAAATTCAGCAGAGTTAAGTGTTCATACATATGTATATGTGTGCGCATTACGCACACGAATATAATTTGAATTATAAGACCCTACTGTGCACCGATTCCTGTTCGAATTAAACTGCGAAAGAATTATGACAGACATTCGGAAACAATAAATAAAAAAATTAAAAAGTGCCTATAAATTAGTCAAGACTATGATTTCGATCCGTGTTGATGGATGTCGGCGTGTCGAATATGCCTACGTTCGATCAGAAAAAAAAACTGCCGCCTAATCCATATCCAATATATCGAAGTTATCGATTCGATAGGGATTAATACCGGGATCAACTTCTCATACGTATAATAGCTTTGTGTTTATGAAATTGAGTCAATCTTATCGTTACCGTGGTGATATGAGAGGTGAATAGGTATAAAAACGTGTACCTATATTAGAATGGAACAACCCAATAGGAAGAAGAAAAAATAAAATATCAATATACAAGTAAATTGAAGTAAAAAATAACGATAAAATTTATTTCCCTGAAATGGTATATAACTTTATTTTATCGTTGTTTGACGATATATGAGATAAGTGCAGATAGTATTTCTAAAACGTGATTTTTATCGGTTGACAAAAAAGAAAAAAAAAAAAAAAAAAAAAACGTCGAAAGTATAGGTGTATTTGTAAATATATGGGATAATTGTTCCAATTTCAAAGACTTGGATACCATATATTATTTTATCGATAGAATGTACGCCCTTCGAATTTTCATCGCGCAGGTGTCGAAATTGGTAATCCAGGAGTTGGACATTCCGATTAATGATAATCAAACGGTAATGAATCAATATAAAATCGTGTTTAATGCTCTCGTGACGCGGTAATATATCCGGATAGCCATAAAACATTTATAGATTGTAAGAAACACGTGAATCGCACCTTCGCAATATCAAAATTTGAAAGTTTTCTTTTATATAACAACATATGTGTATGACGGATTTATGATAAATTATTTTTCAATACATATCAACTGCGGCATCTGAAACACAGTGTACAAAAAAAAAAACCGTTACGGTATAAGTATGAGAATTAAAAAAAAAAAAAAAATTAATCAAAAGTACGATTCAAAGAAGGAAGAAATTATCCTGTTGGGGAAGATATTTTTTTTTTTTTTTTTCTACTCGCTATATTTGCATCCACTTCATCTATATGACGCGTGGTATAAATAGTGACTAACGAATATCGTCAGCTCGATTTAAAACGACCGACGATAATAGAACCAGACTTTTACCCAAATCACTCGACGCTACTAGTCGCCTACTATACGTGTTGCAAAATGCTAGGTTACAAAATATACTTGAAAAGTTTCTGAAAATATGAATGACGAAAATCGATAAAATTGACACAACCTATATTTTCGTATCGTTAATATATATAAATGGTGAAAATTTTCTCAGCTATTTTCACCTAAATTAAATTCACCATCAGCTTAATTGCCGCATGGTAGATATAATCAAGATATCGTAACCTACGGGATTCGCCTACGCATACGTGCATTTGGGATTAGTCACGTAAATTACGATTTCTTTTTTTTTTTTCGTCTCCGAACCTAACTACGTTTTAAATTTGACGAACGTCAGCTGCAATTGGATCTATCACTTAAGTCTTATTAAACGATGAATGTCAAATCATTATTAGCGAGCCAAAATTTATTGACGTATGCATATGCGCACGGGGATGGATGCACTGAAAGCACTTTCTATATTGTTTCTTATATTATTTAATATACCTATATATATACAGACTGTGTACATACAAGTTAGAAATATTGCAGCACGTATATTATACTTATAGACTGCACGCGTATGTACATCAAGAAGCGAAAATTTTTGGCACAACGATTGCTCTGAAAATATCTTTCATGTACCATATGATTTATTTTAGTCTATCTATCTGTGCAGCTGTATAGTTAACAACAAATATACACGCGTATATGTTGCATTACAAAATTATAACTCTTCGATCTCGTGCAATTTTTATATACCGTATGAAGCTTCTTATGAACTTAATATATACATGGCCCGTAATTACACAATATTAAATATATTTTAGATGTAATAGTCCGCGTGTTGGTATATATATATATATATATATCTGTAATTCGTTATATTATATACTATTTACGTAATCCATATTGCATAATTTGTTTGCGTTAGTAGTCGCGACCGTTTCGTGTCTTGAAGTGTTAATCTACACGTGTGACACTTCCCTGGAATGGCACCAAATTTTTATTAGAAAAAAATCGATATTTTTTCTGCACGGTTAAATTCGATTATATTATTGCTTACATATACCAGCTATCGTCGTACTTTACCAATTCATTTGCTACAGAGTTATTGAACTAATCGAAGAATTCGTACCTATATATATTACGATTAGCTAAAACGGGACATAGAGATAAAAATAATTGGGAACGGTTTCAAAGAGATTACTGCAGGTACTTTATTTTATATCTTTATTCGAAATGAGTCATAAATTTTTATTTTTTTTTATTTTTTGAAAATTGCGTCAACGTGATGTTAAAACGGTCATAAAATTAGTCGAAAAAAATATATACCTATATATACATACGTATTGCCAATATTCTTATCTATACATTCGAACGTCCGGGAACACATTAATCGTCGAATCGCATTGATCTAAATAACGCGATGATTGAATGGGTTTAAAATATTCTATCAGTTTCACACGCTCGCAACGTATGTACAACTTCATTGAGAAAATCGAATCTTGGTTAATTTTAATCCTTGGCTAATAATAATATACATACCGTGTCAAATTTAGTTTGCTGAAAGTATAGCGCATATATAATAAATATATGATGATCGTAGTGCGACCGTTGT
The DNA here is from genome assembly GCA_949628255.1 of Macrophya alboannulata. NCBI lineage: Eukaryota > Metazoa > Arthropoda > Insecta > Hymenoptera > Tenthredinidae > Macrophya > Macrophya alboannulata. The sequence continues at coordinate 2,791,179 of OX451212.1, read as the reverse complement.
GAAAGGTTGCTTTCATGAGAATTTAAAGTCGCCAAGAATATACCTATTATGTGTATTTATACGTATTTTGTTTACAACATTATTACAAATCTCGTGAAATATTCCGTCGAAAATTGAATTTCATTGCGATCAAAGCTCATGTGTAGTTATTACTCATACTCTCAATTACAAATTATATATATCAGTCGATTATCGTATATAAAAATTAATATACACATAAAATAATAGCAGGAAATAATTTCTAAATTATTATTCGAATCCAGTTGTCGATATCTGTATATATCTGTAAAATTATTAAAGTATAAAAATTTGCCCATACATTTATATCTCAGACTAGCATTGAAGTGACTTTCTCTTAATTATAGGTAATACGAAGTACCGCGTACAGTGTAGAATTTGAATAAAAATATCTGTATACGTAATTGTATTACGTTATTCGTGCCCTTGGCCGGAAAGGTATGCTATCTTCCTTAAAAGTACATAATCTTATCGACGTGAAGATATTTCTAAATAAAGAAGACTAGGTACATACGTTACGTATTATACCTGTGAAATTTTACTATCCAGAATTATTCGTCCGATCTATATTTACCGTCAAATGACGTATTCACATATTTTAGTATAGGAAATTGACCAAAGTCATTTGCGAAAGAGATCTGATCTAAGATTCTATATACAAAGAGAGTAGGCGGTGTGCGTGTATATATGTAGATGTATGGTTCTTCGAAAACGTTCAGTAACCCCACGTCACCTTCGAATTGAAAAAAAAAAAAAAAAAAACTTCGCGAGAAATATTGCGCAATATTAGTCAAACATTGCACGTGCTAGTGACTACTTGCCGTAGTGACGATTGTGCGAGAAGCACGTGAACGTACCGCGATCGAGGGAACGAGTAAAAACCGCGGCAACCGCGAATGATGATTTTCTGTATCCTCTCTAGCACACTCGTCGTTAGTCTATCCTCTCGCGATATTTGCGCAATAATTTTACCTCTAATTTTTTTTCGCACTAGTCTCATAAAATTTACCAATTAAATAAAACTACTTTTGAAACTGTTCTCTCGCTTTCGGACTCACGGCTTTTCACATCTCGGCTCGACACGGGCCTCGTAATCCCTTTATTGGTTAACAAGAACGTGTCATGGCCTCGGCAATCATAGACACGCAAACACGAGACATGAAAAATGAATAGAGGAAGACAAGCGGCGGCCTTAGTTCGTCAATGGGTCATTTTAATCTAGCGATCGTACCGAGGAATGGCATTCCTGCGGTGCAGAGACCCATTATCCAGCCCGTAATATACACGCAGATCTCTAGCATATCGTACATACATACTGTACGATACGTACGTACGTACGTGTATCACGATTTTACAAAGACTAATCGCGAATGCGATAAATTGTTTTCGTAGATAATTTAATCAGCTAAAGAGTGACTCCTCTTTGCTCTGCTAAGCTCAAGTTACATACATTAGTGCGCAGGTTCACTTCAAAGTTCAGATTACATTTTAGCGACTTGTGCTTCAAACCGATCTTATATGCAGAAACGGTCTGGTGCTTCGAAGGAGTTGCATTTCCATAAAATATTTTTATAAATTTATTCATTATTAATTATACTTACGCAGATAAATTCCCCATCCTCCGGGATATACGTGACCGTCCCAGCGTACGTTGAATAATATACATCGTATAGTGTCACAATCAATCGATTTGATTTTTAAAGATGATATTCCAGATTCCAGTTTTTTTTTTTTTTTTTTCTTCCATTATTGGATGATTGAGATCTCGTGCCGAATGCGTAACAGAGTCATTCACGCCATAGGTATAATATCAGCAAGGAATTTCATTGGAATTTATTCAGTAGTTGGCGAAAAAATTAAAACAAAAATACTTCCGCTGCTTCGTCAGCATATATCAGTAGGATACAACGTCGTTACCCGATGCGTCGTGGAAATTCTTGCTTATACTTCTTACTTTACTATTTTCTTCCTTATAATTATTTTACTTACCTTGTCAGCTTATAATCTATTCTTGTATCGAATATCATGCGACAAAAATTCTTTCACCTTTATTCGTACCATTCGTATATATGCACATATAGATAAGTATATATATGTATATTATACCTATGTATTAACAAGTATTTATTTGAACCATATTCCGTTTATAACGGAGGCATGCTGGTCCCCCGTCTTGTTATATCTATACGTTAATATGTACGCATGTGAACCGTGTGTGAAAGTCACTCGGAAATCACGTGACGCAAGTGACGGATGATTAGGAATTGAATAAGGAAACTACGGCGTGGCAGTGAATCAAAAGTTCCTAATAGCTATTTAAACACGTTTGAATTAACCATTTGTAACATGCATTCATACGTGTAACGTGTGTACATATACATTTATATACCAAACCGGCTATTTTTGAAGCATAGTGTATACACACGGTTTGACTTCAAATATATGTACAATAACGCCTCGAACCAAGGTCTAGCCTCGGGGAGTCTTGACTATAACGAGGTTCACAGTAACAGGTGGTAACAGAAACTAATGAAAAGTCTGGCATTTTTTCCTTGGCTTGAAAATAGATTTCTGAAACTTTTTTTTTTTTAACTTTTGTTTCCTAACGTTTCTAAATCGGATGTTATACCCGTCACCAATGTAAATACCATAAAATAATATACGTTACGAGCATATCAGCCAATATAACAATGATACACGTATTATATGTGCACACGAGGTTCGTGCATGATGCATTCGAATGAGTAATCTTAAAATTGAGGTACGATTAATTTACTCGTCTATTTAATTTCGTTGAAATAAATTTATAAATTAGGTACAATTATTACATACGTATATAAAAGTGAAATACATATAATGTATGTATATATGGGTGTGTTACAGTAATTCGTATATAATTATAATAATCTGAACGTTTTACTACGTCATATACGATAAAAAAAAAAAAAAAATTATATTAAGTGGACTTTACACATCGTGACTATGCTTATTACAGAATACTGCCTGATTTAGCGCCGGGGTATAATTCTAAGAAGCTTGCAACACGTTTCGTAAGATTCTTATTACCAACGGCTGATTTAGTTATGTGATTTGTGAGGTCGTGGTAAATATTTGATCTCACGTACTCGAGGTATACGTGATATTATATAGGTGTACATACATACATACATACATGTCGTCGTTGACGTCGTATACGCCCAGTTTCATATCATTATCGCAATTGTTTAATGTATTGTTAAAGCGCCATAAAATAATTGCAGAAAAAGACGAAAAACAGAAATGAAAAGAAAAGAAAAATAAAAAAGTGAGAAACAAATTTAGCTCATCTAATCAAAAGTCTGCGCAGTAGAAGTAAGTTCCCTCTGCATCGTCCAATTATTACGCTTTCGATCGGTTCTTAGTCACGCCGAATAATCAACCAATAGACATCGTAATACCTTCGTGATTATTATTATATTTCTGACAAATATAAATCTATGATATTTTATACTAGTAACGTCTCATTCTTGCCGCCGTTGCTATTGCTGCTGAGACTACTGTCACGCGTGACGTAAGAATTTGCTATCATCTATTCCCGCCGCCGCGCACCCTGTGCGAAGAGGCGTGTCACGCATATATGTGTATAAAACACATACGTACAGTATAACATACACATACACACGCATTACCGTAGAAGCCGGAGGCTCGTGCTAGCAAGTATTCGGTAGCCTATTGAACACCGAACACGATATGGAAACTTTGCAGATATCAGCTGATGTATGAAGAAGAGTGTAGGTATTGGCGAGGGAGTGGGAGTCGGAGGGGGCGGCTGCACCCCACCACCGAGTACGTAGCGTCTATTATCAGCACGTAACATACCTACGTACGTAGATTTGCCGCTCTCGCCTCTCTCCCCTCTACATATAGCGAATGCATTTGCCAGACGTATAAAGAGCGCGCTCTCATTCGGGGGGTACAGTCATAGAACACGTTTGGATATATAGAGCGTCTACAGACGGGTGGTTAGTGCGCTATTAGCGAGTAATATTAAAGTATAAATTTCAACCGACAGGTGTCGCCGTTGTTATTTTAGTATAGATATCGAACGTGAGATATATAAGTCGATGCGCAAGTGGTCCAAGGACTAATCCCGGTTGTTTATCGTTGATTTACTATTAACGCGGTTATATTTTGTACCTAATAAATTCGTATTACCACAAAGTTTGTTCGGACGGTATATTGTGTTAGCTGTTAATCCGTATGAGGAATTATACCAAGGTCGGGTTTAAAGTGAAAACCTCTTATAACAGCCGGTCCAGACTCTACGAAGTTAGAACTTTTTTCACGCTTACGAACTACCAGCTAGTCTCACTACGTATTTCGTGGGGAAACCGAGTCAGTGTAATTCGAGCAGTCGGTCGTGACTGGTGACTGGTTACTGAAAGGTGGATCCTGATCAGCGTTTAGTCAGGGACTGTACCTGCGTACGACGACTCGTTCTGTGCCATGAGTAGTGCGACAGCCAACGGCGGGAACAGAGACCGAAATGGCCACGTGCTGGTTTGGGAGCAACCCGGTCTCGAGGAGGCAGATAGGCCTCCGCAAAAGCAAGCAGGTAGGAGAGAAGAGACACGCACAGATTCTCAAACTAAAGATCTTCGATTAGCGAATGCCTCACGGCCTTGGAATTTTTTTTTCTTTTTTTCTTTTTACCAAAAGTTCTGAGGTCATTTCGGGAGTATGCGGAAAATACCAACTTATATACGAACAACCGATGAATTCACGTGTTACACACGTCCCGATGCTCGGAACGCATTATCTACTTATCGTATTAATCGTATCGAGCCCAATCCATCTCAACGACGGGCAATGATAGATGATAACACAGATTAGATGAGAAGCGAAATTTCGTGTCTAGTCATAAGGTTTCGTGTAATATTAACTTTTATCATTCTGAAAAAAACAGTAACGCGATCATTTCTCGCCTTTTTTTTTAACAAGGTTACCGACAATAATCGTTATTCCGTTTTTCTCCCAACCTCTCTCGATATAATGTGGCTATTTCTACAGCGCACCGGCACGCCACGTGCTAACCGGCTGGCGGTCAACCCGAACTTTTACGAGACTTAACGAATTTAACCGAGTTCCTTTAGTATCTACATTCTCGTTATGAGTCATAATACTTAACTTAAACTGTAAACGCGTTTTCATCGTAAAAAAAAATATGCTCTTTCGATCAACCGTTGGAAACTTCCAAACCTCAAGTGGAAATATTTTTTTCTTTCATTTATTTTTTTTATTTTTCAATTTTTAACTATTTATTTTTTTATTTATTTATTGATCGGGGAAATACGACACGTTATAAAGGTCCTCGCACAACGGAGCGGTTGAGATAGCGGTGACGATATACAATACATTCAACGCTCGCGCGTCTGTGAGAAGATCTTTACGGCGCGGGGAGAAATAGACTATTGCGAAAGTTCGATTCTTTTATTATCTTTTATTTTTCAATTTTTTATTGATTTTTTTTCGTTTATCTTTTCACTGACGAGCGAAGTTGTCATTGACATACTGTACAATCTGTCTGGATCTTTTTGATCTAGATATTATCGAGTCTCAGAGAAGTTTAATTCGACATTAGTTTATCTAGGTCGTCGGCCGGTCGACTTATTTTTTTTTTTTTTTTTTTATGACAATACATTAATGACGAACGTCGTCGAATAATCGTCAGAGATTTTTAGTCGAGTTATGACGTTAATGGAACAACAATATTCGTTATCTATCATAGCCTCGCGACTTGCTGCACAGATATTATATTTTCCTGAATTATGTTCTTCAATCGGAACTTGCCAATCTCATTTCCTCGTTTTCAGGAAGCTAGATCTTTATCATATTTCTCTTGTTGCTGGTTACAATGAGTTTTTTTTTTTTTCTTAACAGGAAGTCGGTTAAATATATTCCACAATTAACTTCCGGCCATTCTATAAGCAGAGTTGTCGCAAATTTGGAATTAAAAAAGTTATCAGATTTACGTAATATATGCGGCTAACAATCGCGAATGTATCACGAAGGTTGAAGAAATATTTCACTCGGCTAATTTCTCCGGTTAATTTTCCGCGCAAATCTTCTGCCAATCGTCGTTTCTATATATTATATATATCTTCACATATTATTATTTAATAAATTCTCAGTTTTCCCCTGACACCATTTTCACCGTTTATTACATTTCCTATACGCCTGTGGTGTATCACTGTATTTATAATACACCTTGAATCGTAATTCAATGGCATATGATTGGCCGAAATGTAAAGACTAATTAATGACTAGCCCATGAAAACAGGACAATGACTTAATTATGGGATTCCCTTGACTTAGTTTTTAACGATTATTAAAGGTACGACAGACTGCGATTTGACACGCCTTCGTAAAAAAAATTCAATTCGACGCCATCTGATTTTCTTTAATTTTATTTCATTAGCTGTTTTCTTTCTTTTTCTTCTCCCCCATTTCATTTTTATTTACAGAAATTATTCCGTGTGTGATAATCCCCGTGCTCATATTGAATCGCAACAACTGCATACATTAACTGCAATTACGTATTGCGAAAACACTGCAGTATCCTTTGTACATTGACGTCAATATATTATAATCTGTACTATCGAACTTATACGTTTATCCTTATGCATATATGTACTTCGTTTAGCATTGTTTTTGACTTACTGCAAACAACTTGCAAAATTTTCTAATTTTATTATTATAGTTATTCGAAAATCTTCCAAGTATTCAGATAAACCTTTCGTACATCTCTCATACATCTTTACATATATCGATAAATTATGCTTTGTTTCTTCTATTTTACATGTCAGAATACATCAATTTCCTTTTTTATTTTCATTTTTATTTGTCTTCTATTAACGATCGTGTATCGATACATATATACAGCTGTTTCGTTTCTCGTGCACTTACCGCGCAACGGCTTAGTTAACCATGACCAGACGACTCACTGGCCTCCGGCCAATAAACGTATCAACCGACCTTCATTTACATCTATTATTATTATTATCATTATTATTATTATTATTATTATTAGATAATTTTGCTTTTATTCGAATTTGAATGACTTTGTTGGTCGAAGATATACATATATAGGTATATTAGGTTTGAAAGTATAAGTAGGTACGTATAATTGCGTCTGAAGTTTTCTTCGATAACGACTCTTCTATTTTAATACCGTAAAATCGTCTTCAATTCTAAATATAAGTTTTACGCTCTAAGTAGATACTTTGAGTTTTTTTTTTTTAGTTTTTTTTGTTTCTTCATCTATTCACCTTCTTCTATGTTATCTATTTATGAAGTAATAGTCTTTCTCGTTAGTTATACGTAACTACACATTTTCATGTGTAATAGATAGATGTGTATCCCTTGGATCAATCGTTTTTTTTTTTTTTTTTTTTTTTGCAACAATGGTCATTGACGGGAACGATGTACAGCTCGTGATCAAATTCGGTTGAAAACTTCGTCGAAATGTAACTTGAGGAAAAAATCTTTATATACAACCGGTTATCGAAAACCTTTATTTCACTGACTCGTGCTAATATCATCTTCCCCCAGCCCCGGCCTAGCCAGGTTACCTAAAATTCAATGAAAACTTGACGCAAAAGTCGACTCCAAATTTCAACGTTTATAACTAGTTTTGGTAATTTTTGTGTTTTATTGCGACAAATCCAATCGCAGATTGTTTCTCTCTTCGGGCTTTTTTTTTTTTCTTTAATTATATTTCTGCTGTCGCGCGGTTAGTTAGTTAGATTGCTGAAGGTTCTCAACTTCGAATACCTTTTTTTTTTTTTTTTTTTCACTTTTTTTTCTGATTTTCAAAATTATTTTTATAATTTGACGAAATCTAATATATGTCGGTATATTTATATATATATATTTTTTTTGGTTTTATTTTTTTTTTTTGTTCCGTAAAATTGCCCTTGAGCAATGAAAATTTTTATTTGATATCTACGCGTTTGATCATAAAAAAAAAAAAAAAAATTTATCACAGTTGCTAACCACGGAGCCTGACAACGTCATGTTTGCCTCTTCGGTTGGGATAATTACCTGTTGTGTAATCTCTCTTCGTTGTCTGTATATTACGCCAAAACATGGAAAACATCGTCGAAGCAACGTTTCTTTGATTTAGAATTTTATAGCTAATTTATTATTATGGGAAATAATTTCCAACGATTAAAATTTAGAGAGCTGGGTCGTGTTTATAACATAAGATATGAGTAGAAGGTACACGTTTAAAATTAATCTTTAAAATTTAGAAAACTGAAATTATTTCATTTTATTCAATTATATTTGGATAATCATAGAGTATTGATATCTGTGCAGTGATTATGATGAAGAAAGAACGTACATTTTCATCCTTCACTCCGAGGGCACAAAAGTATTATGTAGTAGCCTTCCTTTCGCCAGCGAAAAATGATGCGACCTCGTGTATTTGTTTTCTTTCATTTCTTTCAATCCGTTCGAAATAATATAATAATTATAATCTGGAGGATCAGGAGTCAGGACTCGATTGACTCCGTCCTAAACCACGGCGAAAATTTTAATAGCCACTGGCAGAGCAACATTCCTTTCAACTCGTTATTTGTATTATTTTATTTTTTGCATTAATTTTCTTCTCTTCTTATTTGCAATTATATTTCGCCAAGTTAATTCCGGTTTCATTATTATCATCTTTCATGTATGTAGTGTTCGATACATGTTCCGCATTCGCACCGTACGCAGCTCATTAATATACCTGTATGTGTGGTTTCGATATTTTCATTCCAATATTTCAATTATTTAAATAATTATTCTACAGACAATATGTATACTCACGTATTCAGATATGTATATGTATACACGTATAAAATTTACCACGAACAATATACGAACTGACATGATCCTCGACAACGAGATGCAATTAAGTTCATTTATTCTAACATGTATGAATACTACATCTATGCACATAAGTTGTATACATTGTTCGACAATAATTGAAGCAATTGCACTAACTTCGTATACGTGTTTTACGACTTTTTTTTTTTAACCCAGACATCTTTTTACGTATCTTAATATGCGATGAATTTCAATTGGTTTTTTTTTTATGCTGTAAATAATTTTTCGATATCAGACATATTTTTCTGTTATATCTGTACCAGAAATTAATACTAACGTTTTTTTATATGAAGTTTATGTCATGAATATAATTTTTACTGTCGTTTAGAATTAAATTGATTAATATATTAATATACATATACGTACACGCATATTTACTGTTAGTTAATTTTACCTGATGACGTTCGTCTTGATTGTATATATATGTATAGGAATCCCTAATTAGGAATGAATAATGGCTATTCACTTGAGCCTAAAAATGAGAATCATTTCTATCTATATATGTGAGAGAAATGATCCGCGGGAATATAATAGACTCAATTATTGTATACCTATATATATATATCTGTGATGGTTCAGTAAGTTTTATCTTGAAATGAATCAAATGATATACTTACATATTGAGAACACAAGACATGCTTATCGGCGTATAACCGTCCTCATATATTTTTTATCGATCCTGTTTGCAATATTATACTCTGTTTCATTCAGCGATAATATCATCTTGCGTCTCTATATATGTCTATCAACGATGTAGTATAAGAGATTTACAATCAAAGCTCTATCTTTGTTTTATACTTCGAAAAATTCATAAATGAAGGACCGCGAGCAAAGCTGTGTTAAAATTAAATTTCAAAAATTCGATATTTAGTTAGCTATCAATATTAACGTGAAACCGTAGAGATGAATTTATTGTACATGTACTTACACTGTGTGGAAAATTATGTGTCTACAATAATATATCGTAATGTGACATCGATCGCTATGTAGATCGTTTAATCAGGTTTCAATCGTCAATATTTGATATTTTCATTAGATGGGGTAGGGTGAGATAATATGAGAAATCTACAAACTGATTTGCTATTAAACAGATAATTTTCCTCATAGAAAATGTATAGATTTAATAGGTCAAATCGCAGTGCATAACTTTTAGAAATGAGATTTGATCTAAGACTAAAATAAATACTAGATCATTTCTATTAAAACATCAACGTGGGTATATTAAATATTTATATCCATGAAGGCTGGCGACAGTTTCTAAATTCAATAACTACGTAACTATTTTTAAATGACTTATTTAGATATCAATAAAATCAGATCATTGAGTCGATAAGTCCACGATTCTGAACAGTATAAAGCTACCAATTACTGTTAAATTTGTAATAATCAACCGACCGACAATTAACTGTCTTTGTAAATTAAGGCAGAATGTTGGAGGCATTCAGTTTTCAACGCAAGACATTTTATCTCTAAGCCTTCTTAGACAGATCAGAAGGTCAAGCTTTCCCTGTGATCGTGTTACAGTTAGAGATATCTGGATGTTTACACTGCGTTGATTTTTTTTTTCCGTATAATCTGAAATTTTATTGTGTTCCCATGCTTTATATGATATGAAACTATGTTAAATAGTCAGCTATTATAGATTATTGATGTATTTTTGAAATTTTGTTTCAGCTATGGTGGGGTCACGTCACGTAGTCACATTCATGCTTTTTTTGGGTATGGCGAATGCTTATGTTATGAGGACAAACATGTCTGTCGCCATAGTAGCTATGGTCAATCATAGCGCACTGCCGGTGGACGAAAGTGTTGAAACCGAATGTGGGGACGCTGTAAATACCACCGCTAGTGTAAGTTTAATTTTCTCAATTTTCAACAGTGGAATTAGAAACTTGGCAATTTTTTAAACGTTAGCAAATTATGGAATCAGTATATAGTTAATTGACAATCCTTGAACTCAAAGTTATCAGTTAGTTTAAAAAAGAATAAAATTAAATGTTTCGGATTGCTATGTGCTCGCAATATCAATAAATCTAATGATAAAAAATGGTTGTACAATATACTTTTAGTATAAAATAATCTTATTAAACGTATTATTCTATTTCCAGACTTCAACTGATGGTGAATTTATTTGGGATACAAGCTTGCAAGGGTACATCCTCAGCTCATTCTTCTATGGCTATGTACTGACCCAGATTCCCTTTGGTATTCTTGCCAAAAAGTTCGGTGCTAAATACTTTCTCGGAGTTGGTATGTTGATCAACTCAGTATTTGGTTTGCTAGTACCAATCGCTGCCCGGTCCAGTTTTTGGTGGTTGATTGTCGTCCGTTTCATTCAGGGGCTTGGAGAGGTAAGTGAAAATTGAACAAATTCATTAGGGCTTGATGCAAGTGGAAAGAATGCATGAATTAGATTCTCATACGTTAAGCACTCTTAGTTAAATATCTGAAGTTCAAAACTGTAATCAAATTTGCCCAGGCACAAAGTCTGTTTAATATTTTTCAAGGCCACAAAAAATAAAAGAAATTTAACTTTTTTTCAAAGTTAATTTATGTTCCTATCATTGAATTCATACAATAATTCATAAAAATAATACAGAGTTTTTTTTTCATAAATTATGTGGTATCGTAAATCACTTGCATAGACGCAGTTTAAAGCAGTGTTGATAACAAAAATAAGTACTTAATACTAAAGTGTTAATAATTTAAAGAAAAAATTACCCAAACCTTCTACTTTTTGTTGGCGATTATAAATAATCGTCAAGTATAATCACTAATGTCTACTCAGCAAGTTTTGCTACTGATACTCAGATTTATTGCAGAACAAAAAAATAAAAATAAAAAATAAAGTAATCTACACAAAATTATACGTAAATAGCACTACTGCAGAGTTAAAGATAAAAAGTCATGATCAAATTATTATTTACTTGAATATTTACTGCTAGTTATTATCAATTTTAATTCTACCTAATATCGTTTCCATTGTTATAGTAGTATTTTCTGTTAGAATATCATTGACTGATAAAGATACCGGCTACTAAGCTCGCTGTTAGATATTGTGAAGGCAATTAGCATTATCCAAAAGCTTAGGGTTAAAGTAATCAATCAAATAAATACCCATTGAAATTTCTCTTCATATTATTAAATTCGCTATGCGGTCCTAGCTGCTTGTTACTTTATCAGTTGGCTCTGTCCCGAGGGTATGCCGACTAATTAATTAATACAATTAGGCAGTAGAGATAGAATAAAGGATAAATACTTGTTGAGTGTGAACGCATTTTGACACTTCGGGTATATTTCCTCCCCCTAGGAATGGATTATCCCTATTACAGGGTCCTATCGTGCCTTGCACGCACGCAATGCTGGCCAAGTGGATTCCACCGAATGAACGTAGCAGGATGGGGGCTTTCGTCTATGCCGGTAAGCTCGTTCGGCTCAATTTCCACTAATGTACCAGAGGTTTGCCCAACGGTTCTTTTTCTCTCTGAAGATGGAACAGAGTTTATACAGTACAATATAACGCTGGTCAACTGAATACAATATTGACTTTTTATTTCGCCAGACGACAACAATTTCACCCCCATTTACCATCTTCATTGCAATTTTTCCTTCATGATTTCAATTGATTATTATTATTATTTGTATTCACAAAAATAGGTGCCCAGTTTGGAACTGTTGTCTCTATGCCGCTGAGTGGTCTACTTTCCGAATATGGATGGGACGGGGGTTGGCCATCGATATTTTACGTATTTGGAATAATTGGCGCTCTATGGAGTGTTGCGTTCATGTTCTGGGTGCACGAGGATCCGGAACAACATCCAACTATCGCCGAGGATGAAAAGAAATACATTCTTAGTACACTCTGGGGAGCTGCTGGAGTATCTGTTAGTATACAATAATGCAAATTATCAATATCTAATAAATATTACCGAATGATCCACATATGTACGTATAATCATAGCCACCTCTTATAAATCAATATTATTATTTTTTTTACAGTCCCCACCTGTACCATGGAAGTCTATTCTCACTTCGCTTCCATTCTGGGCTATCCTCATAGCCCACATGGGTCAAAATTACGGCTATGAAACGCTTATGACAGAACTGCCAACGTTCATGAAGCAAATTCTTCATTTCGACATAAAATCGGTAAGTGGTTCTTCGCTCAATACAAATAAAAATACTTTTGAAAATACTTATAAAATATATCGTCAATTAAAACGCTTGAATTACTTGTTTTAGAACGGTACTGTATCTGCACTTCCGTACCTGGCGATGTGGATCTTCTCTATGCTGATATCACATGCTGCTGACTTCATGATTTCCAACGAATACTTCAGTCACGGAGTAACACGTAAAGTGTTGAACAGTATCGGTCAATTTGGTCCTGGAATCGCTTTGATTATCGCCTCTTACACCGGGTGTAACCGATGGCTCACTGTGGCTATTCTCACCGTTGGTGTGGGACTAAACGGTGGTATCTACTCCGGTTTTAAGGTCAATCATCTGGACATATCGCCAAGATTTGCCGGAATCCTTATGTCCTTTACAAATTGTCTTGCAAATTTGGCAGGACTTCTTGCCCCTATCACAGCGGGCTACATTATTGTTGGAAAGGTAATATTTTTTCTTATCTTTTCGTTTTTTAACATTTGGGTCCATTAATGAACTTCAAGAAATTAATATTTCATTGCCCTCTCACTTTCAGCCAACAATAGCGCAGTGGAGGATTGTGTTCGTCATTGCTGCAACAGTTTACTTTATTTGCGGAGCGTTCTATCTCATGTTTGCATCTGGAGTACGACAAGCATGGGATAATCCCGAAAAAGACGCTGCAAGATCAGGGAAAAAAAAAGACGTCGAAGGAGCCCAGGCTTTAAACGAAACTCAACACTGACCCATCATTACATATGGTGTCAGTTATAAGAGCCCTGCTCCTTGATGAGTTTTAAATAACCCCCGGCTTCTACATTCATTCCCTCCATACTGTTACGGAAAGTAAATCGATCGACCGATCATTATGGTGCGTCTAGGTCAATTAGAAGTAAAAAATTAAATGCAAAAAAAAACAAAAAACAAAAAGTAAAGTTATTATAGAACGTGCGACGTAACATGAGTGGGGCTTAGTCTTCCCTGTATTTATAAATGCAAAAATTTTTTATGCCAATTTAGTGGAGTTGGTATTTAGTACGCGATATAGTAAGTAATCTACGTGTGTGTTAGAGAAAAAGAACAATAGAAAGAAAGGAGAGAATGAAAGAGAGAGAGAAAGAGAGAGCGAAAGAGGATGTTTCCTAGATGGACACATATAAATATATACATACATATACAAATATATATATATATACATATATATATATATATATTATACATAATAGTCAAGCTATTTAATATAGCTTCCATACGTGTTTTATCGTATGTTTTTTTTATAAATTATTGTTCACATACTTCACCGAGTTTTTGTTATAGAAATTGTGAATTACATTTCTAAAAAGAATTATTAGGATTATCATTAATTGAAGTACTCAGTGCCATAATATTTATTTATTATTATTATTTTTTTTTTTCTCTATTCTTAATTGTATACTTATGTTCGCATTAGGAATAACAATTTTTGTACAGCAGCGCTGATTAATTAATAGTGCTGTTAATATCATGAAAAACATTAGTATGATTATTTTTATTTATTCTTATTTTATTTCATCTTTTTTTTTTTGCCTAACCATTTCTGAAATCTTATCTCGCTTTACAAATAAATTTTTGTCATAGTAGTTGTAATGTGTTGTTTCTTTTTATCTAGTTATCATATGTGAAAAAAAAAAGTTTACATAAAGTCGTGGCTACTTATTATTTCGAAATTCTTATATTGAAATTTTTTTCAAATACTTGATACCACGCTATAACATTTCATAAAAAAAAAGTCAAACGCCAGTCTTATTTTTAATATTTGTTGTTTTATAAAAATTAATTTACTTGCCAATTATTGCATTGAGCACTTCATTTAAAATTCACAACTTTTATAGAGAATCGCTTTTAACATTGTCTAAAGCACAAAATAACGAGTCTATATTACCGATATCGTCGAAAGTTATTAACATTGGGACAGAAGGGGAAAAAAAAAACAGTTTAGTGTCGTGAAAACTAATTTCGAAACAAGATTAATACAAATCTGTTCCAAAAACCAATTCTGGTATAACTGTAACATGCGTGATCACAGTAACTTGACCTATTGCGGCTCTCAAGAAATGTTTAATTTAGGTGAATCTTATTCTGGAAAAATGATTGCTGGCACGTAAAACACGGTGGAAGTTATTTGACAGATATAATGGTTTTATATAGATAAATATGGTTTTTTTTTTCTTTCTTTATTTCATTTTTATTTCATTTATTTATTTTTTTTATTTTATTTTTTTTTTTGCAACAAAGTTGAGGCGTTCTGTATTTTTAAATCTTTGAACAAGGCTAACTTTTGTAGCCGGTTGTTTAAAATTATAATCAGAATATGATTGAATCAACGAGTGTATTTTAATGAGAAATGTGTCTTGAATACATATGATGGTAAAGCTCTGTTCAGTGATATGACAAATATTAACTGGTTTGATAAAAAGAACGACAAATAATGTCTTGTTCAGAATGAATGACTATGCTAGTCGATCAATTTGTAATTTGAGACGATTCAATTCTTTCTGTGAGATATTCTACGGTGTAGAAAGAATATTTTGGAATGTTGACAAAGTAAACTCTTATAATTTTTGTATTTTATACATAGAGAAAAATTCTATGAAAACAGAAAAAAAAGGAAAGAAACAATCTAACATCGTCGATATACTTTTATGTTCTTTTATTGACGAGAAAAGTCGTTCACGTTCATAATAATTACAAGTTCGACAGTTGATTCTTTATGAATAATTAATAGTATCCAAACGGATTTCTTCATTCACGTTGATTCTGTAACCACTGAATTTTCATATTTTGAGTTGATCATCAAAGTTTGGTTTCACCAACAACATCCGACGTCTAGGAAGCAGTATTAGTGTAGAACGCCGCATGTTCGCCACACTTCTATTATTTTATTCTTATTGCCAATCACTATTATTATTATTATTATTATTAATATTATTTTTTTCTTTTATTGTATAAGAAAATCATTTCACTATAATAGTTTTGTTCATTGTAAACAAACTATGGAAAATTATCTAATTTATTTATTCACTTGAAAGTCACCATTAATTAATAACTATTATATACGATTAATTCAAACATATTTATTATTATCAGTGTTGACACTTGAAATTTGTCATTTACGTTATAACTGGAGCTTGTTAAGTGAATAAATATGTTGTGTATATGACAGCTTCACGAACACAAACAGTGCAAATATGTAAGCCAATCTCCAAATTTTCCGTACATCATAAAAAACGATACGAAAAGAAAAGAAAAGAAAAAAACGAAAAAAAAAAACATGTATATTTGGTTTATACATAGTGTAGATATTTACTTGTAGGATTGTGATAAGTTAGATTTTAGGTAACATACTTATTATTATTTATACTTATGAAAAATAATTACCTCCGTTGTACTAAAGAGATTTTTTTTTTCTTTCTTTTTTTTTTTTTTTTTATAAAGAAAACAATGGATTCAATGATAAGGAATTCATTTTTGAATGGAATAAGATTTTTTTTCAACTAGTTGAATAAACTCTACGACAGATAAATAATGTGATTATTTTTATACGATTCGAGTGTCATGCGAATTTAGGCCATAAATACAATTACATTGTTCAATGGTTTGTGAATAAAAAAAAATTTAAAAAAAAAAAAAATCTTCGGGTAGAGAATAGAGAAGATATATATTTTATAAATATTTGATTATATTTCATGATGTATATCGTGAATACGATTCTTAAGTCGTGACTATTATAAGTCTACATATGTCTGTCACCTCGACAAACTCCGAGATTAGAAAATTTAGACCCTCTATCACAGAGATTGATCACGTTCCTGTCAAATATGGCTGTACAAAAACAATATATAGATTTTTTTTTTTTTTTTGAATTATTAATTGAGATGTACGTGTACTATATCTTGTTAACTTACGTGTAATTCATTCAATGTATAATGTAACAATCTGTACATTCTTGAATGTAGTTATCACATCATCTACCGGATGAAAAGATTCATTGACTTTATTACAACTTTTCATTTTGGACTAAGAATCCAACAAAGTTTTGCAAATTGCAATACCAAATTGTGCAGCTACTGATTATTAACTTTATAGATTTTTTGTTACTACCAACCAATTATGTACATTATACCTCTTTATCTGTTACTTTCTATCATGAGATAATATTTGGGTACCTAACAAGTTTTGATCTACCAATGTACACCTACATTACATTAAGCGTAGGTACTTTTATTATTATATTGTTTCTGATGCGAAAAGAGGACATATTGAATCAATCTACAATTCACAGTCAACAGATAAACGCATTGTTTTTTTTTTTTTTCTTTAGAAAGATTCGAGTTTTCATTCACTTGTGTTATTGTCCACTGGTAGCAGAGCTTTATTTCTAGTATAAAGGTCTCGAATATATATACTTATATTAAACTATTGAATTGTAACTCAGATTTATATAAACATCATCCAAGTTACAGGATTTTCAACAAGTGCACTTCTTTTGATAATGACTTATACATATTGATAAATATGGTTGGATAAACTGTAATAAAATATTTGTCGCTACCCAATAAGAAAATATTGGATTTAAATTAATACCCTGATTAAAATCATTGCGATTGTCTAACATATCGTATGATATTGCGATAAGGTTTTTTTTTTTTTTTTTTCTTATTGCAATTACAAAATCATGTGATAACAAAACAGCAGCTGAATAAAATTCATTTTCTTAAATTCTGGTTTACATTCGTTTATCCCTTAATTTCATTGTGACTCGTGGATGATCACCATATTCTAGTGGATAATAGTCTATTTCGGTAATCAATAAGTAGACGGTCATGTTTCAAAAATGTTATTTTATTAAACCATAGGTGAAAGACAACAACAGCCAAACAATTTATCAATTATATTATCAATACGATTTGCAATCTGCGATTCATTTTGCGCTCTTTATAGTTCTTCAGTTTGATACCCGATGACTAATTCCACTAATCATTTACATTAAATTGCACACTGTGGAGGCAGGTGTACTGACCTACGACACGTGAACTCCCCATAGTTAGCCCCTTATTTACTCCTACAATGGTATCCATTGGGCTCTTTTCCAAACTGACCCAGTCCCACTTGAGCGCGTTTCCAAACTTACCCAGGTATCAGGAGAACATCTGATCCGAGGAGGTGTGCTGAAAATTTTTGAGAGGAAAACCCCCTGAGTGTATGTCTAAGCAAGCATGCATTCGTATAGATGTGTCTCTATGCATGTATCATTCGCTTACGAAATAAGGAATTTCTGAAATGGAAAACTTTCCAAACTCACCCGGGTGAGTTCGCAGTAATTATATTGAATCTCGTAAACGTAACCCTCATATGAACTCTGACGCCTCTTTGAGGGCCACTGACCCTCCGTTCAGTTTCCTATAGGCAAACGTTAGTCAAGAGTGGGGGAAGCGGGGTTCCAAAGTATATTAGCTGCCAGTCGTTCATCAGCGTTGCAGCGTGCAACACCACGTCTGACGTCAGAGATTTGAGCTCTATTTGATGCTCCGCTGCTCCATCTGTGGAGTAGACTTTGGAGTATCAGCGTCGTTCGGTTTCCTACAGGCAAACGTTAGTCAAGAGTGGGGGTAGCGGGGTTCCAAAGTATGTTAGCTGCCAGTCGTTCATCAGCGTTGCAGCGTGCAACACCACGTCTGACGTCAGAGAATTATAACGCAGCACAACACATTTTTGACTTCTGTTTAATGCTCCGTGCTCCATCTATGAAGCAGACTTAGGATCATGTACTACTCTTACCGGCAGTCATGCCATATACCGATTTTACGGGCCAAAGTGGTTTGTCCCTTCGACCGCGAGATGGCGATACTGTTTTAGACTCCGTTGGTGGGGAGAGCAGCGACCAGCGACCTTGAACTTGATCAACTACACCTGCTGTAGCGGGGTTAATGCACTCAGTGGCCCCCGTGGCGTCAAAGAGTTCGCATGGGGGTTGTGTTAACGAGATTCAAAATGAATACTCCGAACTGATATTGATTTATGTATTTATTTATTTATTTAAACCAGATTACATAGTAACAGTCCAATACAATACTGTATTCTGCAGAGATGCACAGCATCTGTTCGCAGTCCTGCCACTTAATCCTAACCTGAAACAAGATACACATTACGAAAAATATTGATTTGCATTGTTTCAATGGCATTGTTATTGCACGTCGATTATTCTTATATAATTTTGGATAATCAATTTGTAGATGTTGATTTTATTATTTTTCATACAATAAAAATAATAATAATGATTTTTATTTGAATGCATATACATATACAATGCTGATATTTCATATACATTTTTAGAATAGTTGCATTGTAGTGTATTATTAGTAGTATGTAATACAATTGTAATTTATATATTAAGATGACCTGTATATCAAAAAGCAAATAAAGAGATTCGATCAAATGCAATGCGTACATATTCATTTTTGGAAAAAATAATTATTAGTTGTCCTTTTGCAAATTTGTCCCAGTCCTAATCGACCGCACTTTTTTAACTCGCCCAGTCCTAATCGACTGCGTTTCCTAGCTCGCCCAGTCCTTTGAAATTTTTAAGTCGAAAAATTGCTCCTGGTATCAGGAGAACATCTGACCCGAGGAGGTGTGCTGAAATTTTTGGCGGGAAAACCCCCTGACTCTATCTCTAAGCAAGCATGCATTCGTATAGATGTGTCTCTCGCTCTCTCTCTCTGTGCATGTCTCTGTCGCTTACAAAATAAGGAATTCCTGAAATTTTTAAGTCGAAAAATTACTCCTGGTATCAGGAGAACATCTGACCCGAGGAGGTGTGCTGAAATTTTTGGCGGGAAAACCCCCTGACTCTATCTCTAAGCAAGCATGCATTCGTATAGATGTGTCTCTCGCTCTCTCTCTCTGTGCATGTCTCTGTCGCTTACAAAATAAGGAATTTCTGAAATTTTTAAGTCGAAAAATTGCTCCTGGTATCAGGAGAACATCTGACCCGAGGAGGTGTGCTGAAATTTTTGGCGGGAAAGACCCCTGACTCTATGTCTAAGCAAGCATGCATTCGTATAGATGTGTCTCTCGCTCTCTCTCTCTGTGCATGTCTCTGTCGCTTACAAAATAAGGAATTTCTGAAATTTTTAAGTCGAAAAATTGCTCCTGGTATCAGGAGAACATCTGACCCGAGGAGGTGTGCTGAAATTTTTGGCGGGAAAACCCCCTGACTCTATCTCTAAGCAAGCATGCATTCGTATAGATGTGTCTCTCGCTCTCTCTCTCTGTGCATGTCTCTGTCGCTTACAAAATAAGGAATTTCTGAAATTTTTAAGTCGAAAAATTGCTCCTGGTATCAGGAGAACATCTGACCCGAGGAGGTGTGCTGAAATTTTTGGCGGGAAAACCCCCTGACTCTATCTCTAAGCAAGCATGCATTCGTATAGATGTGTCTCTCGCTCTCTCTCTCTGTGCATGTCTCTGTCGCTTACAAAATAAGGAATTTCTGAAATTTTTAAGTCGAAAAATTGCTCCTGGTATCAGGAGAACATCTGACCCGAGGAGGTGTGCTGAAATTTTTGGCGGGAAAACCCCCTGACTCTATCTCTAAGCAAGCATGCATTCGTATAGATGTGTCTCTCGCTCTCTCTCTCTGTGCATGTCTCTGTCGCTTACAAAATAAGGAATTTCTGAAATTTTTAAGTCGAAAAATTGCTCCTGGTATCAGGAGAACATCTGACCCGAGGAGGTGTGCTGAAATTTTTGGCGGGAAAGACCCCTGACTCTATGTCTAAGCAAGCATGCATTCGTATAGATGTGTCTCTCGCTCTCTCTCTCTGTGCATGTCTCTGTCGCTTACAAAATAAGGAATTTCTGAAATTTTTAAGTCGAAAAATTGCTCCTGGTATCAGGAGAACATCTGACCCGAGGAGGTGTGCTGAAATTTTTGGCGGGAAAGACCCCTGACTCTATCTCTAAGCAAGCATGCATTCGTATAGATGTGTCTCTCGCTCTCTCTCTCTCTCTCTCTGCATGTCTCTCTCGCTTACAAAATAAGGAATTTCCGAAATTTTTAAGTCGAAAAATTGCTCCTGGTATCAGGAGAACATCTGACCCGAGGAGGTGTGCTGAAATTTTTGGCGGGAAAACCCCCTGACTCTATGTCTAAGCAAGCATGCATTCGTATAGATGTGTCTCTATGCATATCTCATTCGCTTACGAAATAAGGAATTTCTGAAATTTTAAGTCGAAAAATTGCTCCTGGTGTCAGGAGAACTTCTGACCTGAGGAGGTGTGCTGAAATTATTCTTACACAAATGATGAAAAATTGAATTTGGACAATCATCTGAGGTAATAATCAGGCAATTGAACATGAGCTGACGAACGGGTCGTTCCGTAGATAAAAAAACTCATTGTATATAATGACTTGTAGGTATCTCAAGAAGAAAGTAAAGAGACTTGATCGAATGCAATTATACGTTACAGTTGGAACAAAATCCTTGCTAGTAAATTACTGAACAGAACTTTTCAAGAATATTTTTTGCTCAGCTGTAAGTACAATACAATTATTAATTTGACGTTACTTCTCTGCGTCAGAGTATTTCTATTGAGATGCCTGTCACAAACGCGTCTCGTTGACGCAACCTTCATGTGAACCCTTCGATGCCACGAAGGCTACTACAGACCCCACGAATGGCACGAATCCCACGATAAACCCCTATACTTTATTTTAGTGGCGAACTGACGAACTACTTTAGCCGCAAACAGAGAGCGGCAATCAGTATGAATTTTGCACGTTGTTAAATTTATCAATTATAGCTAGAAACTGACTAATACCAATTTGCAGGGATGTTGAATAATTTTTGAAACTCATTTCCAGTATGATTTGGCAAATTATTTGATACATTTTGAACCCAAGAACGAAAAAACTATAGTTAATGAACATAGTACATGGCATGGAGAGGGCAGAAAACAGTTTAAAATAAATAAATTTTATTTCCTTTCTCATTCAGGGGAATAATCACCCGATTCCAATCGATTCTACTGCAAGTACTTAGCATAGTATCCTATCGAAGTTATAATATAAAAACAAGCAAGCAGAACATCCAGCAAAAGTAGAGCATAGAATAATTTTAAACAATAGGTAACTTAATCTATTTCTTTATCCTGAGAAAATCTATAGAAAAGCCTATCTACATGGTCTGGGTTTTAATCTGAAAGCGCAAAGTATAATTGCCTAGCTGATTATTTTATTATGAGATCGCAATGCAAAAACGTGAGTCTTGAATGCGCGGTGTATGTGGAACAATCAGTTTGCATCAACTTTTCTATCGCTTTGGATATTTGAAATCGACGATATTTAGGCAATGCCGTTACTCTGCAAAATAATAATAATAATGATAATGAAATAACAATTATACTCTCTAAAGTAAATTTTTTTATCAAGGGCTGAAGCGCTAGAACAAGCCCATTCCGCTGGTAGATAATGATAAAGTATAAATAAAAAATATAAAACTATGCGATTTGCAGATACTTGTTATAGTATACATATATCTTTTATTCAATGGTATTTATAGTGTAATGTATGGCATTGTATGTGATGAAAACTAATTACGATTAAAAATCATGTCCTGATATAGATATACATGTATATGGCACCGGCGATTGTCGTCGGTCGAACAGAGCGTAGTTAACAAACGTTTGAGTTTATTTATAAAGAGAAAATATACACTCCGCGCACAAGTTACGTAAAAAATTTGCAGAATTAACCCAAGGAACAATAAGGTTTATCGCTGCTTCGGCACAATTACGCACATTTTACATACATACATATACATACATTTATATGCGTGGTGGATATTTTTCGTAGAAATAATTAAAACACGCGTAAGACAGCGCTCTTGTACATATTATATTTGAAAATGTTTTTTGAATATAAATGCGAACACCAGGACGAACAAAGCTGAAGAAACTTCGTTGGACCGAGCGTTCACCCCGCCAGTAGAATCACCGAATCGACTCTTGATTTCCACTGTAGTCGACCGAACTGGAGACATGGTTGAAGATAATGGCTGTATAGTGCGGCCTATAGACCCCATAGAACATACAGTTCCATTGACAACCTCTTTTACTGATCCGGTTAAAATTCTGAAATTATAATCGTTCGGGTCCAACTCAGCGTACATAAAGACAGGCAGTCGATCCGACAAGACCCAGATGTTCCCCTGGCGATCGACCTAAGCAGAAGAAAAATAAGAAAAAGTTTAAACATTGAAAAAAAAATTGATCAAACACGAAAAAAGCGAAGGAAAATCTTTGCACTGACCTTAAGATCGTTAGGAAAGACCATTGTGACATTGTCCATGTAGACGCGGCCCTGATCCAAAATGCTGTATCTACTCCCAGCTCCCCAGCACGCGATTGCGTTTAAATTTGTCAGAGCATAAAACAATATTCCAGTAGTTGGATCCAGGAAGCTAACACTGCTTTGACCATTTGGTCCTCTGGATCCGAGCATCTTGAACTCGTGAAAATGATCTGAAATTCGAGGTAATTATAATATCATAACTAAAAAATAGACCTAATTAAAGGCCAACAACTCCAGGCTTGTATAAAAATCACCTGGCGATGTTGCGCGTTCGGGATCACGAAGTAGTCGCGTGTTCACAGAGAACTCCATGGTGCTGCATAGGGGATGAAAGTACAGGGTGCTATAACCATCAGCTGAAGGAGCCAGAGCCAGACCAAACAGTCCATCGCTCCATTGGAAGGCTATTCCAGATACGTTGAATTCTCCACTCTAGAAATAATCATGTGGTTCAGTGAACGAATACCTGCATATGAATCCCGCTTTAAGCTTAATTACCTGCGGATCTGGATGGAAAAAGTGGTGTTTAACGAGCCAAGAGGTGTTCCGACGCCACGAGTAGACGACCAACCCCGGGCCTCCCAGATCAGCTAGATAACCGAATGAATCCTCACATGAAGCATCCTCGACGGCAATGTTTGCGAACAGAGAATCTACGGTTCTCTGTTCTTCTGGTATCACAAACTTGCGGAGGACCTTGTCGTTGATTAGATCGTAAACGATCAGAGTCGGTGGCGCCTGCTGCTCTGGTCTGTCGATTATGTCTGCCAGGCCGGTATCAAGAACCCAAAGACGATTGCAACGGTCAGCTCGGATGCGGAAGGTTGAAACTACCTCCGGGACTCCGGCTGCACCGTACTGATGCGCATCCCAAGAAGGATACGGATTTAGGAGAGGTGACTCGCTCGTATCTGAATCAGTGACCAAATTTTCATCAGATTTGGCGTTAGGATGGATTTTATTATTTATGTAAAAAATATGACAGATTCGAGTTCAGAATTTTTATTGGAAACAGCTTCGAACCGTTCAAATTGATGTAGTTCAGGCTGGCGGCTACGCCGGATCGCCACCTTGGTACCGTAATGAAAAGCTTATCACCGGCTACTTCGAGTCCTAGCGGAAGATTATCATCGCGTTTATAAGCGGGAAAAAGTTGCCGTGTTTCTTCATTAGGCCAGGCATATTCGAGGAGCTTCCATTGGTGAGCCACTCGCAAATTATCAATGGCACTGACACTGTGTGCTCTAAAGATGACCAGGAACAACGCTGTAGCAAGAGCGCGGCTAAGCCACCCGCTACTCCTCATGGTGATCGCTAAAATAAATTTTCTATTCTCTGATATCTGATTGCAAGCTGCGGTTTGCGAAACTAATATTTCACTGAAGCAAAGTAATTGAAAAAATCTGTTTTTCAGATTTCTTTTTCATATCATGAAGTTTCGAATTTTATTATGAAGTACAAAAGAAGAAATTTGGCGATTCGTCAATCCGTGCCGGTCCATATTCACTCCAAGTTCGTCAGTGGGCGGTTTAGTTCAAAACTCACGGTACATTCATTAGCAAAAACTTCGCGCGTATTATTCGGACGTTATATCAATCTTTCAAGGTTTTCAGGAAGTTAATATCGATTGCCAATTATGTCCCGACCTTGATCGATACCGAGTGCATTTGGTGAAGGAAAGAGAGCGACACGTTGCGTAATGAAATGTAGTGTAATTAAAAAGAAAAAATTGATTTTTTTTTATTCAACCCAGTGAAGGATATTTCCAGGAATCTATTGGTCACGGTCGCCTGACTCACTCCGACTCTGTGTCCGGCGTTTGTCACGTTTCTTGGTTCCCGTTAAAGATACTTGTAAAAGTATATAAGTATACTTATACTTGATCGGTAATTCCCTGTCGATGACAGCCTTGATCACCGCACGAAATATTAGGTAATTATAATAACGCGATAGACTTGGGTAAAAAGATGTAAACTTAGTGAAATTTCCGCGTGAAACACTCCGTGGTAAAATCCGGAAAAGATGCTTATAATAAAACGGAGAATGGTGCGACCCGGGGTTTCATTGAAAAGCTGCTTCTGTTATATTGCTAACAGTTGCTAATTAATACAGATTATTACAATATAGGTACAATACGTTTCGATAAAATGAGTGGATTATGCATACGTTTGAGGTGTGTAAGTGTATAATATATACAAGATGCATAATTCATGAGCGAATGTTCCGTAAAGTGATTATAGATAAGAGTATAAGAGAGGGACTGAGGATGAATGATATAACTGCATCTAAGGCGTGGAATTTCGTAGGGTCTCTACGAACGATGATCAAGTTGTGGGTTTAAAACACCAAAATGATTGTTTCAAATATGCCACGAGTATCTCGCGCCAAAAAAATAACCGGTTCAAGAATCATGCATTACAGTTTTATACAGCCTTTCTCCAGCCGTCCGTGATCGTCAGTATCGTGCAGCGAGGCCAATGCACAGATTTCGATATTTAAATATAAATTAATCAACCAGAATTTTCATTATTCAGGAGAATTAAAACGAGAGAAATAAAGCAAATCCGCGATACCAAAGCTCAGCACTGATATACTGTTATCCGAAATGCCAAACACTACGATGTGCATAGCAGCTGGGTAGCAAGAATATCTAACTTTCACGACCTTTCCAGATATAAGATTTTCACCGGTCAACACAGCCGACCGAGAATCGACGAGACATAACATTCGATAAATAAAATCCTCGGATTATCGTAAAGTGCATAAAGAAAAATTTTGGGCCTTTGATAGAACTCGGGGAATACTATTGTCTATATAAAACCGATTATGAACAACTCGTTGGCAAAATAATATGGAAATACCGTATTGTAATAGAAGTTTAACTCACTTGTAAAAGGAACAGAAAATCCGATATGTTACCGCGTTGAGTTTGCGGTGTCAACTGAAATGGAACTGAACGACATACCCGATCGTCGAACGAAGAACGGTTCTTCCCGTTTGTTATGTGCTATGGAACACGGCCATCTGTTGTCCTGCTTATGCCTCAAAGAAAACCCATGTACTATACTTAACACCTTCGAACCGTAGATTAAGTTTAAAAATTCGAATTTTATTTATTTCAATTTTTCCCTCGTAGCTGTTAGTGAAGGTTTCATTATGAGGTGAGTTGTTGATATAGGTCGACCGTAATCTACGCCGTTACGTTCAGTTATACATACATTTATTAAACCAGGCGTGTTATCTCTTTTTCGAAGAAGTTATTCTGTCCATGATGCATTTGCATACTAACATTCCACAACTTCAATCGCGAAATACGACATTGAATTACTGATTCGAATTACTACGTATTCTGTACATGGTATGACTGAATAAAACCGTTCAAATCTACATGTGTCTGCAGTTTTGCCTCTAAAAATGTATAATGTTGTATATGGTAGAGACGATTTGTTTAAAAAAAAAAAAAGGTTTCTAGGGATGTTGAAACTCAAAAAACTTTACTCGTTTCGTTATGATCTTAGGACAGACCTATGGCTTGACCTTTTTTTACTATTTTTTTTTTTTTTTTTTTTTAATACCTCTGCGAAGGACATCACTCACATAGCTTTCACTTTTCCAAAGTATGTATGTATTTGTAATAGCACGCCTTATTCCCACCTGATAGTTGTACCATACCATATCATACCGCGTACACACCCACCATATATTATCCTTGCAAAATACATACCTGTATATGTGTACGTGTATACTATACGTATGTGCAATCGCCTCCAGCAGATCGCCGTTCACCTGTCTAATTAGAATAACTTTGATTCTGCGTTCACTTTTTTTTTTTGTAAATAGAATTTGGAACGAATTTGAACTACGTACTAATAAATTCTAAAGAAAATAAAAACTTTACTCAATACATCTATGTTTAATTTGTTTTTTTTTTTTTTCTATCGAGAATTCAGAGATGATTTTTGTCTTGATCCTCAGCTGAGAGTATAGTGCGTCGTTATTATTAGCTGGCTTCCCGCTAAACCAGGCTGTCCAGTTATTTGTCGATTTCAAATTCCCTGCGAGTTCCAGATTTTGCAAACAAAAATTGTTATTTTTCCAGGTAAAGCTGGAGTACGAAATTTTTCTACTAATTACTGGATAAGAATTGATCCGATGCAAATATAGTGATAAATTTTTCTTTTCGTCTGTATAATAACTTTCATTCTGTTATTCGATGAAAAAAATTCTTAATAAATATAGTAAAAAACAAGATGTTTACTGCTATGACTGATAAACGTCTCGTACGAAGTGATTCTACACTGTAAAATTGACCTCGGTATAATAAAATTCAATCAAATGGGGAACATCGGGAATCAGTTTATATAGGATAATATTGTATTTGTTGAGTGAGATATTTTTTATTAATTTTATTTTATTTATTCATTTTTATTTAAATTTTTTTTTTTTTTTCATTCACTGATATAGACACTTGAAATACATTTGGTATTTGTTTGCGTGTGACGGGTCGTTGCAGCTGAAACGAACAGTGCTGTAATTGCGCGTCTGCATATACATGGTATATATATATATATAGGTACATATATATATATTATATATTCGTGTATAATATATATGCATGTTGCGACTCATACTTTGGGTAGAATAGAAGAAAATAAAAAAAGAAAAAAAAAAATTGAAAAAAAAAGTATTGTCCAAATACCTTATGTATAAAATCCATCCAAATAATTATGTTCTCTATCACCAAGTGTATAGATTAGCGTAAAGATATGCGCATAGTAGTGAGATCGATACACACAGACCTGGCTAAGCATTCTCCGTTGAATAGTTGAGGAGCTTTATATTATATGCAAACATATAAATTAAACAATTCTATATTAATTATGCATGAATTATGCGAATTGAAATGAAAGGATTGAACAGATTATAGTCGGACTCAAACTACTAAAATCTAATCTAATTATGTAATTAATCTTGATTTAAATTTTACAATTGAGAAATTTTCACAAGCTCGAAAGCAACTGAAACTCCTCAACTTTCCAACTACCAAGTGATTAATTTATATATTGTGTTTTATGATTCTTAATGAAATTTTTCTAATATTGTTTCTCGGTCCAGCCACGCGTCAATTAAGCCAAGTAAAATATCCAGTTTTACAGATACAACCGCGGCAATATTCTACGACTTTTCATCCCGTATTGCCTGAATAATTAAATATGTAAATTGCGCGTCGCTTTTCATCGAGTAAAAAATCGAAATTAAAATTCAAACGTTTCATTTTACTTTAACTATTATTTTCCTATTTTTTTCTCTAAGAAATCGCACCTCCTGATTTGACTATACACCGCAATATCTATAACTTCAGCAACGTAACACTTATTTTCCATATTGCACTATTACACAAAAATTCAATTTTTGTATCCGTTTTTTTCCCCTTTCTATTATTTTATCAACTTCAATCAATTTATTATGCTCAAAATTTTTCAAATAATGTTATCGTTATTTATTATTATTCTTTCTCCAAAGTGACTGTGATCCGCTTCTTTAAAGTGATTATATCCGCGCGTTGAAAATCCCCGGATAATTCTGGGCTTGAAAGTTTATAAAACTGGGGTATATAATTCGTTGACTTAATGACGGTAGGTCCAAACAATCGCCTGCCATGAGGCAAGGAACCGAAATGGTCCAACAGCAGTTAAGGCTGTGATTGGTTGAAACAATATGTGACTGTCGTCCACGATTCCGAGAATTAATGCGAAAAAAATATTTCAGGATTTTACTGCTCTGATTTTAACCCCCCGAATCTTTTTTTGTTCCTTCACTTCTCCCCTGTTTGAACAAAGTTCAAACAAGAATATCTAATACCGATAAAACTCACGGAATCGCGAGCTAAGTCCAGTTAATCAAGCTTTCCACAGAACGTCTTTATTTTAAACACTTCATAATGACACTCAATAAATAACAGAACTTCTACATGTCCAATTTTGGTAACCGGTTATGTTTCTCAATCTATGGAAGCTACCAATATTTAATTAATTAATTGATAATTTAATTAATTAAGGCATTTTATTCTTACACTTACATTAACGATAATAGTCAATGATCTGTATGATCTATAATAATTTGATAGCTAGCGAAAAGTATTTTTTTTTTTTTTTTTTGTTAATGTTTTGATAAATTTGATTAACAACGAAGAGAAAACTTTGAATAGAAAATGATAATTGTTTAATTTTATTTTGAAAAAAATTTCATTAAATCGCGTGAATACATGTATTATATGTATATATATATATATATATTTTTTTTCATTTATATATATACATATATATTCCAATAGTTAGAAAAGACTCGATAATCTTAATCTAACGCCCAGCGATTGTCTGCACTTGTATTATTTTATTAACAAGAACTTTGAAAACAATTTATTTTTCTATTTTATTATATAATAATAATAATAATAATAATAATAATAATGATAATAATAATAATATATTTATAATAATTTATCAATGAGAAAACTAGCGCGTTTATTTATATCTTAGGCTAGATAATTGACTAGCTAAGAAACCGCAGACAATAGCCAATATTCGCTAATCTGGGTAGCGAAAGGCTTAAATATAGGATCGCGTCGTTGTGTTAAAAAAAAAAAAAAAAAAAAAAAAAAAACCAGAACCAAAAAAGAGGAAAAGAAAAAAAAAAACCACAAAAGAAGAAATTAATATTCTCTTGGCAAAACGGAAGAGAAACAAAAAATCAAAGGGCGGGGGTGGGACAAAAAAAAAAAAAAAAGAGAGAAATATTAAAAGGGAGAAAATTTGAGGAATTGTATAATACATATACTACCTCCCCGTCCCGAGTTGATCAGGATTAGGTATCATCCATTTATCGAGGAACATAAACCACTAGATGTAAGTGTATAATAACAATGTGTATATACGTACACGTCTATACGGGGCACAGTATGCTGTTTCTGAGTATCAAGAGAAAAGGGAATAAGAGACACTGTGAATAGTTGTATTCCAGGAAATTACGTATTCCCCAGCCACCGGCAGACCGTACACCAAGGACGAGGACGGGCCGAAAAAAAAAATACACGAAATTACGAACATCGGAGACTAATATTGTTATACCACTAGATATTAAAAGTCAGAAATGAATGAAAAGAATGAAAAAAAAAAAAAAAATTATAATAAATAAATAAAAACATTCAGTATGGTACATATGACTAAATTTTTAAGATATTTTTTCTTCTTTTTTGTTTTTAATTTTCATCATTACTATATACTTCACTAAGATTTTTATTTTTATTTTTTATTTTCATTTTTCTCTTTGTTTTTATGAATCGATCTGATCTGTGGCTAGAGAAGACCGAGCGAAGGTTAGGAGATGGGGAAAACGGCGTGAGTCGAGTGAAGAGAGTCGAGGTTTTAATAAAACACTCTCTGTACTTACCACTCACTCAATCGTCGCCGACTTGTTCCTTCCGAAGAAAGGTTTCGAGCCGAATCGATACTTTATCGTATTAGAATTGAAAATTTTTGAATAATTAAAAAAAGAAAAGAAAAGAAAAGAAAAAAAAAAAAACAAGAAATATTAAAATAATAATTTATGTTTCAGTCTCGATATTTCAGATTTTATTTATCGATATACACGTATAGTTAATAATATATTTTAGTTACGATTCGGCCCGATAAAATAACAAAATAAAATTTGCGACAGACTAACCTGAGGCGGGTCAACCTCCACGCTGCTTCCAGAGAAAAGATTTGATTCCGTTAGAAACAAAAAAAAAAAAAAAATTAATAACAATTCAACGGTGATTGTAATTCATTTATTTATCTATTTATTCATTTAGTTTTGTCCGCGTATCTACCAATAGAAATAATGGGCTGTATTCGAAATTAAGAATATGAAGAAACGCGACAAAAAAAAAAATTCGTTGGCAATAAAAATCAGTATATTTAAAAATAACTGATTCAATTATAATCGCGAAAAATCGATCTAATATTGGCTTGAAATTAATTTTCAGTTATTTTTCATTTTTTAATCGAATTAATTTTCAATCGCAAAGACTTAATTCGGAACTATACAAAACGATTGATATTTATTAAGGGTAGAATTTTTTTTGTTCCTTTTTTTTTTACAATTCTTTACTACTTCATTTTTACTTCTTGCATCCTGAAGAAATAAAACCCATCGATTGCGATAGGATTAAAAAAAGAAATTTTATATATGCAAATAAATAAATTGATATTAACTAGACCTGGCAGCAGCGTGAAGCACCACCTATATCCGCATTTTCGAGGAGCCTCTCCAAGAGGACATTGTTGTAGGGGACACCGGGATATGCCGTGAAAAAGAGCGAAATATACATTAAATGATAAGAGGGCTATATTTAGATACGAGTATAAAAGAGTTACGTCTGATATACATACATATGAACAGGAAGTTGTTTATCTGCAGTACAAGCTAAGAGACGTCAATGAATTTGAGTCTGCATTTCATTCCGTCGCATCTCCTATACGGAATACTCAATTATCACATCGATCCACGCGTGAAAAATTTTATTATTAGTAATTTCATTTCACTTTTTATTTTGTATATTTATTGATCTATTTATTTATTCATTTATTGAATTAAAAACAAAAAAATGTCAAAAAATTTCGATTCAGAATCGTTTTGCATAATTGACATAGTTTTGAATAATTTTTTTCAAGTTTTTTTATTATTATTATTATTATTCGATATGCTATTAACCGCGGTATTCGCAACCCGGAGCCAATTAACGGGTTCAATACACAAAACCCGTACAACAACAATAATTGAATAAGGATATGCTCAATTAATTTGGGTATCAAATATTTACATTTAAAAATTGTATATGTTTGTCAAGGACTGACTGTGTCCGATTATATTTTACTAATAAAATTTAATTGACGAGAAATAGTTTTTTTTTTTTTTTTTTCCCTTTTATTTTTACCTCGATTGGATGTATCTCTGATATTCAGATTCTTACTAAAAATCTAAAAATCTCTCACTTATTCATACGTCAAAAGACAAATCCCTTAAAAAAATAAAAAAAAAAAAAGATTCACAAATTTTCGATGTATATATAATAAAAAAAAAAAAAAAACTCGCTTTGATTATGCGTGTTGTGTCTCTTAGCCAGGTGATAGAAGACAAAAAAAAAATTTTTAAACAAAAAGAAAAGACCACAGATTACTTTCAGCCCCTCCCTTCCTGCCGCTGTTTCATATTTTCTTTACCATTTATAATAATCGCTCTTTTTCTCGTCTATCTTCGGTAAGTTACTGACATCATGACATATTAATCATAATAATAATCATAATAATAATAATGATAATAGTAATTGAAAAAAAAAAAATAAAAATAAAATAAAATAAACAAAAAATATTTTGGCTAACTTCGTGTTAACGTGGGTGTTTAGGATGCAGCTGTGATTCTGAGCGACGAACTTCCAACTTCCAAACATCTTGGGTTTTCTGTTTTTTTTTTTTATTTGGGGGTGTCCGTCGATCGTCATCGAAGAGTTTCGTAATTCATCAGATTCTGGTCCTTCACGGGCGGGCCCAAAGCACGAAATGCAGTGGTGGATTGGGCCCGTCCGACGGGGGCGATCATCTGAAGCGAGGATGCATCATCGGAGCGAGCATTGGGGCTCCGGGAAATCCCATTGGGGTTGCGAAAGCAGGGTGCATCGCACCTGGCGGTAGGGCCCCTATCATACCTGGAAAAAATGAATGGCTAAATTTTCGAGACCGTACACTGTACCTTTTATGTTGTATACGATCAGTTATTTATCGTAATACATAATATGAACAGCATTTTATTTCAATAAAATACTTACGTCAGCACCCCGCGCGTCAGTCTCCGCGGATTATTATTATTATTATATTATCATTATATTATCTAATGTATGTACGCATATAATCGATATTTAGATAATTCCTTTACCTACCCCCCCGTCGTATTTATAAATTAAAAAGAAAAAAAAAATTACAAAAAAATAAAACAAACAAACATGTATAATATACATAATTTAACGGAGTTCAAACTCAGTGATTAATTTTCTACTCAACTTAAACCTTTCAGGATGAGCATCGTTCATGAACGACAATTCGTTTGGTTTTTTTTTTTTTGTTTCTATCCGTTTCATAATTCTAAATTTTGGTCCCCCTATTTTTTCTTCGCTTCGTTTAAAAAAAAAAACCTTATAAAACACTTTTGGGATACTTTCAGTCCTGAAAGGGCTAAAGCCAAAGAGTAGATTTAATGCTCAAATTGAATTTGATTTTTTTATCAATTTATTTGTGTATTTTATTTGAAGGTAAAAGCGCGGCCAAAGTAGATATACGACGTTGGGTAGAACAAAACCCGATTCGACTACAGAACTGCGCAATACTTGAAAGAAATTCGAGTGACAACCGACCAAGATTTTAAAAAGTATAAAGATGCAGAAATAATATAACATTGAGGCTTTAGAAAGTTGGGATTATTTTCACTTTGTTTTTTTTTATTGAAATTACGTTTGAAATATGCATTTGAAAAATTCTTGCTAACAATTGATTTGTTAGGGGTGAAGATTTTCGAATGCAATTTTTTTTTTTCGCTTATCTTTGAATATTTGCGAAGTAATAAAGGACAATTCGCAAATTTATTTTTGGCAATTGTATTGTCGATAAGCGTTTAGTAAATTTAAATTGAAATATGAAACTTGAATTAACGATGATTTTATAATGACGAATTTACTTTCAACCAGTCACTCGTTTTCGTTTCGTTAGCCTTGCAGCAGTTTGGCGAATATTTGTACAACTAATATACCTACTAAATATCGCATCCCCATTTGTTAGGTTTTATTCATTTAATATTCTTTAATATACATTTATGTATTATGTATATATATATGTATATTTATATACGTGTAATAATATATGTATGCAATTTCAATATGTAATATGTAATATAGGTATATGCTGGTACGTGAATTCGTTACTTACTGTCGGTCAGGGTCAACTTATATAAATTTATGTGTGACACAAAGCTAGGCTAGTGTGAATATAGTTATATTCGGTGTTGCAAATTTCTTATGAAACATTTCATTCAAACTAAAAGCATAATATTGCGATCAAGATAATCGACTTTAATTCTTTATATATATATACCATATATATAATATAATAATATACTTGCGGCATTTTTCATGAACGCCCAATAATTTGATCGTGAAGTTTACTCGCAACATAGGTATGTAGTACACTCACATGAAATTTAATTTCTCAAAATATATCCAAAAAAAAAAAAATAGAAATAAAAAATAAAAACAATTATGTAAAACAAAGCGGTAATTTTTCACATGATAAATTACCACGTTATTCGTAACTCGATCATAGGCAAATATAAAAATATGTTAATAATTTTTCTTTAATTGTTCAAAAAATAAAAACTTGTTTTTTAAATAATCTGGATCCAAAATTTACCCCTCAATTTTCAATTTCCATTTGATATAAAATTTTTTATCTATTCATTACTTCATGGGTATGTATACTATTATAAATTTGATTTACTAAAGGTTTCACAAATATTGAGAAATACAAATAAAGGAGAGAAAAAATAAATAAATGATACCCCATCATGCTATGACGTAAATTTGTTAATTGAAAATCTATTACGATGTGAAAAAAATAAAAATAAATAAATAAAAAACATGATTGTATATGGTTTCATGAAAAATGCGCCAACGTCTGGTTGAAAAACTTCAAACAACGGACAAAACCGTGCCCAAAAAGCATTTTCACTACTGTATCACAACACCAGGATTCAAGCTATAAATATAAGAGATAGGATATATTATGATTTATGGTTGGCATGGGATGGTAAGTGATTACAAGATAGTACGGTAAAGAGAAACAGTGAGTAGAGGCTAAAAATAAAATTATAAAAATTAAAAAATTAAAAAGATAAATTATGTGTACGTAATTCAAAATGTATGATATTAAACGGCCGAGCGGCCACAAATCTACAAAAAAAAAAAAAATCCCCCAAAAAAAAAATTATGAATTTCTATCAATTTAATCAATATTGATTAATGTTCCCCTGATTTTTATTTAAATTGAAGTTTGCTTTTCGAAAAATTATTTCAACGAGAATGGTAACAGACATAAAAAAAAAAAAAAAACAACTAAAATATTTTTCATTATAATATATTCTTTCCCGCAAGAAATTCAATCGATACGTGCCAATTTGGTACGTAATTGCTTATAAATTTACTACTTAATTGATAGGAAAAACTTGACCGAAGTATAAATAAAAGACAAAAGGCGTAAAAGAAAGAGAAAAAAAAAAATTGTATAGACGGAAATGATTGGTTTGTTATAAAAGGGAGACTATAATTCACGATATTTAAGTACACCTACTCTGTTGTTTATCGTATTAAAATTATACTTTAAAGAAAAGTTTTGTAGAATGATCATTTGGCGATTGAATCAATGATTTTCATATGTTTAACGTTAATGTCTCAAAAATTAAAATCTATGTTAATCAAGAATGTAATAAAGATGACCGCTCGACCTGTTAGCCACAGAAATTGGCTACCAGCTGCCTAGCGATAAAAACAATGATGATCATGTTGATGATGATAATAACAATAATAATAATAATCATAATAATAATCATAACAATAATAATAACGATAAGAGTAATAGTAATAACATTAATGATTTTTATGATGATGATGATAATGATGACGATAACAAGAGTGAATAATAAATAGAACATTGAAAAAAAACGAAAGATTAGTATGAAAAAAGGAAATTATAATAATAATAGTATTAATGATAGTAATAACGATAATGATGATAATGATGATGATGATGATGAAGAAGATAAAATAAAAATAATGAGATATAGGCCATGTCACCGCATGCTATTTGCTAAGGACCAACCTTGTTGCACTTGTATAAAACACGGTTTTAGTAACCAGACTGGGAACGTTCGTTCAACACTCACCGAGGAGTGACAGGGCGCC
Organism: Macrophya alboannulata; assembly: GCA_949628255.1. Lineage (NCBI taxonomy): Eukaryota > Metazoa > Arthropoda > Insecta > Hymenoptera > Tenthredinidae > Macrophya > Macrophya alboannulata. The sequence goes on along the minus strand of OX451212.1, from coordinate 2,754,664 downwards.
CTGCAAACGCACCGTTATAACGTAAACGTACGACGCTGTAGTCAGTTCAGCGCATGGGTGAATCCTGAGTGTGCTATTTTTTCTGTTTGTCATTTATTTTTTTTTTTCCTTTTTTGTTCATATGGTTCTGGACTTGGTGGTCAACGTCGGATTGGATATCGGACAATAAAAAGTGATTGATAACACGATCTTTGATTGATATTACAATGAATCAAGATTTAAGTACTTACAATTTTATAAAACAAATCAGATTTCAAAACAGAGGGAGATGAAATTTACCCAGAATAATCAGGAGGAATTGAAATAGTTTTTTAACTCTCAGTCCTTACATCATTCAGAATTTGAATTGTTTTCTCAATGAAAAGAATTGTTAATCATTCTTCAGCAATAGATAAGAAATCAGGAAATGTATGCTAAAATATTGCAAAGAATTACAATGATGTATTAAAGTGGTAGAGATAAATGTATGGTAAACTGTTACTGACTCAATCCGACATCCAAAACGACCCGTCCAAGACGAATGGGGTAAGTAGCTATTAAAAAAAATATAGCTGTTAAGAAAATGGGAAAATGAAAACCGTGTTCCGTGGCTCTAGGCAATTGGAGCAAAATTTCTGAGAAACTACAAGATTCGCTAAAACAATTGCCTCTTCATTGAGTTAAATATAGATATTGATGAGAATCAATTTGACCGACTCGATCTTCCCACCCGAGAAAACGGACCCAAATCCCTCCATCCATTCACCAATTCGACAAAAACAATTAAAATTCCCAATAGTAAAAAGGCTGAAAGCGATAAAATAGATCACAACGAATCTGTTAAGCCAGAAACATTTTCTCCAAGGGCCATTGGCTCCATAAAATAAATGCATTTACCGCATATACAAATAGTTTCATTTAAATACCCATAAATTCGTACGTCGTTTATATTATTTTTTTACTCCATTTTCCAAAGGGCTTCCGAAGCTCTGTAGTATGGAGCTAAAAGAGGGTGATTGGCTTTGGGAAACAGGAAAAGGTAAAGGAAATGGTAAAGGAAAAAAGGAGAATAGATAATGTCAAGGGGTCAAAGATTGGGCGTGGGATTAAGACGTTGGACACTTACCTGGAGGCAGGCCCATGGGGGGCGGTCGCATCATGTTACCTCCGTGAATGAGAGCGGGCGCAGCCAGGGTCATTGTTGGACGCATAAGCGGAGCCATAAGGGCGACAGAGCTAACAGGCATCGCAGCAGAGGCTGGAACCATAACAGTCTGTGGTGGCCGTTGGAATCGCTGTTGTTGTTGCTGAAGCGCGCTCAAGGCTGCCTGCTGTCTGTGTTGTTGGTCCTGATATGCTGCTGCTGCTGAAGCAGCCGCGGCAACATGCTGCTGATGTTGCTGGTGCTGGTGCTGGTGTTGTTGGTGCTGCTGCTGTAGCGCAGCAACTTGCTGTGAAGTTTCCGATTGCGTTGGACGCGGATCTTCCGTTTGTCTACGCTGATATTTCGGTAATCTGGCTCGTATCTCTTCCTGGAATTTGAAAATTTCGGTTTTTATGGGATCTTTTTCGGAGGCAAGTCTTCTTATCATTTTGAAAGCTGTTCATTCATTGAACAATTATTTATTACAATGCGAACTATTCGTGATCAAGAAACAAACTGATTTCTAATTCAAATAGACGACAATTACGTTTCATCAAAGAAATAAAAGTACTAAACGAATATTCAAAGCCTCTAAACATAACGTAATCGAATATTTGTTCTTTGTATAAAATGTCTACAGGGTGGCTCATTTTAATCAATCCAGGCTAATATTTTTGAAACGAAGTAAGGTACAGAAACTTCCTTCAGACAAAAGTTGTATGGTTCCGAAGGAAACATTTGATAATATGATGGGTTTTGAATTGTTATAGCATTTTAGGGGGTTTTTATGAGGTAACTTCCGTTTTTTAAATGATGAGCCCTATTTCACAGTGCAGATTCATAATCTACACAAACAAATACATTACTTCTGTAGAACTTTGTTTTTTCTGAAATTTCAATGTCTCATCATGAAATAATGAAGATAATTCTATCATTACAAAGCTGATAATGTAATAATATCGTTAAAGTGATTACTGAATTTTAAAAATGACTTACCATAATTAAGCAATGAAACTAAAAATAAACTTTTTACCCTTGATATTTCTTTTTCTGACCTCATATTTTTAATACAAAAGTTTATGTTTACTATAAAAAAAAAAAAATCTTGGAAAAAGGAATTGGAGTTTTAGGAAAAAAAAAAATTCCTCCAAAAGTAATGTATTTTTTTGGGTAGATTATGAATCTACACCGAGAAAGTGGGGCTTCCCATTTAGAAAATAAAAGTTATCACATAAAAACTCCATAAACTCTGACAGGAATTCAAAACCAACGACACTATAAAATATCCCCTGCAGAACCATACAACTCTTTGTCTGAAGTATTTTCCTGTATTTTGCTTAGTATCGAAAATATTAGCCTTGTTTGATTAGAATGGGCCACCCTCTAAATGACGAAATCGGAATATAATAGACAACTATCGAATAAAGAGAAGAAAACTACAATCTCACCAGACTAAGATCCTCTTGCGGATGAATAATTTTACTCGCAGCTCCAGTAGTCGCGATAAGATTTATCTTTTGTTCGTTTGTACTATTGCCAACAAGACCAGCGCCATTATTATCGCCACCACCATAAGCTGGGAAAGTTGGTTTCATCGGTCCAATAGAACCGCCTGCTATAGACGTTATAGGTTTAAAATCAGCCCCCAGGGGTAGTGATCCAGGCGCCGTCGACGTCGCCGTTGATACAACGCTTGGAAAAAGCGGTCTCGACGGCATCGAAGCGCCAGAAACAGGCGGCTGCATCCCTGGCGGCATACCTGGCATCCCTTGCATCATGCTATTGAAATAAAACAATATTGTATCAGTTTCTTTCCTAAAATTTATACATTTTCAAGATTTTAAAACTTAAAATAAGTTTACTTAAGACTTTATTCAAGTTTATTCAAGTCCATCTTACCCAGGCCCCATAAAAGGGGGACCGACAGGACCCATTGGTCCCATCATTTGATGCATGTGAGGAGGAAATTGTCCCATATGCGGAGGCATTCCATGGTGATTAGGGAGCCCAGTCATTACTCCTGACATCATACTGGAGCCAGTAGGAACAGCGCCAGGTGCTGAACCCAACAAACCTTCAGGCTTTGATTTTTTAGGAGCAGGTTCATCTTCGCCAGAACTTGGCGATCCTGGACGACCTCCGTTTCTTTGCCTCTCATGTTCTTTGGCATCATTTGGCGGTATTCCTTCCATTCCATATATCTCTATCTCAATGTTACTCCGATTTGGCAAAGAATTTGGTACTTTGTCAATAGCCTCTTTATGGACCTGGAGGAGAACGATTATCACAGCGTATTTAAACAAAAATCAATAAAAGAGTGAAAATATCGATTTTTTAAATAATTAAGCCTCTTTTTTTGTTATTCTGACAAAGAATTCAATAAAAAATTATCTTATTTACAATGAAAACTGACCTGGTTGTTAGTGTTAACAGAATACTATAGGTTATCGTTAAAAGGTTAGAAAAAGGCATGGAAGTATATACAAATTTATGAAAAATGAAACATATTTTAAATTGAATGATTAAACGTAAAAATCTGGTATGAAATATTAGAAATGATTGATAAATAATCTCACCTGCATGCAATGTATGCTTAGGCCGGGACCAGTGTATAATTTTTTATGACAAATATGACACTTAAAATGTTTGGCTTTTTGGTGTTGGATGAGAATTTTTTCGTCGTCAAATTCGCGATTGCAATACCTGTGATATCAAGTGATTTAAGGAAACAACATTGTGTGACAAAATTTTGTTATAATTATATGAAAGTTGCGACATCGTTAGAGCCTACGTTATTATTATCGAACCGTCCCTCGAACGACGAGGTAAAAGAACCGATACTAGCGACAGACTGTGACCTAGAAAATGGTATTAAATAATATATTTTCAAAGGATACCAGCACCACGGTCTCGACTGCTTCTTCTTCTTACGTCCCATTATTATTATTATTTATTTTTTTCTTAACTATTTATTTAACTCAAATCACTTATATATCAACAACAACTCGAATATACTATTACGCGTCAGATTTTAACCACGTATGTAACGAACTACCTGAGATGAAGGAAGGCCCCAGGGAACGAAACAGCCAGCATTACAAAATGGCAGTATGGTAAAGACTCGTTCACATTATAACGACAATGAAAAACAAAGCCATACAATTGACGCGTCACAATACCCCCCGCCACAAAGACACCCCATAGCCAATGACAGGGCGCAGCTTGTCTTATCGCGGAATAAGTGTCGCTCCAAAGATATGCGCTTTGCGACTAGCGACACCATTTACAGGTGTGCCAACCAACGAAAAAGTTTCTACACGGATGAAAAGCGCGCTGTTTAACTCAAAATTTGTACGGATGAATTTGATTATGAAAATAAGTTTGAAAATATTTAAAATCGATAAACAAACTGTATGATACAGTGATTAGTTTATTAAAAAATATTTTTACATCTTTTATTTATTTATTTTTTATTATTTAACGAAAAAAAAATGATCTATCGTATTATATTGCTTAGATCATCATGTACGGGACTTACTTAGATACATACCTACGTAGTAGTACGTTAAAAAATTTCAAAGAAATAGCTAAATACGTTTTATAAAATATTATTTATTCGTGAATTTATAGATCCTGGATTTAACACCAGTAAAGAAATAAAGAAAAAGAAAATATAAGAAAAGAAATTTATAAAATTAAAATATTAACGAGAAATATTTATTATAGTATTAAAAATATCCATTTACATACACAAAACCTTTTTCCTTAATCTGCAAAGCGCATATCTTGTTCCTGATTGATATCGATATGACTATTTATACTCTATCTCAAATATGAAACGTATAATTATTGCTTTCTCTGAATTCACGGGTACAAGGTATCCGAATAATCGTTGAATGTATGTCTTCATTTCGGTCTTACCTATTTACCAATGCGTAAATATTATTTATAATTTGCGTCGTTTACTGCTTGGTTCGCCTGCAATATTTCCATAACTTTTCGCACCTTCCGCCGATCTCCTCTGATTAGATTTTGTCGCATTTTTAGGTGATGGACACAATCCTAGTTCCGGTAAACTGCGAAAATATTATCATTAGATAAAATTACCTAATTCTCTTATTCTTTACTTTTAATTAACTGTTCGTATAATTTGTCGGATATTTTACCTCAATTCACTTTCTGTCGGCGTTGTAGCCGACGACGAATCTGTAGATGATTCAGGAATTACAGCCGGACACGTTGATCTTATGGCAGAATTCTGTTTGGATAATTGACTACTCTGCGTTTTTTTTGCCTGTGTCAAACTGCAGTACTCTTTGTTAAGGTTTTGTACTGACGGTTGTATACCGTGTTTCTCACAGTATTTACCCACGTTAACAATAGCACACTTTGTGCAATTAAAGGTCTTATAAATACCAACAAGATAATCGGCCAGTTCAAACATGTTTGATCTCAACGAAATAACTATAAACTGAGCGTTCTTCGTTCGTTCCTAAATAAATAACGTAATAAATTATTTACAATAACGAGGATAAGGGTATTCAATATTTTGGATGATTTATTGCTTCTTTTTTTCATTTAGAATGATCATCTCACCTTTATATAATTACCGACAATAGAGACATTCTTGAAATCCAGAGCCGCATCTATCTCGTCCATAAAGTATAACGGCGTTGGCTTGTAATGGTGTAAAGCAAAAACAAGAGCTAAAGAGCTAAGTGTCTTCTCCCCGCCACTTAAGTTGCTGATATTTTTCCAAGACTTTTTTGGCGGTCTTACACTGCGTTTGAAATTAATTTTAGAAATTAATTACATAGAGTTAAAAAACAAAAAAATTATTTTACTTTTCATATAGAAATTATCCGCACCTAAAAACAATCCCTTCGTTAAAAGGATCCAACGAATCAACTAGCTCAAGCTCAGCGTCGCCTCCGAGAGTAATCATTTGATACATCTCTTTCAATTTACTTGTAATAATGGAAAATCCAGTAAGGAATTCATACGCCCTACGACGTCTACTGTCCTCATATAAATCTCTGAGTTTATTTCTATGTCCTGTTATCTCTTCCAACTGTTTAACGCGACGCATATACAGGGCATCTTTGTCCAAATATTCTTGGATCAACTGCATGTTTGGAATTTCTTCTGGCAATCTGAAAATAAATAGCGATTAAAAATTGGCGTTAAGAAGAATCATGGAAAGCCTTTACATATTCTTTAAGTTTTAAATTGTATATCATATCCAAAATACCGATTCTAAGTTATATGTAAGGAGTCCAGTTGTGATCATTAGAAGACATAATTTCGAATTAAAGAGAAAAAAAAAGAAACTGAACTAAAACCAATTCATTAAAATCGTACCAACTCTGAATGTGGCAAAGAATTTCATTGAATAAGTTTGATTTCGAATATATTCCCGACTACCATTTACCTTTCTTTATTTTTTTCTATGAGCTGTGAGATCTCTTGTGGATCTAATTGGCGGACTTCTTCTTCGGTCAGTTCCTGTAATTCTTGTACAGCTTCGCCAGGGACAATCTGGAGCTTCATTGCAGCAATCTGAAAGGAAGATTTATGATTTGTTATAAAAATCAGTAGATCCAATCGCAAGATATTTCAAGTTTTTTTTTCGGTAACTATCAACGTCTTACTTTTCTCGAGTATTCAGGAATTTGCTGATTTAGAACTCCTAGTATTTTATTCAGCTCTTTCACTTTCTGATCTAGCTCAATCTTAACAGCCTTCATTTTATTCTCACGATCCTGGAGGGCGTTTAATTCCGTCTTAAAAGACGCCGAAATTTCATCTCTTTCTACGAGTAGCTCTGAAACTTCGTCCAACGCCTCCAATAGTTCTTTAGCTTGTTCTTCCAGGCCGACTTTTTCCTGTTGAATTTCCCGAATCTTATCTTCACAGTTTTTAACACTGGTCTCTAATGTCTGGATGTGTTTTGCCACCTTCTTCGAATCCCTGTATAAAATTGAGATATTTTTATTATTTCCTTAGCACAAAATCCTACACTAAGATCGATTCACGTACCTTTCCGCAGTTTTAATGGCTACTTGCAATCTGCATATCTCCCCTCTAGCCTTGTCAATTTTTTTCGATAATTCTGTGATAGTTTTTTGCTGCACTTTTACTCTGCCTCCAGATATTTCCTCTATTTCTCGATTTATCTTCGCCACTTTATCCTCTATTGCTTTGGATGCAGTTTCTGCTTGAGAAACATCTTCACTGGCGGATTCAACCACTTTCGTCATTCTCTGTACTTCCTTTGGATTCGACACAGCTTCTGCAGCTTTATTTTCTTGTATTTTCAACTGGGATTCCAAGGCTGGTTTTTGCTTCATCAACGACTATGAAAGAAAAAGGATGAAACAATTTAATCAAACGTATCTAAAAATTAGAATAATATTCCTCAAGCTTTTTTGCAGCACTCACTTGTACTTCAATCGCATATTTATCTCTGTCCATTTTCATATCAGCCAAAGATGTAGATAACGTGTAAATTTGCGGCTCTAGCTGCTGCTGGCGATCCTTAAGTTCGTTGCACTCCTGATAAATTTTGTCCAAATCAGCTTGCAGCTTTTCAACATCCGCCGTATTTGGCCCAGCCCTTCTAACACTTTGTCCCATTCTACCTTGCAGTACCGTTCTTCCTCCGCCACTCATAGTTCCTATTTAAGAGAGATTATTAAGGAACATAAAATCCCAACCAGTATTTTTGATTTCACGAGATAAAGTCGACCAAGAATTTACCCGAAGTCTCAATGAGTTCTCCCTTCAATGTAACGACTCTGTACCTCTGAGCTCCGTAAGCAATTCTGGTAGCCTGATCAAGATTACTGGCAACCAGAGTGTCTCTAAGTGCATAATAAAACGCTGGAAGAACTTTATCATCCTCAACTCTAATCAGGTCAAAAAGCCTGGGAACATTCTCCGGAGTTTCAATCCTTCGTCTGCACTGTTGGAAGAATCTTTGTTGTTTTTCTAAAGCAATAAAAGTTGCACGACCGATATCGTTTTGACGTAAAAAATCTATGCAACGTTGAGCAGTGTCAACAGTATCAACAACTATATTATCCAATGGACCACAAGCCGTTGATATTGCTACGTCATACTTGCTGTCTATCGCGCCAAGATCACCCTGTGATAGAATTTTTTAAGAATGATTATTTTTAAATGGAATAATAGATAAATTGAATTCAAGTTTTACCCACCAGCCTGCCAACAATTCCAGGGATATTATTCTGCCTTCTTTGCTGCATAAGAGCATCCAGCACTCTATTTCTAGATTTACTGGCATTCATAGATGATCTTTGTTCTTCGACTTGAATCCTGGTGTTTCTCAAGCGGGAAGTTGCCTCAAAATCTCTCTGTTTTATTGTATTTAATTCCTCCCGAGCTTCCGCCAAACTTTTTTCAGTCGCTGGTATTTTAGCATCAAACAATTTAATCTGCTGCTTTCTTTCCCGCAATAATTCACCCGTGTTTGTCAACGCTAATTGCAACTCTTCGAGTTTTGCTCTCTCAGACGCTTCTGCAGCAGTGTATAACTGAAGACTAGATTGAGCAATATCAAAACCAGCTCTGGCTTGGTCCACGTTTTTCCTCAATGATATTAAATCAGTTTCCAATTTCCTACGCTGTTCCAGCAATGGTTCGGTCTTCTCCTTTAACCCGTTCATTAGCGTCGTTAAAGCAGCTTCGGCCTTTTCACGATCAGCCAAACAGCGCTCATGCAACAATTCGCATTCTGCAATATCTTTAGCATTTTTTTCTGGTACTTTTTCAAGTTCCTCAAGTTTTGCCGTTTCCTGAAATTCAAAATTACACACAGAAACGAGTTAAAATATCTAATATATTTTTTATTTTTTCAATTTCTGAGTGGAATCATAAGCGGAGATTAGAATCAGCTTACCGTTTTTACAGTAGCCATATTAGCTTTCCGTCTTTTATTTGTTTCTACTAATTCCGCGTGCAATTGTTCATCTTTTTTCTTTATCTCGTTATAGTTTACAGTCAACTGATCTTTCTTGTTCTGTAATACGTCCCACTTTTTACATTTCTCTTTTATTTTCGCTTGCTTTTCATCTTTTTCTGCTTTGACTAGCTTCATTTTTTCTACCAGATTCTGATAATCTCCGTCTAATTCAGCCATCGCTGATTCTTGTTCCTTACATTTGTCTTGAGCTTGCAGCCTATTTTTAAACAAACAACAGAGTCCTATTAGTAACTTTCTAAATCAATTATGAAATAAATATAATGATATAAAAATCTGAAACAAAAAAAAAGTAAAATTTTTGATTAAATCACCTCTTGCAATGATACATTTGATGCTGAAGTTTTGTGATTGTATTTTCACATTTCAAATACCGCACAGCCTGCTGCATCGGTTCTTCTAGTTCTTCTTTTTCCTTTTGAACGACCTGCACTCGGTTTACATGTTCAACTCGCTTTTCCGTCAGCACCTCAACCTTCTCTGCCAGTTTTTCCAATGGTTCTTTATACCGCACCGTACCAATAATGTCTTCCAAAAATTCAAGCATACCCGTATCATTGCTCGTCTGTCCCTTGGGTTTCATCATTGCTATTTGTTCTACCTCACCCTAATAAGAGAATTATAATTGATTAGACTTAGAATTGGTGTAATTAAAAAAAAAACAAATTAAAATATGAAAAATAATTATTTTTATACTTGTAGAATGAGAAAACGATTGTAGTCCAAATCAATGCCGCAGTCTCTTAGTACTTTAGCAACTTCTTTAAATTGCACTTTCCTCCCGTTAAGTTGATAAAATGATGAACTATCTTTGAACGCAGTCCTCGATATAACTATTTCGCTGTTTGGGATAACTTTGTAGTCATGTCCTGGCTGTGGAGTGTAAGAAAGTAGTTTTAATTCAACGAAACATAACAAGACTTGAAAGTCCGGAATCGATGTGCCCCCCATCAATAATAATTCTTATCCTAAAATTCATTTAACATCTTACCAAATCGACTATTTTCTGAAAATGCACAGCCACAGTACAGCTATTACAATTCGGATGTTCGCTCGAATTATGTATAAGTACGGATATTTTTTTAGACCTTATCTTGCTAGCTCTGTAACCAAAAACGAATAGCATAGAATCTATCACGTTACTTTTCCCGCTTCCGTTAGGTCCAATTATTGCAGAGAAACACTGCGAAATAAAGAAAAAACAAGATTAGAAATACATCAATTAACACCGAGCTTGCAGTTTAAGCAATTCCTGCTGTTTTTTTTTCACTCACCTTGTGAAAAGGACCGACAATTTGTTCTCCTGCATAACTTTTGAAATTCATATTCACTATCTTAGCGATCATTATTCTAGGCCCGTTCGCATCCAACTCGCTGATCGGCTTCGGTGGTGGAGGTATATAAATTTCATCGTCTATTCTTATACCACCTTCGTCATCGCTATCAATGCCTCCGTTTTCTGATATCTCAGTCTCCATCTCTTCGTCGGAAACGTCGGTGTTTGGTTTGTTTCTGTCAGCCATTATGGATCGTTGGTCAGGTGAAACTGATTATTCACAAACCGTCAATATTTATTGTTCTAAAAAAGAATGCGTGTTTAAAATCGCTGAATTCTAAGCCTCAGATATCAAATTTGTGAACAATTACTTTTTTTTTTTTCGTTTTTGCCATTTCTTTTCCAAGATTTGAGTTATCATTAGAAATTGTATAAGTTCTGGAGAAACTTTATAGAATATTTTGGAATAGTGGAGAAAAGTTTTTTAGCGTTAAAGCTCAATATCATCGTGGCAAAACAACAATGACTTAGGTTATGTTTATATTTTGATAAAACATATCGTGAATTTTTATTGGATTGAAAAATATTTAGATAAAAAAAATGTATAAATGTATGTGAGGTTTGGATCACGAATCACTTGCGATATGCTTCGGTTTCATTCAGTGTTTGATTATAAATATGTTCTTAAACCGAAGCCGAAAGTTAACGCATTCATAACCTCGACGACATACGTACGTTGGAATTCCGGATCAGCAGCCACTTCCATGTAAACATTCCGGAAGAAAAATTAAGACTTAATGAATATTTGATGATTAATAACTTCAGCGTTACGATAACGAGTCACTTTTTATACTCTCGTTAACTCCGGGTATACATACAATACAAATTTGTATTTTTCGAATATTTTTAACGAACTGTCATGGCGTCGTTAACATTCAAACTGTGGCGTCACTTTTTTATAGAACTAATTACGACTCGCGATATTTGTCGTAAAATTAATCGAGGGGTTTCATTAATTTGAGTGAATAATTGAAAATTTTATTTATAATATTATCGCGACCTTTTTTTCGGGTTATCAGCCATTATACGATCATAATATCGAAACTATTTAACTTCGTGCACGATGATTCAAGTTTGAATTTAAAGCGTTTGAATTTCGACCAACAAGCGTTCAATTGGCTTTGCTTAGGGCGAATTTACCCGTGCGCAAGCAGAAACATCTATTTTTGCAGCAAGCTGCTATTGGTCGATATGCAGTTGGATAAGCGAAATCAAACTTCCAACTCCGTATAGACGAATAGGATCTTGCCGCTTGAAGCAAATGGAAATCCACCCTTATATACATATAGTTAACGAATAAATTACCAAGCGGGAAGAAAGGTCAAGGTCAATCGAAATTCAAAAATAGAATGAATTAAACAAATTTTTAATATCATTCGATCTTTGTTTACAAAATTGTTCAGACAAATCGTCGATATACTTGATCCAGAGATAAAATTACAAATCTACAGAGTTCTGTATTATACGTAATGAACCATTTTCACAAGACTCCGTGGCGCAACGGTAGCGCGTCTGACTCCAGATCAGAAGGTTGCGTGTTCAAATCACGTCGGGGTCAGCAGAAAAATATTTTTACAGTTGAATGCAAATTTTTTTTTTTTTTTAAATTAATCCAAAATTAGTATAAATTCGCAACATCACATGACCGAGCAGGGGAAAACGCTAAAGCATTTAATCAGTTTAAGTTTGAAGGGGCGAGGCAGTATAATAGAGAATTTAATTATTGTAATAGCTATTTTCGACTGAAACTATGACCTTCTAGTTAATGACTAGCCTTTCACAACTATTATAACGAAAAGGTCGCTCCGTAACAGTTGACTTATAATAAAACGACACGCAGGTAAAAGTTACAAGCTCTGCAATTATACACGTGCAATTAATTCAAGGTGATATTATACCGCGTATGTATTTATGTATACTATGTTGTTAAATACTTATGTGCAGCACTGCAGGAAGATTATACCCCCGCGACACGAGACTCACCCGCAACGGTTGGATTACGCACGGAAATTAAATTCAACATAAAAACGATACCCTTGAATATTGAAGTCTGTTTAAATATTTGTTAACAATACAGATATCATAGTATTATCAACAATTTTCGAAATCATCGCGCGAGTTTTACTTTTACCAAAACTTTTCTTATATATCAATTACATAAATGATAAAAAGTTATAGAAAAAATTCACCAAAACCTGATGGATATGGTCGAAGTTGTTTTATTTATTATTTATATTTTACTTAAGAAAGGAATTCTGACCAAGGTAACAATTACTCATTGAGATTTTTTTTTTTATTTTTATTTTTTTCAATATTTTCTTCTTTTCTTGTTTATTTATTTGTCATTTGCATCGCTATAATGTAAAAAACATTTTATCTTAAATTCGTTAAAGACCAGTCAACATAGTTATATGTATATCATAAAGATCATTTATACGGTATTACAGCTTTTGACGCTATCTTTACCAAGATAAATATCACAATAAATCGGACTTTTTTTTTTTTTTTTTTTTTTATTTTCGTGTAAAAATTTAATAATAATCAAATATATTATAATTATTATTATTATTACGTATTATAAGTAACGCAGGTGGCAAATTTTTTCTTACTCTCCTTTTTCTGTTTTTTTTAGTATTTCATGGATGCGTTTTATTTGTCCAAAAATTTGAATAACAAAAAATTTCAAAATTAAAAATAAAAACATAAATTTTATACTTTTTATCTTTTGATTTTCAGGCAAATAAAACTGACCCGAGATTGTGTGGCTGTGTAAAATGAAATTGGAGAAAGAGATCCCGTTGTGTTTTAATAGCAATTTTTTTTTTTTTTTTTTTTTACCTTTAATCTATGGAATATTATTATCGTTTCTATTTTGGGGGAGGGAGGGGGGTTCTCTTGCAGGAATCTGCAGGCAGTGGCCATTTTCAGTTTGATCGCTCACAGCGTGTCTGATCTGATTTATCTCACTTTCCTTCCTTCTTATTCTTTTATTTTCTTCATCCTTATCTTGGTTTACTCCATTTTTGTCGCTTCCTTAATTCTTCTCTCTCGCTCTTCTATATTCTCTTGTTAAGTCTTCATTGCCATTGGGAATTATTATTTAAAAGTTCTGTAGGAATACAAACAAGACCTCGGACTCCTGGTTTTAAATGTGCAACACGATGCTCTCGCGTGATAATATAATTTATACATATGTAGGTATATATATACGTATATAGATATTATGTTTATACATAGGTCGCACGTACGAAGCTCACGAGGTGTACGAGGCACGCATCACGCTCCACGCGTCACACGTATACATTGTACATACATACATACATATACATATATAAAACACGTTGCTAGTACAAGTATATGGTGCAAATTTTCTTTAAGTATCAGGAAGCATCACGTCGTCCAAGTGCCGAGATTACTCTTATTTATTATTCCCATTAATTATGATGAGTAAGAGGAGAAGAGAAAATCTCGGCGTTATGATTACGCGGCGTTTCCGCGCATTGGTCCCGTTGTGTTGGTCCCTCAATTATTCTCGCGGCATTCGCATTTCATTTAACTTGTCCCGTTATTCACCTGAAAACAAAACAAACAAGAAAAATTAAACAAATAAAACAAATAATAAGAAAATTTAATTTCGAATAAATATTTTTGTATATTTCTTTCGTACCTTGCGTAGGGTGGAGGTGGCGTAGGCGCGACTTCACCGACCGGAAGTACAGCGTTTGACGATCGTCCTACTATTACTGAATCGGGAAGACCCGCGTCACTTAACCTCACGAATTGTCCAGGATTTAATTTAATCGCATCATCGTAGCTCGGGGGTGCGTCAGCCACCGCTTCGTAATCTGGAGGCTTCTGTCTAGACCCACCGGCCGGTTCTTCGATCGATATAACGTGAATCGGATCGTCGATCTAAAAATTAATCACATAATTAAACTTGAATGAATAAATAATTTTGAATAATTATAAATATATAGCTGTATACGATTTTTTTTACAAATTATTCCCATACAAATACTGTATTAAAATAAATAATGTTATATTTAAACAAATATACAAAAGTTCACATAGTTTGGATTAAAACAAAAAAAAAAAAAAAAGAAAAAAACAATTAAATCACAGGCAATAAAGAAAAGACAGCAAAAAAAAAAAATTCATCGACTATTCCAAAACCGTGATACTTTCAAAAGTTTCGAAAAGATAGCCAAACAATAAAAAAAAAAATTGAATTCCAAATCAATATACAACTGAATATCACTTTTTTTTTTTTTTTATTTTCAATCAATATTTTGCCTCAACTCAGTCAAAATTTCCACACACGGACGTCACACATACATCTACAATATTATTCTCTCATATAATTCTCATGAATTGTTTTTATTTTTCTTCAATTTTTTTCTCTTCAATTTATTATTTTGTTAAACCTCATACCGTAAAGAAGAAAATAACAAAAAAAGTGGGTTAAGAAAACTTGAAATTCGTTAAAATATTATTAGCATATATGCGTGGGCGGTACCGGCGATCAGATAAAGCCGCTCATACAATTTCACTTCTGCCATATAAGTATGTATAAGTTCGCCACGTCATGTCTACCGTTTACCCTAACACCAACGCGCGTTGGTGTATATACATAATATATGTATAAAATAACGCGAGAGTAGATTCACCCATATAGCTACACCGTAAATCACAAATATGTGAATAAATTGAAGCTATATATATGTATATAATATACATTATACACACTGCACCTGAAAAAGGTATAGTACACGTCTCGGCCTAGATCGAAAGTCTACGATTTCCGGGTGAACAACCCCTACCTTAAGTTCGGCCCAACCTAAGCCGCCACTACTCTTTAACAATATCAACTTATATTCTACCTATATATATTTTTATACATGTATGATACAAAGGCTATTGTAACACAAGTAGATCGTAGCTACTACCACTTATACAAGGGTTGTGTACCTACCGCGGATCGATTCTACAATATTTCAACTCTTTTAGCTCTGCACAACGGTATACCTCGCGGTCTATACGTAATCCAACGGTTAAATAATCGATATTTGATAATTGCGACGTGATATATGTATAGTAAAATGAATTATCTGCAACTATTTCATTCATTTCATTCTAGTTCAGTTTAGTTTTTTTTGTTATTGCGATTTTTGGATAACAAGGAATATAATTCTGATCATCGGTATATGCACATATATATAACTAATAGTATATCAAGAAATTTATGTATAAATTTTAGTATATGTATTACCTGAGCGGTTATGGGGTGATTAGCGTGAAGCGTCCCAGCATGCGGTCGCGTTGGTGGGGCGTGAAGCCAACAGCACATAGCAGCACATATCAGGAGAGCTCCAGCAACTATGCAGGCCACTCCAATGTACCTGACCGGCTCAACGTAGTTCTCGGCTAGACCTAACCAGTTGATTAAAGCCCCGACACACAGTAAGACCATCCCGTATCGGTAGGGTCTCTGTGACCGGCGGGATTCCTCCAGAGACATGGCTGAAATAATTATGATAATAATAATAAAGTAATAATAATTATATTGATAATACGAGAGACAAGACAAAAGAAAAAAAAACTATGTGATGATGAAATTTTTCAAAAGAAATATTTACACGTTGAAAATTGAACCGGATAGTCCATATATTTTTATTTTTTTTTTTGTTAAATATTAAGCGAAGACCTAAAATTTAGTAGATGCAGAATTATGTATTGGTAAAATAAAATATATGTCGAGAGTTTTAATGTCAATGTTAACTCATATAAAATGTATCTAAGATAATTGAATTTCGTAGAACTGATGTGCATGTGTGTGTTTGTATATGTACATGAGTATCATAAAGATAAGCTAATTATGTATAATTGTTTGCAAAGTATTAACTGACGGTGAACTGAATTTCTGAAAAGCGGTAAGCCAACTTATTAGACCGCTCTCATTGTAACCGTTTGCCATATCCCCACCCTTATTACTCTTCAAAGCAGAAATTTACACGCCTCCACCACCTGTATTGTAACGTGCCGCGGTATTGGCGGGTTAAGGAATTAGCCAATGCCGACGTCCGCGTGAGTTCTTTGTCTAATAATTGCTTTTAGTTAGTGATTTTGAATATTAGTGATTTTGGGACTCCTCTTTTAAGAATGTTTGTTGGTGGGGAAATAATGGGTCTGCCATTCAAAGCCACCTAGCGTGTTGTGAGTTTTATTAGCTGCTATACGGACACGGGAAAAACCAATGCCGTCTCTAGACTACGGACCCGGGGTAAACTTCCCAAGGCCGCCTTCCCTCCACAGAGCCGGGCGAACCAAGCCTGTCGTGCCTGTTATCCCTATCTTTTTGAATCGCTACCTCAGATCCGGGAATGCGATGATTCCAAGACTGTCTGCCAGATTCGGGATTGCAGCTTGGCCCTCGGACACGGGTAAACCAATGCCGTCCGCACTATGCAATGCGCTCCCTAATCTGTTCCCTAATAATTGGCTTGTTGGCAGTTAATTAGGTCAGACGAAATCTCAAATGAACAGAATCTGGGTTAATCTTAGATTATCTGATTTAATAATCCGAATTTACCAGAAAGTTACAAAATAAAGAAAATAAATCAAGTGTTGACAGTGATCCTTAAATCTATTCTTATTCTGTGTTGGCCTTTAAACCTTTGTGTTATTGAATATTAGCTATCTTAGCCTTTTCTGTTCAGTATGTTCGAGCGACACAATACTATTTGATATCTTTGAAATAAGTTTAAAGCGCTTTGCTTTTAAATTATATGCTTTTTCTTCTCTATGATCAAATTGCTATAATTTGTCTAGTCTTTGATTCTATCTCGTTACTATTCCATTGCGTTTCTAATTAAATGTGACTCTATATCTTCTGACTCGAATAAATGAATTTATGTAGGTACTGACTCTGACGCTTCAATACCTTTAGACAAGTGAAGTTATGTTAGATAAATTAGACAGCAAGTGAGTCGATCAGGTGCTTTACCGTGAATCGCTCCAAGAGAAATTAAATTGCGAATGAGTCGATCAGGTGCTATACCGTGAATCGCTGCCGCTGCTGGCTGACGATTCCTTATATTGCGTTTATCCCCTCCATTTTCGCGTCTAACGTAGCTAGGGGATTAGCTTAATCCCTCGACCTATTGTCGTGTGATTGAGCTTGAATTTTTTTTGTATTAACCAGCCAGCCTGAACCGTTACATTGCCCCCTTCCATCAATCGAAACTTCAGGTCATCTGATTTTTTCTTCGGATGCAGTAAGTCTTCGTGTTGATGGACCTTGATGTCGGTTGTCCTTAGGCTTGGATGGTGTTCGTTACCACTTTTTTCTTTTAAATCAGAGCTGTTTTTCTTTTTATAATTTCTTCAGTCCGAGCGGATCAGTCGGATCCCAGTGTTTTACGTAATCCGGTGTTGGTGGTGGTTCAAACGGTCTCAATGTGATCCTTGGTATAGTCGCCTTGTTCGAACCAGGTCTTCGGAGTGCCGCAGGTAAGTCCGGCCTATTTTTATTTATTGACCCTTTTACCCGATTTCTATAGGTCTCCCTTTCTTTCCTTGTTCTTTCAGGTAGCTCAATTCTTTTCAGTACCCATGGTAAGGTTAAATCCACGTTTTTGATTTCACCGACTTCCTTGACGTTTTTTAACCATGGCACCTCTACTTTCTTTTTCAGCATCACATCTTTGATGATAATAGGAAACCGCCATCGCCTCTTCATCTCGTCGAGTTCAGCCAACTCAGCTTCCCTCAACTCTTCGACTTCCTCGTTGGTGAAGTATTTTGATGGATCAGTCACTTTTCGTTTGATTGGCTCCATCTGCATCAACACTTCCAACTTCGGCGTTAAAGAATCCCATCCTGATCTGTATCGCCCAAAACCACGGATGAATCTTCCAGATGCGTACTTCACTTTTCCCTTGTCATCTTCGGCTGTTTGCACCCCTTTATCCTGAACACTGATATAGCCGTACATCTTTGCGAGTCAGAATGTCAACTGATTAGGCATCCAGCTAATTACCTTGACGAGGCCGACCCGTTCCACGAACTTTGTTTTGGTGAGTCTTCTTCTGTTTCTTTTTCCCTACCTAGCATAACTGGCCGATTTCTGTTTACAAGCTAATTATCCTAGTCTTTGGTTTAAATTGCCAACGTTTACCTCTAACTTATATATTACGTTACATAGTGCTTAAACATATTAACATGGAACCTTCCTCGCTCTCTTTGAGTTTCGGGGTTTACCAACACATAAGTTGCATCGGCTATTTTCCTTTCGATTTTATAAGGCCCTTCATATAAAGTAAAGAACTTAGCCATCTTTTTATTGACAGTGTCAGAGACATTTAATGCTCTAACCAATACTAAATCGCCTATTTTGAACTCTGTCATCTTATGCGTTTCGTTAAATCTTTTAGCCCTAGCACTACCTTTTTTCTTAATATTACTTTTAGCTAAAACTAACTTATAGTCATGCGCGACTCGAAATTGATTATGAATAACCCATTGATCCCAAAATCTTTTCGGTCTTTCATTTAGTTGCAATTCACAAGGAGTAAACTGGGTTGTTTCATGATAAACCTCGTTCATGCATGTTTCTATGATTTTTATCCATTTGATCCAGGCAGTGTGTTTATCCGACAAAAATGTTCTAAAGAACCTACCAATTTCACGGTTTACTCTTTCTACAATGTTACCCTGTGGGTGTCTTATTGACGAAAATATCGGAGTTACATTCTCTTCCTGTAATTTGGTTAACCATCTGACGGATGTAAACTGTGTGCCATGATCAAACTGTATCTTTTTAGGTTTTCCGAATTCCGGAATGTACTTCTCAAACACGCAACGGATGGTGGATTTCGCATCAGCAACTTTCAAAGGATATAACTGTACGTATTTGCTAAATGCATCGATTACCACTAGCAACCATTTGTAGTTACCTTGACTTGCCGGTAACGGTCCAAAAAAATCTATCGATATCAAATCCCCCACACCATTAGGTACGATGTTTTGCATGCTTGCGTAACTATAGCGATTCGGCACCTTACATCGCTGGCACCGGTCGCAGCGGGCTACCTCCTTTCTTACCAATTTACCAAACTTCGGGTAGTAAAAGTTCTCATGCAGCATTTTATAACATTTATGAGCTCCTACGTGCCCGTACACTTCGTGACATTCATTTATTAAGGGTCTAACGAGTTTTTCCGGTAAGAAAGCTCGTAGTTTGCCCCCTATTTCCCGTTGGTATAAAATGTCATCGACAACGGAGAAATGTGCGTTATTCTTTGTTATTCCCCTCTTGACCAAATCTGCGATTCGTAAATCTTCTTTTTGCAGCTTGGCAAGTGACCGGAGTCCCTGCACCAATTCTTCGCTGACTATTTTAGCTAACTCAGCTATCACGTTTTCATGACTTTCTGTTGGTTTTTCATCACCAGCATCATGAGGATATCTACTGAGTAAATCCGCTACTATATTATCACTACCTTTAACATATTCGATCTGGAAATCGTACGTTTGCAAATACAACACCCACCGAGCAAGTCGCGAACTTGTCAACCTACATGATAACACGAAGGTCAACGCTTTATGGTCAGTTCGTATTATGAGTTCTGCACCGACTATAAATGTCCTAAATTTTTCTAAAGAATAGACAATAGCCAATAACTCTTTTTCCGTTGTGAAATAATTTATTTCAGCTCCTTTTAATGTTCTACTTGCAAACCCTATTATCCTATGTTCTAAATTATCCTTGTCAATTTGATAGAGAACTCCACCAATCGCGTAACTACTCGCATCGCACTGCAGGTAATACTTCTTTTTCGGATCCGGGTGGTGGATAATCATCGTTTTACAAAACATTTCTTTTACTTTTTTAAATTGCTCGTCGGTTTCGTCCGTCCAAGACCATTTTACATCTTTCCTAAGTAGTTTTAACAGCGGGTATGTCAGATTAGAATAGCTATTTGAAAATTTACTATAGTAGTTCGTTAGGCCGAGAAAGCCTTTTAACTGTTTCGGGTTCCTAGGAGTTGGGAAATTTTTTATTGATTCTATCTTTTCCGGTTGCGGTTGAATACCATCCCGCGTGATTTTGTGTCCTAAAAAGTCAATTTCTTGTCTAAAGAATCTAGACTTTTGGAAATTAATCGTCATATTATGTTTTTGAAAGGTTTCAAAAAGTTTTTCTAAATGTTTGATGTGATTATTTACTGAATCCGATGAACAAAGAATATCATCTACAAAATTGATAGTGAATTCATCCACACTTTGTAAAACTATATCTAATGCTCTTATGAGGCTTGCTAAGCTGGTACTTAGACCATAAGGAGTGACTTTAAACTGGTAGGTTTTTCCGCCATACATAAACGCGGTGTACTTTCTGGAATCTACATGCAGTGGTACTTGCCAAAAACTCGCCGTCAAGTCGATGCTAGACATGAATTTTGAATTATTGAATTTTTGAAAAAGCACCTCAGTAGACTGAGCACAATCTCGATCCGGAACTATCAACTTATTGATAAAACGAGCATCGAGGACTAACCTTATGTCTCCTGATTTTTTAGCAACAGCCACGATTGGGTTGATATATTCACTGTACGATCTTTCTATAATCCCATATTTTAACATTCTCTCGATTTCTTTATCGACCTTCTCTCTATGCATTATCGGTATCGGGTACGACCTTCGTACGAATGGTCGATCTTCGTAGATTTTAATCTTATGTTCGTAAACCGTGACTTTTCCCGGAATTTTGCTGAAAATAGCTCGATATTTCGTTAATAATTCTATAAACGTCTGTCGATGCTCGTTTTCCAACGATTGACATTCCGCGAGTTTGTCAATGATCTCATCATCGGTTACTTCGTAATTCTCATCATCGCTTTCGACCCTTTTACTTAGCATTTCGTTTGTATCTAGTGTCGCGATTTCGAGTTTATTATTTTTTGAATCTACTATTGTCTGTTTTTCTAACCCGATAGTGTTTTCTTTGTTTTTAGTTTGGATCTTCAAAGTGTTTGACTGCAAATCGATATCCGCTTTCCATCTACCAAGAGTATCTATCCCTATAATGACAGGATGACGAAGTGTAGGAACTACTAGAAACGGAATCTGATCAGTGAACTCTCTGACTTTGATTTTCACAAACATTTGTAATTTTACTTTGACTGGTTTTCCACCGGTAACGCCAACTATTTGGTAATTTACCACTGGTAACTTATCGCAGTTTTCAAATATATCTATTTGTTGTTTGTACCATTCCTCAGATAAACAAGTTATTTGACTACCGGTATCTAACAACGCTGTAATGCTTTGGCTTTCTAAATAAACTTTTATACTTGGACATTGTATATTTTTTGTTTCACTTACTACTTTTTCTTTTATTAGGTAATCTGTGGGGTTTTCAAACGGATTTGATTTTTGAATTTCCTGCTCAATTTCTGCCGCGTTTAATTCAAATGTGCGCTGTGCCGTATTTTCATGCGGCACGCCTAACACAGCGCAGTCGGGTTTTCCGAATTAGGCTCACCCGTTTCTGCTTTATCGGTCTCACAAATCTCTTCGGTGATCGCGTTTATTTGTTTAGTAGTTGTCCAATTTGTACGTCTGTTTAATTCTTGAGAATTAGCCTTTATTCTACTCTCATGGGAATCGTTCCCATTGTTTTCATCTCGCGACATGCTCGGTTTAGTATTGCCAGTGTGTTGACTCGGACTACTACGCCAAGAGTTTTGTTTTTGTTTTTCGTCGGCGTATCGTGTGTGATTTACAAACCGATTTGGATTATGTGTTGTGTGCGAGTGTTTTGGTGCATTCGACCTGCCCCCTGATTGCATTTGGTCAAGAAAAGTCAACAAATTGTCTATGTCTCGGATGCATCTACTTTTCGCAGCCTCTACTACCGATTCATCGAAGTGACGGATCAGATTACTGATAATCTCCGCTTCTGGTAACGCTGGATTTAGCCCGCATGCAGCCGCAAATTTTCTACTGGCATATTCAGACCATCCTACCTTAGTGTCAGGTAGGTAATATCCAAACTCTAAATCCCGACGTACATCTCGTTGCGTTTCCTCGCCCCAGTACCTCGATAAAAATCGTTTTTTAAATTCTTCCCATGAATGAATTACCTCGCGTCGCGCTATCCACCAATCCTTTGCGTCGTTTGTTAAGCTTTGACCTATCAACCTCAGTCCAATGTCATCACCTACATTTAGAAAACTAAAATATTCTTCTAATTCCCTAATAAAATTGACTGGTTTTTCCCAAGCCTTTCCTGAGTATGTCGGTAATTTTAATTGTTTTGTTATTAAACTAGTGTTGTCAAACACAGCAGTTTGACCACCTCTTTGTTGTCGTATTCTTCTTATGTCAGACTCTAAACCTATTTTCAGACTATCATGTTTATGATTTAACTCGGTAAACATATCCTGACTTGCTTTCTGGTTTTCAACAATTTTACTTTTTAAAACCTCGTAGGTTCCTACTTGTTCGCTACGTAAAATATTTTCGCATGTCTCGATTTTATTTCTACAGTCTGAAACTTCGTAATTTAATTTGTCTGATACAATTTTTAAATCCGTACCGATTTTGTTTATTTTTGCCTGACTTGTTTCGTTATTTTCTTCTAGCTTTTTATTTATTTTAGACTCAAACTTTGTTTGTGCTTCTATGCTATCTGCCTGCGATCTTAACATGGTTTGTTCCATTTGCTCGAACTTATTATCCATTTTTCTTTCTAGACGTTCAATGGATTCAATTAATCTGGAAATTGGATCTGGATTATCCGTATGGCTACTGTTTGGATTCATCGTGGTTGATTGCAAGGAAGTAACAAAGCTTGTATCCGAAAAACCTGAATCTAATTCACGAAGATCTAAATTGACGACACTGGAACTTTTGGTTTTGTTTACTCTACGAGATTCCTCATCTGACATTTCGTCTGACCGTAAACAAACAACAATCCCAAACCTGGCATACAAGTCTTTGTCAGTCTATTTATAATCTAGAATTTGACTTTATTTTTCCGAAGCTATCGAATTAACGAATTTACTGAATTTAAAGATTCTAATGATTTTAATGAACTTTTTTATTTCCAAAAAAATTCCTTTTTTGAGGAGCCCCACGTTGGGCGCCAATTGTAACGTGCCGCGGTATTGGCGGGTTAAGGAATTAGCCAATGCCGACGTCCGCGTGAGTTCTTTGTCTAATAATTGCTTTTAGTTAGTGATTTTGAATATTAGTGATTTTGGGACTCCTCTTTTAAGAATGTTTGTTGGTGGGGAAATAATGGGTCTGCCATTCAAAGCCACCTAGCGTGTTGTGAGTTTTATTAGCTGCTATACGGACACGGGAAAAACCAATGCCGTCTCTAGACTACGGACCCGGGGTAAACTTCCCAAGGCCGCCTTCCCTCCACAGAGCCGGGCGAACCAAGCCTGTCGTGCCTGTTATCCCTATCTTTTTGAATCGCTACCTCAGATCCGGGAATGCGATGATTCCAAGACTGTCTGCCAGATTCGGGATTGCAGCTTGGCCCTCGGACACGGGTAAACCAATGCCGTCCGCACTATGCAATGCGCTCCCTAATCTGTTCCCTAATAATTGGCTTGTTGGCAGTTAATTAGGTCAGACGAAATCTCAAATGAACAGAATCTGGGTTAATCTTAGATTATCTGATTTAATAATCCGAATTTACCAGAAAGTTACAAAATAAAGAAAATAAATCAAGTGTTGACAGTGATCCTTAAATCTATTCTTATTCTGTGTTGGCCTTTAAACCTTTGTGTTATTGAATATTAGCTATCTTAGCCTTTTCTGTTCAGTATGTTCGAGCGACACAATACTATTTGATATCTTTGAAATAAGTTTAAAGCGCTTTGCTTTTAAATTATATGCTTTTTCTTCTCTATGATCAAATTGCTATAATTTGTCTAGTCTTTGATTCTATCTCGTTACTATTCCATTGCGTTTCTAATTAAATGTGACTCTATATCTTCTGACTCGAATAAATGAATTTATGTAGGTACTGACTCTGACGCTTCAATACCTTTAGACAAGTGAAGTTATGTTAGATAAATTAGACAGCAAGTGAGTCGATCAGGTGCTTTACCGTGAATCGCTCCAAGAGAAATTAAATTGCGAATGAGTCGATCAGGTGCTATACCGTGAATCGCTGCCGCTGCTGGCTGACGATTCCTTATATTGCGTTTATCCCCTCCATTTTCGCGTCTAACGTAGCTAGGGGATTAGCTTAATCCCTCGACCTATTGTCGTGTGATTGAGCTTGAATTTTTTTTGTATTAACCAGCCAGCCTGAACCGTTACAGTATATATGACGATATATCCATAAATATAATCACACAACTGAGCACACAGATAACACCTGTGATTAAAAAATATATGTATATATATATATATAATATATAAAAGAATGAGGTAAAAAGACGAAAAAAATAAAAATAAAAATAGAAAGAACGAATAGAATAAATTTGTTGGTGACACGTGCAAATTCGATAGAGTTGTATAATGTTATACCAGAAATATTGTGTGGATCATATGCACACGTATATATACGTATGTATGTATGTATACGCGTACATGTAATAGCGCGAGTTATTTTGAAAAAAAAAAAAAAAAAAAAAAAAACTGATTCCAATCTTCACGAAACTCTGCAATATTACAATGACTTTAACGGTGATAAAACAAAATGTTGATACTCCGAAGCTCGTATCTCTCGCTCGAATGGAAGGACCGATACCCTCAAGTACCTCCAGGTTCATTGCACGAGCACGAATGCCGGGCAAACGAGTCTCCTCCTATGGTTGTATTCATGTATATATTTTTTTTTTTGTTCATGTATATATGTTCACGTTGTACCCTATTCATATTTACGGATCATCGTACTTACGTTGTTATTATTATTATCATTATTATTATATTGTTATCAATTTAATAAAACGTATTGCGGAATTGAATGCAAAAAAAAAAACAGCAAATCCCCAAATTTATGTCACATTGCTATACCAAGCAGAAATATTTTACGCCCAAATTTTATAGGTACGAATTCTTCAGGATACGATTGAAGAGCCGGAGAAGAGGGACAGATACTTATTTACGCTGTTTATTAAGTAATACCATCGAATATTCTATTGGGAAAGAAAAATAAAATTATAATTATTATCTTGTTCTTGAGGGCCCTACCCCGCCGGGTTTGTAGGTATGTATAATTTACATAAACCTACTTACCGGCGAAAATATATGTGTATATACATATATATATAATAATTAATATTTCATTTATAAAATTGAGTATAAATATCAGTAAATGACGGAGTAACCAATTGTACAAATATATGTATACGTATGTACATATATACGTATACGTACGTATAAAATATATCGTATACGAATATCTTATACCAAATAATAATAATTTCGCATATTTGTGTGTGATTATATGCTACATTAGCTTTGACCTCGAAAAAACAGTGCGAAAAAAAAAAAACCATATACGCAGATAAACGCATATTTCGGAGAAACGAGTAATCGGACTGACGCGCGATGATGATCAAATGATATTTGGTATATTATTATATGTATAGTAATGATAAAACAGTCTATCTGACGCGGTTATTTAATTCTTTTTATATATTTCAATTTTTTTTTTTTATTCAATGGATTCCATCCATACCGTTCATTCATCCGGCGTTTGTTCATTCGTTAACGAGTTTCGTATATCAAAGTCAGACAGTAGTATAATTGTCGCGATGTTTAGTTTGGCCCACTTTCGTTCATCGACTTTCATTATCGGATATACCCATTGTTCTTATTGTTGTAGTAGTCTGGGTCTCTTTCTCGAACCACACCTCGCAGCAGGGGAAAGCTTTGATCGACATGTACATACATACAGTATAATGCACAATAATTTCGAGTTTGAATATCACAAGAGAATATTCTTCTATATCATTTTGTTAACGTTAGAAGAAAAAGAAATGAAAAAGTGTTGATTATCAAACCAACTATACGATTTAATCTATACAGATAAAAAAAAAACGATTGAAATCTTGTAATTGAACGGATATTCAAACTATACGCTAGAGAGATTATAGATTAGATTATTTACACATAATGAAAATAATAAATACCAAATATCTTATCGATCATATTTATATTATGTTATATATTTATGTATGTATCTTAGGGTGGTCCTTATTTTACGTATTTTCGAATTTTACACAGTCAATTTTTTATTTTGGCTAAAGTAATAGTTCAAAAAACTTGCAATTCCGTAAACTTTGTCCTTATGATAGTAGCTAACCCCCAAAATATTTATAGATTTTTAGCTATTATAATTTTGGAGTTGCAGCTTGATGAAAGATAATTTGATTTTTCTAATTTTTTTTTTTCCTAAAAATCTATAAAAATTCTAGGGGATAGCTACTACCATAAGGATGAAGTCTCCAGTTTCCGTTCTTTTTTTTCTTTTCTTTTAATCTATTACTTTAGCCGAAATAAAAAATTTAATGTTCAATGTCAAAAAAAAATTCTACAAAAATCGTAGATTTTTTTTTTTTATATATCTTCTAAGGTAAAACACTTAGTATATACTTATATATATATATATATACACGTGGGCAAATTACAGTCACGCAAAGATAAGGGGATAAAAAAGAAATACGCGCGGGGTAGATGATGTATATGAATATGTATATAACTACAAAGTATATATGTATATATACATATAGTAATATAATTTATGTATATCCCATATTAATTACTTGAAAGCACCCGACGCGTTTATACATATATGGTATATATTCACGAGTGAACTTCGTTGCGATAGTATACATATATATTCCATTATTCATACTCCAAGTTGTCGTCAACGATATGGATGTAGCATACATGTATTGTTACATACCTACGTAAACCTGACTACTATACATAGGTATATACACGTTATTATATACCACATAGGTATTTTTTTATTTTTATTTTTTTCTTACTATACCTATATAATATATCGACGTCGGGTTTCTATGGCAATTTTTATGGACGTCAAACGATAAACTCTTCAATGAAAATATGAAAAACGAAATAAATAAGGAACAAATAATCAGTAAAAAAAAAAAAAAAAAAAAACGATCGACGTGATATTGAACAGGCTGCAATGTATTATTGCAGGATTTTAAGTACGTCATACACATCGTCAATGAATTATTGTTTTACACGATATTAAATATATGAAAAGAAAAAACCTACTGTATAACCAATAGAAAGAATGAGGTTTTTTTTTTTTATCAGAGCTACGAAAGAAAGAAAAGAATAGACAAAAAAAAATAAAATAAACAGATCCGTAGATAACAGTGTTCGTTTTCTAATTAACTTCGTTTATCTTTAAAAAAATTTTTTTTTTTTTTTTCGCTACTTTTAAAGGCGAAAAGAATTCTCGTTTGTATGTACATACGTACTATACATACAAGTAAATATATGAATACCCAAAAATCATTGTTTTTTCGGCAGTAGGTATAATAATGTTTCACACTTATAGTTGAATCAGAATGAAATTCACCTACATAATGATCAAGATATTATGTTATCATTATCAATAATTCGAATTTTTTTTTTCCGAAATAAAGAAAGAAAAAAAAAATGAATAATAAATTCGAAAACTTAAAAAAATGACAAACAAAAAGAAAATTCCAACACGTGTCCCGCTTCGAACTGTCAAGATCAGCTGTTCAAGTTTTCCCGTAGTCAGCGCAAGGCCGTACATACATACCTATATGTATGTATATATACATATATACTATTATATCTATAATTTGCCGCGGTCATTTCACTTGGTATACGTGTGAGCTATTAAATATTAAGTGGCATTCGTCAATTGAAACCAGTTCAATCGAGTAACATCTTAGTTTCATTGTCCTTTTATATTATGTGTTATATTATAGTTTTTAAAAAAGCCGTAAAATTTCTCTCTCGGCTTAACGCTTTTATGTATAGTACCTAAATAAATCACACACGCGTATAGATCGATTTTAATAGAAAAAAAAAAAAAAAAAAAAAACCGAAAAATGTTGAATCATATTTACGACCATGAATTATATGTCGTAATAAATGTGATAAATGATTACTTACAAAATCTCGCGTTACACTATAGAAAAAAAAAATCCCACAATTCCCTGCAACAAGTATATAACGATGATGAAAAAATGTTTTTCAAAAAATTATTAAGAACAAGAAAAAAAAAAAAAAATGTTACTATTTATATATATATGTATATGTACATATATACATGACCCTGAATATTTTGGTTATGATCATTATATACGTATGCACAACTTGCCCACGATTTTTCCTGTATTATTATACTTATAACCGGCGTTTGATAGTTTCCTTATAATATAGCAACAATATTTCCTGACGTAAACCATTTCGCTGATTCATAAAACACTTATTGTAAGTAGTCGGTTAATTTTGACTCATTGTTAGCAATTTCTTCATTCGCGTTGATATACAACATGTATATATGTATGTGCATATCATTCTCGCAGATTCACCCATTGCGGTCTTCGCATGATACATAATTCGAGATTGTTAATGAATGAGTCAAGAGAAAGATTCCCCAAAAAGAAAAAAATAATAATAAAATGAAAGATAAAAAATAACGAGACAAGAGGTAGACACAGAGTTTGCTTGTTGCAAATTCAATAAAAATTAAAAACTGAGTTTTTATCTAATGCCATAAAACTGTTATGTAGCTATGTATGTACATACATACATGTACATTAAACTTCTGTATAATAGTTTAAATATATATTTTTTTTTTTTATCAGTTGACAAAATCTCGTGTAATTAATTCGAATCTGTATAAATATCATAACGGAGATAAAAATCATAAAAATTCCAGAATTTTTTTTTTTTTTTTTTTTCATTAATAATTTTTTCTTCTTCTTCATTCTTATCGAATATCATGGCCTTATTTCATCGTTTCTATACAAACATACAATTTTTTATAATAAAAATGTATAAATCTTAACGTCCTCAAAAATGATTAGTTTGCAGCGTTATATATATTCGCTTTCGTGACTATTATTGCACGTGAATTTAAATTGTAAATTATGATAACCTCGAGCCTCTCTCGAGGTCCTGGAAGACACTTGTAAGCAAAAATTTCTGCTCAATGACGACAATCTAAGTATATAGATATATACATATATATATACTATTAGAGTATTGAGACGATGAATAAGATTGCGAAAAGGAAAAAGTCCATTTACAATTATATATATATATACGTTTATAGGTATACATACCTATATGTATATATATAAGTAAAAAAAATACAGAAAAATAAAAATTATACGAAACCCAGATCACAGAATCAGATTTTTTATTTTTATTTTCATTTTTTATAAAAAAAAAATTTTTTCTTCGTTTCGCCATGGCGATAATTAACTACGTCGGTGAGCTCTCATCACATACACGATATGATATACGTATATAAATAATAAAGTTTATCATTAGCCTAATTTAAAGTAGGTGAGTTGGGTTAGCGAGTGCATCGCATGATCGTGTCGTTGAAATGAACGATAAATGAATCGCCTTATAGGTATATATAGGTATATACAAATATAAATGTATATTATACATATATAAACGCACCTACATAGGTATATTTATTCTTATACATCTGACCAATACAGTCTCAAAGTCTTAAAAGTTCTGCCAAGTTTCTCCTCGAACGTGTTGTTGGGAAATATTCGAGAGTTTGCGAGCTGCAGTAATAGCAAACGGCAAGAAAAGCCGTCTTACGGTTATCCTTTATACACATATATATATATATATACTATATACCTGCAGTATACATTCAATCAACGATCCACGATTGCGCTAAAACAATCACGCGTATCGAATATCCGCACGGACCGATAATCGCGTTTGCATTTCATATACGTAAAAAATTCATAAGACGATTTCAGGCTTATACTCGTATATCGCCGCGGTGTAATTAATTAATTTAATAATTGAACCTTTACTATAATGAAACGTAACGCATATTTTTATCATTCATATAGGTATGTATGTATATATATTTTGCACTGCAGTATGTATTAATCATCGTATATACCTACAATATAAACGTACGTTGATTACTGGCATGGGTGAAGTTTAGATCAATATATATGTATAATATATTATATAATTATCTATAATTTCCCACATATTCATAATCTGTACTGACGATGAGTTTCACGGTCGTGTATATACGTAGATATATATATAGGATATGTATAGTTATATGTTTGACTCCTGAGTACGTATATAGGTACACACCTACGTATATATATAGGTATATAATAACTGGCGCCTTGAACATATATTGCTGTTCATTAAAATGATCAAACGGCAATTGACAAGCCCCCGCGCGCGTGATACTTTATATTATAGGCGTTAATTACCATAAATTGTAATATATTATATACAGGTATGCGACTATTGCGAATAACTGCTTCCGTACGTATCTCGACGACAGCTGTTTTGTCGCAAAATAAAATTATTAGAAAAAATAAATGAAAACAAAAAGACTTCGACTTATCCAATCGATTATGATATTCAATTTATACATTCAAAATAGGTGTGTCTTTATTTATGCGCATTAGATGACCTGCACAGTTTATAAATTTATAACGCTACAATATACTATAATGTTGAAATCTATGTATAGACATATTGTCAAAATTTGAGGCAGTAGTAAATCTGGATTGGTCAATATATTATTATACCGAAATGTTTCTCAACTTTGCACCGCCTCGATGCACAACACAGAAGCGCGTTAACAAAAATTGCAAAAAAAAAAAAACAAAAAGAAGACAGAAAGAAAGAAAGAAAAAATTTCCAAGGTCTAGTATCCTTCGCGGTTAAATTATGACGATAAAGATGATTATTATTAATTTTTATTTTTTTCTCACGGATTATGTTTAATATATATTCCTGTATATACAAAGGGAGGAGGGGTGAAAAATGAGTCGCGTGTTTCAAAGTGTATTAACTATTAGGTATATATATATATACCATATAAGTATACATATACCTATATAAAGTTCTTGGCCCGGAGTAGACGATTTCATGTTCTTGATACCGATGTTAAATGAAATGGTATGCAATATATATGTAGTTACTATGCGTGTTACAACTATATGAATATACCTATAGATGTAGGTATACAGGTCCATGTAGATTCGAAAGATCTTATACAGTATGAAACTCGCGTGCCCAACCGGTACAAATTTACATTTGCCGCACGTAACGTTGTATGAACTGCGAGATAAACTTGCGTACATACATACTTACATATATACCTAGGTGTAATATACACGAAAACGATAAAGTATATGGTTCATATTATGAAGAAAAAAATTAAAAATTAAAAATAAGATAAAAAACAAATAAAAAGGTTCGGAATTATTTCCTATAAGTTTTTATTCATTGCTGAAAAAATCTAATTAGAAATTTATTTATATACAGATATATATATATATATATATATATGTATATTGTATATATGTATAATAAACGTATATAATATAATATAATATATAACGTTCGCAATTATTGATCCCGTTATATCACTTCAAGAACCGTTATAATAAATATTATATAGATATAACATGTATATATTGGTCGGTTCAGTTCACTACCTAAAAACCAACTTCTAAATTTTGATTAGGGTTTTTTTTTTTTGTGGTTCGAATACGGAATGATCACTGCAACCAGCAGCAGCTGGCAGGAGCAGTCAATAAAACCGAATAACGGAAATCGCATCGAACGTATACCTATACATAGATAGTTAATAATGTATACCTTATATGTATATACCTATATTATACGTCAGTCAGTCAAGGAATTATATTATAGGTGTATAATATATATATACGAATATTAGAAACGCAGACACAACTTCGTCTGCCACGCGATTCACGAACTATAAAGATGATTAGACTATAGCAATAAGGGTAATGAAGAAACGTAACGGAGGGAGTCGATAAGATACGCTTTATAGTCATGAAATTTTCATTTAAAGAAAACGTGTCCCGAACACGATCGAAGAAACGGTGACCGTAGCTTATGCACATACAAACATATACGTATACGTTATTGAACGCGTTATAGATCGATATAACTTAACTATACATATGGATATAATATACTAGATACCGTGAGTCAAGTAGGTTTCCATTTTTTTTTTTTTTTTTTTTTTTTTTTTCAATTTTCCATTCGTTTGAGCTAAAAATTTTATATACCGTACATATCGTCTATGTACTTATAAAATTATTGTCGAATCGTTGTTTTTGTCATAAAATATATTAATTTTAATTAGAACCCGCCGTACACATTTCTGTATTATTGTATTATTGTATTTTAATTTTCTTTTTATTTATTTGTTCGAAGTATATATACGTATATATAAATGTGTATATATGTGATACTAAAATTCTTGTTTTTTTTAACATCAACAGGCTAATTCAGTTCGGCCAAGTTGTCGCAGTCTTTTTAAATTGGATCTTCAAAATACGATCATCGTCATTATCAATAGTTTACGTATTATTTAATTATCGTTTGTAATGTATTCAAACATATTTCATTCCTGGTTATTGATAAATGCCAATTTCGTGCCGATAAAAATAGATAAAAATTTATACAAAAGTACGTTATATATACGTATAAGTATGTATTATTATTTGAAGAGTTTTTTTTTTTTTTCTCTTTTCTTCTTTCTTTTTATAATTATTATTCCAGCGATTCAATCTTTATACATATACCATTTGTATACCTACATAGGACGCGGTATATTCATCCTATGTATATCTACCACAAATTCGTCTCCTATTATCTTATCCATTCTTATATCTACGCTATTATAATCGTATAGGAATATCATTAAGGAAGTGTGTTACAAACATGTCGAAAGAAGAGAAGAAGAAGAAACGAGGACGGGGGCGGGGAAGGGTAAGGGGGGACGAAGAAGAGAACAACCGACAATGTGATGTGGCAAGAAAAACGTCCCAGGGAAAACCAAACCCCCCCCCCCCCCGTTAAGTAATTCCTATCTTAAGAGATATATAAAGAAAAGAACAGAATAAAACTTGCGATATACACAGGTATACAATTCACATGTACTATAAATATTCTACAGTTTTTTTATATTCTAGTTCCTCTTTTTCAGACTCGAAAAACAAAAAAAAAAAACAACAAAAACTGAAAGAGAAACAAAAACGATTTTTTTTTTTTTTTGTTCATGTCCTTTTCATAATCATTATTATTATTTTTATCATTATTATTATTATACAGACGTTCTTAAACCTCGACGAACTCTCCTTGAGAATCTTGCCGGAGTTCCGGTTGATCGGTATATTATACATACCTATGTATACCTGAACAGTATATATATATTTTATTTCTTACTTTTTGTTCAAATCTCTCAGTTGTCGCAAATAGCCATTCACTATTTCACAACTATACAGGTACTTCACGCACACCACAATCTGCAGTTGCCAACTTTATTTTTTCAGAATGTAAATAAATACGTATGTAAGTATATATATTATTGATTATCAATCGAATTGTTCATCACACGATTTTATATACGAGACAAACATAATATTAAAATTATCAATTAGAGCCAACTGTATCAACTGTAATTTCTGCATACAATATACTCATATATACCTATGCATATATGAATTATGAAAATTTATTGACCAAATAACGATCCCAGGTTATCATTATCCTTGATATTTAATGCCATTAGCATAGTTCCCAATGAATAGAACAGAATCCTAATGATGTTGATAATGAGGATAATAATAATAATGATGATTATGATTCTTGAATATTGCGTAAATAATTACTTTTACTAATTGCGATTATTTATGAATAAAATATATATTTGCTCTGAGGAGTTTTAGGATAGGTATATGATTGGGTAAACAGAAAGAAGTTCTATGTTTACCTGGACTGAACGTGGCGGTCGGGTCTGTCAGTTTGACTGAATCGTTGTTAAACTTTCCAACTTGAACTTCTCACTGGTTATTATAAGCGTGACGTCAGTGATGTACACGCGGATGGATATACAATATGAAAATGAGAACTTTCCTGGTATATATATATATATATATATATATATATATGTAGGTATAATAGGTATGTATTGTATCTTTTATACCACGGGGACTATGAGAATTATACTTTTTTTATTATTAACGAACGAATCAATGAACGAATAAATAAATTATTCTTTAAATAGCCTCGAGCTAAGGCACGACTCTATACGAGATACGACGATCTAAATCTCCGCTATCATCACTTGTTTATTGGAGCATCCGGGCTCCTGCCTCTTTGGCGGACTCCGCGCGACTGAATCACTCACTCACTCTCGCCGACTGACCGACCTACGTCACGCTTACACTCCGTCTCGCAATACATACCCATAGAACGTCCTGCGTCGCGCCTCGCGCGTCGCCCGCCTTCTCGTTCACTCGCTCTCTCATCGCCGTGAGTAGCTTTTATTCGGTGGATGAATTTACGATTAAATAGATTACGGAGAAGCCGTGATTCAAAAGAGCGAGGGAATACGTAGTCAATGAATCGGAAATAATGTTCGTATACTATACATCTAACGTCATATTTCGTACGTTTGTTCTCCACGCCGCGCGATACGATTCAAAGAAATTTTTCTTTTCGTGAAATAACCGTTGTTCGCGTTCGATTGAAATTATCCTCTTACGATAGCCACGGAATTTCCTTTTGTCTTAATCGTTATGCGAAATGTTACAGACTGATTCGTATTCTGATATGTATAAGAAATTACGTCGATGATTTTATATATAATATTACGAAATATAATTTATTTCTTTCCATCTTATTACAGACGTTTATTCATTTCGTTATTGATTAAACGGTGAGATTATATGAATTTACGTATAAAATAATTTAAACACGCTCTGGGTAAATAAATAATTGATATTTATCTCAATTTTTGTATCTCGCATTCCGATGTATCTGGTATATTTATAACTGTTTCGAGAATATAATATCTGCAGTTACTAATTGTTCTTATTATATCCACCGTACACCCGAAGAAATTAAAAATCCGGTTCCTTGGAGTTGAAAAAACTTAAGTTGCCCACCTATATCATATCTACGCGTGGCGTGAGTAATGCATCCTGATCGCATTGTCTCTGCCTCATTGTGTAACAAGTGGGTGGAGTAGGTGGGTATATTTACTTACGTATGGTAAATTAAAATCGTTAACTTCTATGTACACATACGTATATAGCCTGTATATCATTCTGTATATCGAATATACTAATGGAAAGAAGCTAGACGCCGAACCTATTCTTTATACATATATCTGTATATCTATATATATGTATATCGTATACGACAAGGACATTCGGTACCTACGTCGAAGTAGTGTATGTATAAGGAGGCGTCGGCAGGTATAATATCGATTCGTTGAAAGGAGTGAAATGAGTGGAATTGGAGAAAAAAAATTACCGAGCTCTTATCCGTCGTAGATGTACGTTTACCAAAATAACGTAAAAAAAAAAAAAAAAATAAGAAGAATAAGAAGGAGAAATCGAGAATGTTATCTCGCGCATCTTATATTTCTGGAAAATATTTTTCTTCTTCTCCGATATCCTTTTATCCTTTTTTTTTCTTCGTAGAATCGCGATATACATATATTATGTACGGGGGAATTTTTTTCCCGCGCTATATACATACGAATATCATTGCTCCGAAAATTTTATAGTACTATATACGCATAGGTATTTTGGATATACGTGTATATATATACCTCTAATACGCCGCA
Source organism: Macrophya alboannulata (assembly GCA_949628255.1). Classification (NCBI taxonomy): domain Eukaryota; kingdom Metazoa; phylum Arthropoda; class Insecta; order Hymenoptera; family Tenthredinidae; genus Macrophya; species Macrophya alboannulata. The sequence continues at coordinate 2,718,306 of OX451212.1, read as the reverse complement.
AAAAACCTTCGCCGATGGTCGCCGTATTTGAAACGCGATGACCTTCGATCGCGATTACCGGTACTTTTAAAAGAGAACGTCACGCTAGGATATAATATAAGTAAGGATCAAAGAAAAAATATTCCCTCGTCTCCGTTCGCAAGTCTGTATTATAATTTATAACTAGTAAGACGCGATATTTTCTTCATATTATAAAACACAAAAAAATTTGTTCAATTTTTGGATATACCGAATTTTGTACGGTCATCGATCGATCGCGTATACATATATCAACCTTCTATATCGAAACATATAATGACTGAATTTATCGCCTTCGTAGAGAATATTTTCTGAACGACCCATTTATTACTTCGTCACCTTGATGGTATAGCTCATCAATCGTCTGTTTCGACCCGAGCATACATACCTACATACATATGTGTGGATAATTGACGGTGAATTATATTATAAGTTATTAATATCCGCTCGATTTAAAAGGGATACACAGACATAGGTATATATATATATATACATTGTATATGAGGGATGGAAGAAGAATAAAAAAACAGAAAAAAAAATGTAACGCAAATGCGAAGTCACTAACAAACAAAGACTTTTATAATACAGGTATACACGTGGCTGTGAATGTATATGCAATATAATCATCGAGTCTAAATTTGGCTATCGCGATTCTTAACTGTAATAAATAAATTGGGATTATCGAGATAAGATAAATCGTGCGTCAGTATAACATTCCCTCCGGTACTTTATACAGCGTCTAGGTATAGCTGCAGTCCTCGCAAAGATAAATTTAATCTTTACCCTATTATTATATATCCCCTTATGTCACCTTTACAAAGCGATAAATTTAAACGTCATATAATGTTACGTAAGTGGGTTGGCCCGCGTAATCCTTTGACACGAACCGTTCCATTCAAAAGATAAACGTATACTTAATTGAACACGGGAAAAAATATATATATAATATATATATATATAATAATTATCGCTCAGATACATGCAGATATTAACTAATCACCGCTAAGATTCAACCGTCATCGCACAAATATTTATATCCATAAAAGTATCATAATTATTTTTATTCACCCTGCATGTTGTACACGTGCGATGAATTTCCAGACAACGTTGCACCGTCCGCATCTACGACGTTGATGTTCATCATTTTTTTTTTTTTTTTTTCAGTGATAATTTTAACGGAAAATCAACAAGTAATAGCGAAAAATAATGTCCAAGTCATCTAGGTACTATGATGTTAATATTAATTCGATTCTTTTGTTATGTTTGATCAAACTGCGTAACTCTATATAATAAGAGATCCATAATCGTTCACCGTGGTCGTTGTAAGACTGATTCAATGAATGGATGGTAGGTATGTACCGTCAAAAGAGACGACGTGAATTAAAGTCTTTACAAATAGGTAGGTATAAATGAGGTGAGGAAACATGCGAACAATTTTGCGGGTGCAAATTCATCCTGATAAATGTGCTAACGAGAGTCTAGCATCCGCTAAGAAGTTAACTAAGCAACGGCTATAATGCAATCGTGACCTCTGAAAGGATTAGAACGGTCTAGTCAACCGGAAGAACAACCTACGTGCATGGGCAAGCTTATAATTGTCTTATTAGGTGCGAAATCCAGTTGCATTTTGTTAATTAAACAAATACCTTACCGCGTTGCCATTGTTGCAGACTTTTTCATCGATCCTATGGGTATGTCCTCGTCACAATGTTTTAAACTATCAATAATATATCGAACGACCGTGATCCTGACTGTTAATAAAAATGGGATCATCGAACTGAGAATTAGACGTGAAAAAGCGAGGGAAAACAACGTAAGGTCGCTACCTTGTGGGTGACCTCGTCATTTGTTTATCGAACGATCGATGTATTGTTTCGATTCGATGATCGATACCGCCCGACAAAAAGAAGAGGCGCCATTTTTTAAAATTCGTTGATAATCATATTCGAAACTTTTTTATTTATATTTTTTTTATCCTTCTTTGTAGCCGAGGTAATTAGTTTAAGTAATTATTTGAATAGTCTTGAAAATTTATACTCCGTGAGATATTTGAATATGCGAGGAAGGTTTTTTTTCTTTTGCTTAGTTAGATAAGATAGATAATAAATGAGACATCAAGTTTATTCGTGATTTCTTAGATATTTCGTTCCACTTGTTATTCACACGATTAAAACAATTAAACTTTAGATTGTAAATCAATTTAGATAAGGTTCTGATCCTGAGCATGATAGCAAAATATGAATTTATAATTATTTGTTCATTAAATGACGCAGAGGCGCGGGTGCATGATTATTGGAAAATATAACTGTGTATTTAAAAAAAAAAATAAAATAAATCATTGGAATCATTAGAATGTTGATATTACTTCTAAAATATCGTATCCGTCCGTATGTCAGACTCACTAACAATAAATTCAATCCTCATATTTCACGGAACCGTCTAGTCAATAAACATAACATAATATTGTTTTGGTTACCTTCAATTCACCTTGCAAAGATAAGACTACTATCATTAATTTACCGTGTGGATATAAAGCAAATCGTTATCTTAACGATGATAATGTTTAAAAAGAAGAAAACAAAAAAATTTTTATTCACAATGCTTGCAGAATATTATTTTTAATCATTTGTTATTAATAATTCGCATTGTATTCGATGATATTGTCTTTGTACAGAGTCGGCGTTCTTTATGAAACGATGAATATTCAGTTAAAACAACTTCCCTCTTGTCGAATAACTCTTTTTCACCAACTATACCTATCAAGATCGTTCAAAGAGACGAGTTTTAAACAGCTACAATTAATTATTTATTTATTTTCTTGAATCCCGGATTAGGAAACTTTGTAGACACTCAATTTATTCTTTAAACAATCCACTTGCTTGATTCGTTTAACTAATGTATAAAATCCACTGTACATATATACATATATATATTGTTGTTGTTCAAAAAGACAAAAAAATAAAAAAAAACCACAAAAATATATAAATAAAATGTAGAGAAATACGATTAATCAATAAGTAACGGATAATTCAAGTTTCATTATTAATATCGTACTTTGAATTATCGTTCATGCTTCCAACGGTACTGCTTCTCGAATTTTTTCCTTCCTGGGCGACTCTGTAAACAATAATTATACACCATAGATATAAATGTGGAAAGTTTACTCAGACAATTATTTGCCAAGTTTACTTTGAACAGCTGTAAGTAAAAACAGGCTGTCGATCTCTCGTAAATTGAAATTTTTTAGTTCTATCTCATCCGTCAACTAACTAGAGTTAATATTTGTAGTGTCAGTTGCTTATTCAGAGAACATGTTGATTTCAAGAGAAACAGAGAAAAATAAAACAGAAAGAGATAAATATTTTTACCAGCTAAAAGAATTGTACAAACTGTTTCCTACAAACTGTAACTCCAAAGTAAAAAACGTCAATATATTTATTTCATCAATTCCTCAAAAGTGAAAAACAAGATCAAAGCCTTAATGTTATCATCAGTTAAATAAACATTCTATCCACCTTTACCAACCATTAACAAACATCTTTCTTTCACCTTTTTGTTTAACTGGTTCATCCGTCGGCACATCTGGCAATGGAATTTCTTTCGGAACGTCTGGAATTTTCTCTATTTCTTCTTTGCCAATTGATTCCTCGTCTAGAGCCAATAAGGCCGCAAGTTCGGCCTCTGCCTCTCCTTCATCTTCGTCGGTCAAAGTTCCACTAAGTACATCGTCTAATTCTTTCTGTTTTTCTATTCCTTCCCTAGTCTCATCCAACACCTTTTCAATATCGTCAATGGACAGAATATCGTGGAGTTTTTTCAGAGCAGTATTTCCAATTTTCAGACCATCTATGACCTTCATTTCAACCTGTGCAAACTCTAAATCGTGGACCATGTGCTCTAGATTTTCCAATTGGCCATCCGTTTTGCTCAACAATTGTTCCTGGAATTTTTTTTTGCGAAGCAGTAGCAAAGCTCGGCTGAAAATAAATAATTAAACAGAATAAGTTGGAGAATTTGAGCTAAAATTAGCGCGTTATAATCTTTCAAGGGATAATTTTCTCACTCTTTTTTTCCATCGTGAATTAATTTTTTAGCTATTTCTCTCTCCTTTTCTATGCTTTGTTCGATCCGTTTTTGATACTGTTTTATCTTGTCTCTAGTTTGTTTTAATTGCTGTAAATACGGAGGTATTAGATTTTTTTTTTCTTAAGTGACAGAGTTAGGTTAAGTTAGGTTAGGTCTTTGTATCTTTTTATGTACGTACCAACACGGCTTTGTCCTGCTCCGTTACTCGACTTTGGGGCTTTTTCTTGGAGAAAAATATGCCCATTTTTACAACGAACGATAACTAATTTAATAAGGAGAATATTTTATCACGATTTGACACTATGCGATTGATATCACTAAACTGAACCATGCAATTATTGATAGAACGACAAATGTACATAAAAAAAATTACGGAAGCCCGGTTGAGTCAACCACAGACATACTATGTCGGTCGATGAAATCAGCATTTACCGACATACACTGTCGGTAAGATGATTCTAGAATAGCTGATCCCGCCAGAATTTAAACTGACTGACGACGTCATGCGGACTCTCAACATGGCGGCTCGTGCATGCGCGAGGTCTGATTTACGTCAGGGACGAACTTCTTGTGCGTCGGTAAACATAACCTATAAAGTACATCCTCATATTTTTAACATATTTTCATTTCGAGTGATATTATTCGTGTAAATACTTCTGAATATTGAAAATGGGTAAAGAAAATGACACTGAGACGTCTAAGAAGCGAAGAAAATCCGTTACTACCAGTGGAACGACTCCAATAAAAGACGCCGACATGTATAAGGTTAGAGATTTATCAACATTATTTAATCCCGTAATTTAACTAAATTTTTTAATTTATTTAGACAATTATAAACTACGAGGAAAAAGAGGCTTTAGAACGTTCGCCTGAGAAGGATTCAGAAAATTTTTTATCCACTTGTGAAAGCATACGAAAGTCAATGGACAAAATAGCGAAGCTGAAAGCAAACAGCGACGAAAATGTTAGTTTCGTATAAAACAAATTGTAATATTTAAATAAATCTCTTCAAAATATCATGTTTTATTATTATTTTGTAATATTTCAGGCTAAGGAAGAGATTCGCGAACATCAGATACAAACCTCTCTTGCTTTTATCGAATTAAAGAAATTAAATCGAATGGAAAAATTCAGGACAAAATTTGCTAGAGATTCTTTAGTCAACGCTAAAAGCAGCGTAGATAGTAGACACTTGCATTTGCAAAATTTACTATACGAAGTAATGCATCTCAAGAAGGAAGTCATAAAGTGTCTGCAATTTAAGTGTGTAATAAATTATATGATGCTAGCAAATATGTATAATGAAAGTTCAACCATTTTTTACTCATAAATGTTGGTGCTTTTTTTACAGGTCGAAAGACGAATCAATTGATCTAGTTTCTGAGGAAGAATTTTACAAGGAGGCTCCAGACTCTGTTTCTAGACCTGTGAGTGAATGAAAAAGCTGTTCATGAATAAAATAAAAAGAAGAAGCTAGGGTCCAGACTGATTTTAATAATTATAGGATATTATTCTACTTTTATAGGAAGTAACGAAAAATGATCCTCACCAATTGCGCTTGGCTCGTTTAGAATGGGAATTAATGCAGAGAAAGCAATTAGCTGCTTTGTGTGATGAGCTAACTGACAGCAAAAAGGGCGTAGCTGCGAGTATAGAATCTAAGCAAACTCGTTTGGATAATCTGGCGCCACAATTAAGAACAATTTTAGAGGTATCGGACAGCTTTTGAAGTCAGTTTCTTCCTCGTCTAGTAAAATCAATACTTAATTTCGTTTTTGAAATTGTTACAGACAAGTAAGCCACTTCAGGAAAGCCTCGGCTTGCCGTTAGACAAAATAAGACAAGAACATCAGAAGGCAGCACTATTATCCTCGCCTTTGTATGTTTTGTATGCAAAATCAGCTGCATATCGGGATGCCTACGGTTCGTTGAATACAGCATTGATAATGGAGTTTCGGGACATAGTTATCTAGTAATGTAGCTTTTATTAATTGCAGATTCTTCGCTGCTTGTCAGTATCGAAGGAGATGACGATGATGCCAAGAGAGTTAACAGCCAAGACGGTTCTCAAGATTCAGATTCTGACCAGGACAATCAAACTGATGGGGTTGTGGAAGAGGCGCCAGTACATAAAAAAAGACATCATAGAATGTCTAAAGAAGCTAGACAGGAAGAAAAGAAGTTAAGACTACTACAGAGACATCCGTTGAGCATAAAACTCATAATGATTTTCAAAAGTGAGGGAAAAACCAGTTTTTCTCAGTTGTCTGTAAGACAGAAGTCTTGAAACTAAATTTCCAATATCGTTTAGAAGTTAAACCAACAAAGATTCTGTTTATATCACGAAATTCAATTTTTTGAAATCAATAAGTATAACAATAACAATCATGCTCCAAAAATGGTAACTTACCCTTTTCGTTGTGATTTCTAAATAGATGGAACCAAGCTAATGCTCAATTTCTTTTATATGAGTTATTTGAACGTTGTGACATTGGAATCTAAACTGGAAACCGAAAATCCTGGTGGTGTGAGCGCAGGGTATGTTATTATTTCCACAAAAGCTATGAAAAGAATACATAGTAATTAATTATCTTCTCAAATTTTTGATCCTCAATCAAGTAGAGTTATCCAACTCGCTAAAGATCATCTGAAAACTAGATGAATTAACTTAAATAAAAATATAATGTTCATTATCAATTTACAGAGATATGCTGGTGTCTGATTCTGTTCTCCGAGAATTATATCCGGGTGATTTAGGTCTGGAGAGTCCAAATCCTGCAAATCATTATCAACTTCGTCGCTACGGCTTAGGTTCTTTCCCGTCTCTTGGATTAGGAACACCTTATAACTGGGCTCAACGTATGGCCGGGCTTCGCTTCATCAAGTCAGATACGAGCAAACAAAAGGTATCTTATTTATTAGCTAGAAAAATCTGGGTTTCTATTTTCCATGTGTGAAATTTTGTTCATTTTCCAGGCTGTAGTTAATCACGGATTATCACAGGACAGTGTCGAATGTGTTTTGAAAGAGATAAAACGCCGTGTAAAAGCCAGACTAGAACTCTGTTCAGAAATCCGTCATCTAGAATCAGGGAATCTTCCCATATTTACAGAGGGAAATGATCCCATGCCACGTAAAATAGCAACCACCTTGCACAAGTTTACCACTCTTTCTTGGAAAAATTACTCAAACTTCGACGATACGCCTCCGTTTTGTCAAAAGGGTCTAGTATCATCGGTGGATATCTTTTACGAGGCTGTGTTGCGCAGAGGAAGCAGTTAGTATCAACTTAAATCTACTTATCTATACCGACTTTATTTGTTACTAATACTTTTCGATTATTGCAGGTGAGCTTGTGGCACGGATAGCCATAAAGCCTGACTATCCACGAGTCGCGCCAATCTTCAGCGTTACTCTCAATCCTAGCGTTCCAGCATCGGCTGATATCTTGAGAGATATAGAGCGGGAAATTAACGTCATGTGGGAGAAGCCGCCAACTTTATCAGCGCAACTGCAGAGATTGAGAGCTTGCTTTGATATATATCTTGAAACTGAAGGCATGGCTCCTCGGGAAAAGATATTCTTTCATCCGGTCAGAGGCAGGACTAGAGCCAGACCATACAAGTACCTTTCATTAGGAGGTGGAATCTTTACTCATCGTTAAAGTAGTTGTCTTTACAAAATTCAAAAAGTACAAAAGTCCCACAAGCATTAGCTCCGGTTTATCTCATAGCTTATCAATTCCCAGCTACATATTTGCCGATGAACAAACATTGGGAAACGTTTTATTGACCAAGATTACATTTACTTGTAATGATATATGTGTAAAATAAACATCTTAGATCGATTTACTTCGAAATTGTTTAAAATCAAAACTATATTCATTTATCAACTCGTTCGGTTTTTCTTAATTCAAATAGCAGTATGAGGTCTTGCTGTGGGCATTCTAGCAACAGTAATTAAATAAACACGTAAACTGTGCCTCAGTTGTCTGTTTTCCAGCAACAGCTCACTCCGCTCTTTACGCATTAAAATATTCTCTGCCTTTGCCACGTTAAACCGTTGCCAGAACTTTTCCATTTTGTTGAATGGTTCTGTTACCTAAAAATAAACATTACTTTATTTGCAAGAAACAACATTCTATCATCCTATTCTTTCCGAATGATTTTAGTTACATGTTTAGTATCTCCTTCCGTGAAGCATTGTGATGACTCGATTTCTTCGCCGAGAGATTTCCCAATTCCATCTAACGGTGCTGCTAAGTTCGAGCAAAGATGACTTAAAAGTTGTAGCATTGTTCCCTTTTCAAGAAGTCTCTCTAATTCCTACTAGCAATAGTAGTAAGTGATAAGAAATGTACCTATATTTACTATTTTACTTTTGCAAAAGTAACGACTGCTGTGTGACTACGTATCCTGTCTTACCTTTTTTACTCCATTGCTTATAACACTGAGCCGTTTCAACTGAATAGCGTCTGTAACTTGAGCCATTCTTATCTTAGATCGTAAGTCCCAAATTGCCTTGTTCAATTGTTCAAGCTGGTGCTTTAATTCCGTTATTCGTTCTCCGCGCTCCCAAGCTAGATCATCCAATTGGCCTTTAGTATTATCGATAGCTTCCAAGAGCTGAGACTGTTGTTTAGGAAACAGAGCTGTCTCTGCCCTCACTGCGTCGTCCTGTTCCTTCAGATACTCATACTGTTTTCGTTTGTTCTCTGTTAGAGATTCGTAGTCAGATATTGTCTCGAGCATCTGTGACCATAGATTTTCCATGTTGCCGACGACACGATGCCTCAGTTCCATTATATCATCTTCTTTCTAATTACACAGTAGTTTAATTGTTGGTTTTAACAGATTCATTATCGCTTGATGAAAATTTGAAACTCACTGTATGCACGATTGTTCGAGTGTGGATGGCGTTCTGTGATCTTGTTTTTTCTAAACTACTCTCAAGACTTTTGTTCTGTGCAAAAATAATTGTATCTTGTTCCTTGCAACTGTTATCAAGTTTTTTTTTAACGTCTGACAATTCTACCGTTCCAATGTATTCAAGTTCTCTGAGTTCTTTCAGATAATTTTCATGCAAATAATTTAATCTCTGCTTGTGGATACCTAAAATATTTTTACAGTATATGTGACTCAGTCATTGAAATTGGTGATAATATTATTTCCAAGATCGAATAAATGGAGTAAAGTTATAATGTCACCGATAAATTTATCAATCATGATAATGTGAGCCTCTTGCGATCGGCGGTGATCTCTATCAGACAATTCAAGCTCATCGTATAGTTTTGCTATCAATGTATCTTTGGTTTTTAAAGTCCAGTCAAAATTTTGCCAAATATGTTTCACGTCTTGATATAATTCCGTGCATTTTATCTGACGTAAAATATGACGCCACTGTTCATTTATCTTGGCAGTATTTAATCTCGAGAATGCTTCTTCCCGTTTCAATTTATTCTAAAGATATGAAAGAGTAAAGTTACAAGCTGAGAATACAGATGATTTCATTCTATTCAAAAGTAATTTACATTCAGTCAACAAGGACATATAACTGTTTCACCTTTGTAAAGGCAGCAATCAACTGTTGTTTTCGTCTTTTTGCTTCCAATTCTATTTCAGCTCGATGTTGCAAGTATCTGGCTCGCTCCTCATCACTCATACGCGATAACTTTGATGCTTTACCTTTTTTCTTTTTAGCAGGCATTATGATACTAATAAGTTATTAAATACTACGTGAAAGAGATTATATTCTAGTTCAGGAGTTAATCTAACAATATTCCCACATAGTAGAAGAAACTTGGCAATTTTTCTTTAGATTAATCAGTGTTTGATCAATATTTCTACAGTCACCATAGAAATCAACAATCAACCAATTTAGACCGTAATTATTATCAGCGTATTATCGTCGCTATTAAAAATATTGATAATTCCATCGTTAGTGTAATCATTTAAAAAAATTTTATTATTCAATAATTTACCCTGATAGTGTAACGTGCCGCGGTATTGGCGGGTTAAAGAATTAGCCAATGCCGACGTCCGCGTGAGTTCTTTGTCTAATAATTGCTTTTAGTTAGTGATTTTGAATATTAGTGATTTTGGGACTCCTCTTTTAAGAATGTTTGTTGGTGGGGAAATAATGGGTCTGCCATTCAAAGCCACCTAGCGTGTTGTGAGTTTTATTAGCTGCTATACGGACACGGGAAAAACCAATGCCGTCTCTAGACTACGGACCCGGGGTAAACTTCCCAAGGCCGCCTTCCCTCCACAGAGCCGGGCGAACCAAGCCTGTCGTGCCTGTTATCCCTATCTTTTTGAATCGCTACCTCAGATCCGGGAATGCGATGATTCCAAGACTGTCTGCCAGATTCGGGATTGCAGCTTGGCCCTCGGACACGGGTAAACCAATGCCGTCCGCACTATGCAATGCGCTCCCTAATCTGTTCCCTAATAATTGGCTTGTTGGCAGTTAATTAGGTCAGACGAAATCTCAAATGAACAGAATCTGGGTTAATCTTAGATTATCTGATTTAATAATACGAATTTACCAGAAAGTTACAAAATAAAGAAAATAAATCAAGTGTTGACAGTGATCCTTAAATCTATTCTTATTCTGTGTTGGCCTTTAAACCTTTGTGTTATTGAATATTAGCTATCTTAGCGTTTTCTGTTCAGTATGTTCGAGCGACACAATACTAATTGATATCTTTGAAATAAGTTTAAAGCGCTTCGCTTTGAAATTATATGCTTTTTCTTTTCTATGATCAAATTGCTATAATTTGTCTAGTCTTTGATTCTATCTCGTTACTATTCCATTGCGTTTCTAATTAAATGTGACTCTATATCTTCTGACTCGAATAAATGAATTTATGTAGGTACTGACTCTGACGCTTCAATACCTTTAGACAAGTGAAGTTATGTTAGATAAATTAGACAGCAAGTGAGTCGATCAGGTGCTTTACCGTGAATCGCTCCAAGAGAAATTTAATAATGAGTCGATCAGGTGCTATACCGTGAATCGCTCCAAGAGAAATTAAATAATGAGTCGATCAGGTGCTATACCGTGAATCGCTGCCGCTGCTGGCTGACGATTCCTTATATTGCGTTTATCCCCTCCATTTTCGCGTCTAACGTAGCTAGGGGATTAGCTTAATCCCTCGACCTATTGTCGTGTGATTGAGCTTGAATTTTTTTTGTATTAACCAGCCAGCCTGAACCGTTACATTGCCCCCTTCCATCAATCGAAACTTCAGGTCATCTGATTTTTTCTTCGGATGCAGTAAGTCTTCGTGTTGATGGACCTTGATGTCGGTTGTCCTTAGGCTTGGATGGTGTTCGTTACCACTTTTTTCTTTTAAATCAGAGCTGTTTTTCTTTTTATAATTTCTTCAGTCCGAGCGGATCAGTCGGATCCCAGTGTTTTACGTAATCCGGTGTTGGTGGTGGTTCAAACGGTCTCAATGTGATCCTTGGTATAGTCGCCTTGTTCGAACCAGGTCTGCGGAGTGCCGCAGGTAAGTCCGGCCTATTTTTATTTATTGACCTTTTTACCCGATTTCTATAGGTCTCCCTTTCTTTCCTTGTTCTTTCAGGTAGCTCAATTCTTTTCAGTACCCATGGTAAGGTTAAATCCACGTTTTTGATTTCACCGACTTCCTTGACGTTTTTTAACCATGGCACCTCTACTTTCTTTTTCAGCATCACATCTTTGATGATAATAGGAAACCGCCATCGCCTCTTCATCTCGTCGAGTTCAGCCAACTCAGCTTCCCTCAACTCTTCGACTTCCTCGTTGGTGAAGTATTTTGATGGATCAGTCACTTTTGGTTTGATTGGCTCCATCTGCATCAACACTTCCAACTTCGGCGTTAAAGAATCCCATCCTGATCTGTATCGCCCAAAACCACGGATGAATCTTCCAGATGCGTACTTCACTTTTCCCTTGTCATCTTCGGCTGTTTGCACCCCTTTATCCTGAACACTGATATAGCCGTACATCTTTGCGAGTCAGAATGTCAACTGATTAGGCATCCAGCTAATTACCTTGACGAGGCCGACCCGTTCCACGAACTTTGTTTTGGTGAGTCTTCTTCTGTTTCTTTTTCCCTACCTAGCATAACTGGCCGATTTCTGTTTACAAGCTAATTATCCTAGTCTTTGGTTTAAATTGCCAACGTTTACCTCTAACTTATATATTACGTTACATAGTGCTTAAACATATTAACATGGAACCTTCCTCGCTCTCTTTGAGTTTCGGGGTTTACCAACACATAAGTTGCATCGGCTATTTTCCTTTCGATTTTATAAGGCCCTTCATATAAAGTAAAGAACTTAGCCATCTTTTTATTGACAGTGTCAGAGACATTTAATGCTCTAACCAATACTAAATCGCCTATTTTGAACTCTGTCATCTTATGCGTTTCGTTAAATCTTTTAGCCCTAGCACTACCTTTTTTCTTAATATTACTTTTAGCTAAAACTAACTTATAGTCATGCGCGACTCGAAATTGATTATGAATAACCCATTGATCCCAAAATCTTTTCGGTCTTTCATTTAGTTGCAATTCACAAGGAGTAAACTGGGTTGTTTCATGATAAACCTCGTTCATGCATGTTTCTATGATTTTTATCCATTTGATCCAGGCAGTGTGTTTATCCGACAAAAATGTTCTAAAGAACCTACCAATTTCACGGTTTACTCTTTCTACAATGTTACCCTGTGGGTGTCTTATTGACGAAAATATCGGAGTTACATTCTCTTCCTGTAATTTGGTTAACCATCTGACGGATGTAAACTGTGTGCCATGATCAAACTGTATCTTTTTAGGTTTTCCGAATTCCGGAATGTACTTCTCAAACACGCAACGGATGGTGGATTTCGCATCAGCAACTTTCAAAGGATATAACTGTACGTATTTGCTAAATGCATCGATTACCACTAGCAACCATTTGTAGTTACCTTGACTTGCCGGTAACGGTCCAAAAAAATCTATCGATATCAAATCCCCCACACCATTAGGTACGATGTTTTGCATGCTTGCGTAACTATAGCGATTCGGCACCTTACATCGCTGGCACCGGTCGCAGCGGGCTACCTCCTTTCTTACCAATTTACCAAACTTCGGGTAGTAAAAGTTCTCATGCAGCATTTTATAACATTTATGAGCTCCTACGTGCCCGTACACTTCGTGACATTCATTTATTATGGGTCTAACGAGTTTTTCCGGTAAGAAAGCTCGTAGTTTGCCCCCTATTTCCCGTTGGTATAAAATGTCATCGACAACGGAGAAATGTGCGTTATTCTTTGTTATTCCCCTCTTGACCAAATCTGCGATTCGTAAATCTTCTTTTTGCAGCTTGGCAAGTGACCGGAGTCCCTGCACCAATTCTTCGCTGACTATTTTAGCTAACTCAGCTATCACGTTTTCATGACTTTCTGTTGGTTTTTCATCACCAGCATCATGAGGATATCTACTGAGTAAATCCGCTACTATATTATCACTACCTTTAACATATTCGATCTGGAAATCGTACGTTTGCAAATACAACACCCACCGAGCAAGTCGCGAACTTGTCAACCTACATGATAACACGAAGGTCAACGCTTTATGGTCAGTTCGTATTATGAGTTCTGCACCGACTATAAATGTCCTAAATTTTTCTAAAGAATAGACAATAGCCAATAACTCTTTTTCCGTTGTGAAATAATTTATTTCAGCTCCTTTTAATGTTCTACTTGCAAACCCTATTATCCTATGTTCTAAATTATCCTTGTCAATTTGATAGAGAACTCCACCAATCGCGTAACTACTCGCATCGCACTGCAGGTAATACTTCTTTTTCGGATCCGGGTGGTGGATAATCACCGTTTTACAAAACATTTCTTTTACTTTTTTAAATTGCTCGTCGGTTTCGTCCGTCCAAGACCATTTTACATCTTTCCTAAGTAGTTTTAACAGCGGGTATGTCAGATTAGAATAGCTATTTGAAAATTTACTATAGTAGTTCGTTAGGCCGAGAAAGCCTTTTAACTGTTTCGGGTTCCTAGGAGTTGGGAAATTTTTTATTGATTCTATCTTTTCCGGTTGCGGTTGAATACCATCCCGCGTGATTTTGTGTCCTAAAAAGTCAATTTCTTGTCTAAAGAATCTAGACTTTTGGAAATTAATCGTCATATTATGTTTTTGAAAGGTTTCAAAAAGTTTTTCTAAATGTTTGATGTGATTATTTACTGAATCCGATGAACAAAGAATATCATCTACAAAATTGATAGTGAATTCATCCACACTTTGTAAAACTATATCTAATGCTCTTATGAGGCTTGCTAAGCTGGTACTTAGACCATAAGGAGTGACTTTAAACTGGTAGGTTTTTCCGCCATACATAAACGCGGTGTACTTTCTGGAATCTACATGCAGTGGTACTTGCCAAAAACTCGCCGTCAAGTCGATGCTAGACATGAATTTTGAATTATTGAATTTTTGAAAAAGCACCTCAGTAGACTGAGCACAATCTCGATCCGGAACTATCAACTTATTGATAAAACGAGCATCGAGGACTAACCTTATGTCTCCTGATTTTTTAGCAACAACCACGATTGGGTTGATATATTCACTGTACGATCTTTCTATAATCCCATATTTTAACATTCTTTCGATTTCTTTATCGACCTTCTCTCTATGCATTATCGGTATCGGGTACGACCTTCGTACGAATGGTCGACCTTCGTAGATTTTAATCTTATGTTCGTAAACCGTGACTTTTCCCGGAATTTTGTTGAAAATAGCTCGATATTTCGTTAATAATTCTATAAACGTCTGTCGATGCTCGTTTTCCAACGATTGACATTCCGCGAGTTTGTCAATGATCTCATCATCGGTTACTTCGTAATTCTCATCATCGCTTTCGACCCTTTTACTTAGCATTTCGTTTGTATCTAGTGTCGCGATTTCGAGTTTATTATTTTTTGAATCTACTATTGTCTGTTTTTCTAACCCGATAGTGTTTTCTTTGTTTTTAGTTTGGATCTTCAAAGTGTTTGACTGCAAATCGATATCCGCTTTCCATCTACCAAGAGTATCTATCCCTATAATGACAGGATGACGAAGTGTAGGAACTACTAGAAACGGAATCTGATCAGTGAACTCTCCTACTTTGATTTTCACAAACATTTGTAATTTTACTTTGACTGGTTTTCCACCGGTAACGCCAACTATTTGGTAATTTACCACTGGTAACTTATCGCAGTTTTCAAATATATCTATTTGTTGTTTGTACCATTCCTCAGATAAACAAGTTATTTGACTACCGGTATCTAACAACGCTGTAATGCTTTGGCTTTCTAAATAAACTTTTATACTTGGACATTGTATATTTTTTGTTTCACTTACTACTTTTTCTTTTATTAGGTAATCTGTGGGGTTTTCAAACGGATTTGATTTTTGAATTTCCTGCTCAATTTCTGCCGCGTTTAATTCAAATGTGCGCTGTGCCGTATTTTCATGCGGCACGCCTAACACAGCGCAGTCGGGTTTTCCGAATTAGGCTCACCCGTTTCTGCTTTATCGGTCTCACAAATCTCTTCGGTGATCGCGTTTATTTGTTTAGTAGTTGTCCAATTTGTACGTCTGTTTAATTCTTGAGAATTAGCCTTTATTCTACTCTCATGGGAATCGTTCCCATTGTTTTCATCTCGCGACATGCTCGGTTTAGTATTGCCAGTGTGTTGACTCGGACTACTACGCCAAGAGTTTTGTTTTTGTTTTTCGTCGGCGTATCGTGTGTGATTTACAAACCGATTTGGATTATGTGTTGTGTGCGAGTGTTTTGGTGCATTCGACCTGCCCCCTGATTGCATTTGGTCAAGAAAAGTCAACAAATTGTCTATGTCTCGGATGCATCTACTTTTCGCAGCCTCTACTACCGATTCATCGAAGTGACGGATCAGATTACTGATAATCTCCGCTTCTGGTAACGTTGGATTTAGCCCGCATGCACCCGCAAATTTTCTACTGGCATATTCAGACCATCCTACCTTAGTGTCAGGTAGGTAATATCCAAACTCTAAATCCCGACGTACATCTCGTTGCGTTTCCTCGCCCCAGTACCTCGATAAAAATCGTTTTTTAAATTCTTCCCATGAATGAATTACCTCGCGTCGCGCTATCCACCAATCCTTTGCGTCGTTTGTTAAGCTTTGACCTATCAACCTCAGTCCAATGTCATCACCTACATTTAGAAAACTGAAATATTCTTCTAATTCCCTAATAAAATTGACTGGTTTTTCCCAAGCCTTTCCTGAGTATGTCGGTAATTTTAATTGTTTTGTTATTAAACTAGTGTTGTCAAACACAGCAGTTTGACCACCTCTTTGTTGTCGTATTCTTCTTATGTCAGACTCTAAACCTATTTTCAGACTATCATGTTTATGATTTAACTCGGTAAACATATCCTGACTTGCTTTCTGGTTTTCAACAATTTTACTTTTTAAAACCTCGTAGGTTCCTACTTGTTCGCTACGTAAAATATTTTCGCATGTCTCGATTTTATTTTTACAGTCTGAAACTTCGTAATTTAATTTGTCTGATACAATTTTTAAATCCGTACCGATTTTGTTTATTTTTGCCTGACTTGTTTCGTTATTTTCTTCTAGCTTTTTATTTATTCTAGACTCAAACTTTGTTTGTGCTTCTATGCTATCTGCCTGCGATCTTAACATGGTTTGTTCCATTTGCTCGAACTTATTATCCATTTTTCTTTCTAGACGTTCAATGGATTCAATTAATCTGGAAATTGGATCTGGATTATCCGTATGGCTACTGTTTGGATTCATCGTGGTTGATTGCAAGGAAGAAGCAAAGCTTGTATCCGAAAAACCTGAATCTAATTCACGATGACTTAAATTGACGACACTGGAACTTTTGGTTTTGTTTACTCTACGAGATTCCTCATCTGACATTTCGTCTGATCGTAAACAAACAACAATCCCAAACCTGGCATACAAGTCTTTGTCAGTCTATTTATAATCTAGAATTTGACTTTATTTTTCCGAAGCTATCGAATGAACGAATTTACTGAATTTAAAGATTCTAATGATTTTAATGAACTTTTTTATTTCCAAAAAAATTCCTTTTTTGAGGAGCCCCACGTTGGGCGCCAATTGTAACGTGCCGCGGTATTGGCGGGTTAAAGAATTAGCCAATGCCGACGTCCGCGTGAGTTCTTTGTCTAATAATTGCTTTTAGTTAGTGATTTTGAATATTAGTGATTTTGGGACTCCTCTTTTAAGAATGTTTGTTGGTGGGGAAATAATGGGTCTGCCATTCAAAGCCACCTAGCGTGTTGTGAGTTTTATTAGCTGCTATACGGACACGGGAAAAACCAATGCCGTCTCTAGACTACGGACCCGGGGTAAACTTCCCAAGGCCGCCTTCCCTCCACAGAGCCGGGCGAACCAAGCCTGTCGTGCCTGTTATCCCTATCTTTTTGAATCGCTACCTCAGATCCGGGAATGCGATGATTCCAAGACTGTCTGCCAGATTCGGGATTGCAGCTTGGCCCTCGGACACGGGTAAACCAATGCCGTCCGCACTATGCAATGCGCTCCCTAATCTGTTCCCTAATAATTGGCTTGTTGGCAGTTAATTAGGTCAGACGAAATCTCAAATGAACAGAATCTGGGTTAATCTTAGATTATCTGATTTAATAATACGAATTTACCAGAAAGTTACAAAATAAAGAAAATAAATCAAGTGTTGACAGTGATCCTTAAATCTATTCTTATTCTGTGTTGGCCTTTAAACCTTTGTGTTATTGAATATTAGCTATCTTAGCGTTTTCTGTTCAGTATGTTCGAGCGACACAATACTAATTGATATCTTTGAAATAAGTTTAAAGCGCTTCGCTTTGAAATTATATGCTTTTTCTTTTCTATGATCAAATTGCTATAATTTGTCTAGTCTTTGATTCTATCTCGTTACTATTCCATTGCGTTTCTAATTAAATGTGACTCTATATCTTCTGACTCGAATAAATGAATTTATGTAGGTACTGACTCTGACGCTTCAATACCTTTAGACAAGTGAAGTTATGTTAGATAAATTAGACAGCAAGTGAGTCGATCAGGTGCTTTACCGTGAATCGCTCCAAGAGAAATTTAATAATGAGTCGATCAGGTGCTATACCGTGAATCGCTCCAAGAGAAATTAAATAATGAGTCGATCAGGTGCTATACCGTGAATCGCTGCCGCTGCTGGCTGACGATTCCTTATATTGCGTTTATCCCCTCCATTTTCGCGTCTAACGTAGCTAGGGGATTAGCTTAATCCCTCGACCTATTGTCGTGTGATTGAGCTTGAATTTTTTTTGTATTAACCAGCCAGCCTGAACCGTTACAATAGATATAAAGTCGATTATACAAAATATATTTCTGTGAGTATATCTTAAATGGTATAATCTACGTACTTATGTATATGCAATTAAAATCTGATGAATACTATTTACAATATACTTCTGTTTATATGGAATGTAAATTTGTGACACAGATAGTTAACGATCCCTATGGATAAATAGATTTTATAAAATAATAACACGAAAATAGATATAATGGACCTAGTTACTATACGGCACAAACTTTTCGAGATGGCAAATGTTCAACATTGGCATTCAGGCAAGGTATTTTTAATTAAGGAACTATAGAATTCTACCCTATTGTTGATAATACACAAGGAAAAATCCGAGGAGAGGAATATCGATAACTTTATGGCAAATTTATGGAGAACATTTGACAAGGCATTCAAACAACTGGACGAATTTTTTCCTGTGACGAAACAACTCGGTCTGTTAAATTTTCTAGAGTATCGATTCTCTCTTTGGTAGGAGGAATCAAGCTTTGAGTTCGTCTAATTCGATCCCCATCTCTCAAGGGTCTTGTGACGACTATTTGTGCCTCTAGTAGTATTTGAGCACCTTCAGCTTGCCTCACTTTCTCGCGCACAGATCTAAGCTCGGCATCAAGACCCTGCCGTTCAGACTCCAACTGCTCAAGCCTCACTGCAGCTTCTTTAAAGTAATAACATATTTATCAATAATGCATATAAAGTGGATTCATTTATTCATTAATTCGTAAATACCCAACAACACACAAATCATTACCTCGTAATTTATCCTCATTTTCTTGCTGTTTGCGTTCGAACTCAAGACGTTTTAATCTTTCAGATTCAAGAAGCTCTTGTTGTTCTTGTTGTAGTTTTTCGAGCTGCTCTCTTCTCTCCCATTCCTCCCTCAACACTCGGGCTTGAAGATTTCGAACTACACAATAAAATGTGAAAAAGAATCGGATAAAATACTCGTACTATGATGAAGGCTTAACTATTCAATTGTAACGATAAATAAACTCCGTATAATTGAGGAAGGGATCACCAAATTACCTATTTCTTCATCTTGCAAGGCTTGCTTTTCTTCCTGCAAGAGTTTTTCAAGTTTTACTTTAATTTCTTCAAGTTCTTGGACCTTGGCTCCCTCCTCTCTTGACAATGCCTCAAGTTTTCTGGCTTGTATCTCAGCAGCGATCCTAGCCTGACGTTCGTGTTGTAATTCGACACCAGTTTCTTCTTTTAGTTGTTTTTCAGCCTGGACAAAAACAGCAAAATATATTCACATTTCACCTTGACTATCCAAAGACCTGTATTCATTCAATTTATTATTTACCTGTCGCGCTGATCTTCTCTGTATAGCTAAACTCCTCTGATAGCTTATTCTATCTCCTGAGTAATCTATCGCAGTCTGCAGCGCAGCCAGCCACTGCAGTCTTCCTCTGTGATCGTCGGCAATCAACTCTATTCCTTTGTGCTCTGGGGTACAAAGAATAAACTTTCTATCAGGTTTCCCTGAATTGTTAACAGCGTCTGCCCAACAGTTTGTATTCAGAGTTATTACACCAGCTGCCTCTTTCTCCTGAGCACCTTTGTAATAAATTAATTCTCCTGGCCTAAGTACAAACCAGTAATACCTTGTCGTTGGTAAAAGGAAGCCTTTCTTCATGAGATATCCCTGTAAAAATGTTTAAAAAAAGATCTATAACGGCTATTCAACCGAGTGGATCGCTTAAGTTCTTTTTTTAAACAATTTCTTACTTTTTTAATAACGTCGTTGACGTAAGTCTGATAAAGGTCGTCTATAGCCTCAGTAACAGCTGCTGAATCCAAGGCTCCTCCGCCGCTGTATTTAGACTCCAAAACTGCCAGAAATGTGGGGAATCTTTTTGGAAATATGTTTAACTAAATGCTAAATGCATGAGACACAAAAAAGGATATCTTTCTGCGTCCAGTCCGGAAAGAAGATCGGCTAATAACGAGTTCTTTTTACTTTTGTGAATCGATTTAAAACAATAAGCCAAAAATACAGTCTTGGCTGAATTTATTCAACAGCCTCATCTATCCGCTTCTGGACTAGAAACATTCGACGACTATATAAACATCTCTAGAATAAAAATTACCTAAAAGATGTTAAAGCTGCGGATAATTCCGTGAAGTCAGAAGCGTCCCAGGAAAGACCCAGCGAAGTTACAAGCTGCGATGCTATTTGGGCTACCTCAGAGCTGTGCATGGTGATCTGTTTATGGTAAAAGAAGTTATTTATGTAAGAGCCGGATTGTTTTCTGACCACAATAATTATAGTTCATATAAAAACCTACAAGGTATGAAGACTCTGAGTTATTATTGCTCCCCATTTCAGCAAGTAGGCAAAATATCCTGAACAATTTGTAGACAGTACGGTCTTCAAATACTCTGTGCTTATGTTTTGAGTATACTTTTCTAGATACCAGCCAACATATTTCGTCAACTCTTTCTTCAAGAATTCTCGACCATTCTATCGACACAGTGTCTGGTACGGTGGAGAAAACCTGTAGAATATTAAACATTGGATAAGCTTTATAGCTTCAGGATCAAAGGGAATAAGTCGAAAGAACATATGGGTGTAAAAACTGACCTCTCTCTGCAAGTAATAGAGAAATTGATCAAAGGTGAGAGAATGGGTGCTGCGGTAATCTTCGAGCCCTTTTTCTACGTTGTAAAGGTCCATAAGTGTTCCAAAATTGGCCGTTAAAACCTGTAAAATGATGTCAAAATCGTTTATGAAATAAATGCCACACCCCTGTACCCGGGGACTTAATTTATTGCGAGATACGTAAGTTAAGAGATAGAACATGGTTAGGGCGTGTGTGTATTTGTTTAAACAGAGTGTTATACATACCTTCAATTTCGACTTAGCTACGACACCCGGGGTGTCACCTTGCAGGGCGTAAAATGCATGCCAAATGCTGTTGGTTAAGTTTTTTAAAAGATAAGCCATTGTGTAGGTTTACCCGGATTCAACAGGTGGTTAGAATAATCACATTGTCCCGCTATTAACGGGCTTTACAATACATAATGACAAAGTGACAGACTACTGCTGGTGACTCGACACGACAGTCGCTTTTATCGGAATTTCAACCTTCTGTACACACACTTATACTTCTATTGCGCACTCGTATATGTATACACAATGTCCATACGTTTGTATGCTGTATTTAATTATCGAGGCTTCGAGGGGCCTTCTGGAGTACATAATACCAGTGTAAAAGGCCCCTGCGATTTTGACAATGAAATGTGAACGATGCTTCTACTTGTCGCTTTCAATCGTTTCATTAATAAACGTGGAAATATAGGTAGACATGAAGTGCACGGCTAACCGTAAGGGTAGTTTTTTTATGAATGAACGTAAGAATTTGATATATTAATGCGCGTATCGTAGTACAATGGTAGTACGGGGTGTGTGAATTGTGATTGGCGGATAGAAGCCTTGTATACAACTTCCATGTTGAATGGCGGGAATGACAGACGAATGGGTGTTATATTTTCATTAATAAAATTGAGTAGCGTACGAATTAAGGGATTTTATCTTATTCCGTACACACATAATGTTCGTATCTGAATAATAAAATCGACGAAGAGGAGAAAGTTACGTCGCTCAAGTAAAAACAAACAAAAAAAATTGTGAATTTAGAACTTGAAGTAAACATACGCCGTCATACGCCAATAAGGGGGGGTGATATAACCTTTCAAATACACGTTGTGAAGTTTTTTTTTTTTTTTTTTAATAAATCGACAAAAATGTCTTTACGAAAGTTTATGCATCCAAGAAATAAATACAAACAAGAACCAAATTTTAAACAACTAGCGATACTCTATCCCGAATTTAGAAAAATCGCAATAACGGTAAGAGAAGGTATAAACGCTGTCATAATTAACGAAAAACTAAAACCATAAAAATTTTTCAATATTTATATTTCAGGATCTTGCTGGGAAAGTTAAAATAAATTTCCACGATTTGGAAAGCCTGAAAGTACTTGCTAAAACCCTGTTAAAACATGACTTTAATCTAAATGTAGAAATACCATCGACAAAACTTGTCCCAGCAATACCATCGAGATTAAATTACATACTTTGGATAGAGGATTTATTAAAACACGCAAAATTCACCGACATATCTACAACGTTCGGTATCGACATAGGTAAGATCTGGTCTGCTCAGAATTTAGTCAAAATTTTAAATCTACATTGAAAATAAAAATATTCATTTTTTTCTTTGTTTCAAAAGGTACCGGAGCTGTTTGTGTCTATCCGTTACTATTTTCTAAAATATTTGGTTGTAAAATGATTGGCACAGAGATTGATCTAGACAGCTACGCGTCTGCTGTACGTAATGTAAATTCCAACAATTTGGAGCATCTGGTCAAAGGTAAGTGTAATAAAAAGCGTTGCACAGTTTTGTTTATTAATTATATCCCAAGCTTCTGTAATTAATGATTTTTCTAGCCAAAGAAATCGATACTTTAAATGATATACATTTAAAACTTTGTCCTGGTCAGTGATACGTGTTGATAAGGACACTGTACTCCGAGGATATTTACCTGAGAATGATGTTTACACATTCACAATGTGCAATCCTCCGTTCTTTTCCAATAAAGAAGAGGCTTCGAAACCTTTGGGGAATCGTATGCCACCTAGAAACGCACCGTCTGGAAGTAAAGTTGAGCTAGTAGTTGAGGGCGGAGAAACACAGTTTGTTTTAAAGATGCTTGAAGATAGTATAGAGCTCAAAGATAAAATTAAAATCTACACTACAATGCTTGGAAAGAAAACAAGCTTGTTATTTTTACGAAATGAACTGAAAAAACTTAATATTTATAACGAAACTTGGACTGAATTCTGCCAGGGTCATACTACTAGGTAAAAACAGTGGAACAGATCATCTCAGAATTCTATGTGGCCTTCTGATCATATATTTTTCGCTTATTATCAGGTGGGGACTGGCATGGAGTTTTCTATCTAAAGATGTTGTAGACTTGACCACAGCACCGGTCATCAGAACAAGCGGTTGTAACAGTAAATTGAAAAAGACAGTGAAACAAACTCCTTCAGAAATAACATTCCCCGTGAGAGATGAGTTGACAAATACTGAGGAATTAGTCTCAACTATAAAAGAATGGATGAATTTATTAAAGGTGGCAACAAGTCTTTCAAGTTTCGTCTTTCTTGTTAGCAGAAAAATTCATAATAATTTTAAATTAGGAATTTTTTCTTTTTTTTGGTTTGAATCAGGCTCTTATTCTCTTCAAAATATTAAACAATCTGTACACGATTCCTTATCCTAATTATTATTGACCTCAAACAGATTCGGATCGAAGAATTGGATGTAAATGAGCCAGAATCCAATTGTTGGGGCTGCCAGTTGATGGCTGATGAAGACAGCTGGTCTCATGAACGTCGCAAACGTCGAATGATGGCAAATCAAGATTCCTCATCTAAGAAAATTTGTTTAGATGTATCTTCCGAAGATACTTCTGAGAGAGAAAGAAAAGAGACAGCTTTGACGACTGAAGTCAATGTTAAGGCAATTAGAGGATCGTTTTTATTGTGCAATTTAGTCGTGGGAGAGATTCAGGCTAAGGACGAGGCTCAAGAGAGAAGATTAAAAATTTCCATGGTTTTTGAAAATGGTTCCGGAGGAAAAAATGCAATGGAAGCACTGCGTCAGTACTTAATTAATAAACTAAATCTGAGGGACTTTTTGAAGGAGCAGAATTCAGTTAAAAAAGATGATAAGAAGCAGAGAGTAAGAAAGAAAAAAAAAGCTATGAAAAATACGTAACTTTACAATGATGAAACAGATATAAGGGATCCATTTTTTCTGTTACATGGATATTGTAAAAGAAACAAATGAAATTTCAGTTCTTATGATTTAATGATTATTATATTTAGTATTCTATCCTATGAAATGAATTGATCTTTAACAACTAAATCTAAAAGTAAATGAGATTATGTGTATAGTACAATGTGTCAAATTGTTTATTAATTAATTTTAAATAATAAACAATAAAAAACCATATATTCGATTGAAAGATCTGAATTAACAAAAGTAAAAACGCGTTTCATATAAAATGGTTTATTCACGTGATGATTTTACCAAATTACATAACAGATAATATATATCAGGTATTTTATGTTTATCCTTAATTTCTAACAGGTTTTTCATTGTTCAATTTTCCTAACAAGTGCGATATAATGTACTAAATCCTAACGAAAAAAAAAATAAAATAAAAATAAAACGAAAAAACACGACTAACGTGAGTGAAGGGTAACTTCCTCTCATTTTGGCATTATCTTGACAGAAAAAATAAACGCTAAACGGTTATTCTTCATCACCCAGTATATACTTTTATTACTTCAATTTATCGAAGTAAGAATAATACAAACTGCTATATACAATTTATCTTCATAATTTTCACTATGAAAGGAACTCTTTGTTTGAATGAAATTATCATGGAAGCTTTGAAAATAGGTATGTGATGTTTACTTTTCCGATGATGTATGTGTGTCGTATGTGTGTGTTCATATGCAAGCATAGATATACTGATTTGTGATTCAGAGACAATGGACTATGTATATAATACTTATTAGATTTACATACATTATAGATGTCATATTATCATAGAAAAATGAAGAAAGTTACAAATGGCAAAGTTTTAGAAAAATATGAAAAGTTAAAGTGTGATATAGCGTTTGATATTTAAATTTACTAATTAGGTAATTAGGAGAGCTCAGTGGTTTTATCGGGCGACACAATTCCATTTTATCAACGATTAGCGACAAAAAGAAGAAAAAAAAAAACAATGAAAAAAATTTTTTCTTCAATCAAAACAAAATCAGAAAAAAAAATCAAATCGTTTTGGAAGTAATGAACCATTAAAATTCTACGACTACCGTATGACTTACAATTAAATATGTATGTTTTTAATTTGTATTATTAATTGGAGTACGCTACTTATTCTTATAAATTTGATCTATAAGTATCGCAGTTACATTTATACGTAATGTATTTATACTCAAAGACAACATCATGCTAAGATATTTGACTATTCTACAATCACCACTTTTCATTTCTTTTGCTTGTCTTAAAATGCTTATATGTAATTTTTTTTTTTTATTAATTATTGCAAGCTTTGAAAGACCGTTCCTCGTAACAGATCATAGGTAAACCGAGATGATTTTTGATTGATTACTACGACTGTATAAGGTGCATTATCGTTATACGTTCTTTACGTTCCCATATAAAGAAATCATATATCACTTATTATTTTTTGGTTCCGTTGAAAAACTATAAAAAGAAATGCTAGAAAAGGACTAGCAAGATATTAAAACCTGTATATATTATAGTTTAATTACACGAAAAAATGATAATTCATCTTTAACGATTGATAAATTATAAAGATTAACTACCCAGTGGTGATAACAAAGGACAACTACGTAACTATATTCTACAAAGCAACTGCCTTTAGCTAACTGCTTATATTACTACAATTTTTTAATCATTTCATTTACACCCTACAAATCGATACAGACATATTGAAATTTACTCCATAACTCGCACGGTTTTATAGCTTTATCGTAAATATGAATAAAATATTTACTCCAAATAGTACGTGTAAATAATAAAAGTTCCATGTAATAATATATTTTCATATTATAAAAGAACACAATGTATACGATTTCACCGAATGACCATTTGAGACTTCTTATATTAGGTATGTTTAATAAGCAGCAAAGCAATCGAGTATGTAATACTTTGCAAGTTCGAAAACTTTTCTGAGCTTGTAAAAATTGTATTCTGTTCCGATTATATCGATATGACAATACATATGTGGATAGCTAGCTAGCTCAAACGCTAAAATTGACGATAACATGTATTTACACGAGGTCGATATTTCCGAAAAGACGCTAGCCGTTTATTTGCCTTAGCTTTTTCTTTCAGAGTGTGAAAACTTCGAGTTCCGTTTTTTTCTGGTCGGGCGAGTTTTATCATTCAAATTGTTCTTTGCTATAAAATAATTAAGTGCAACCAGCACAGAGATGGGAATTTCTTAATTCATATCAACCACAAGCTCGTACGCACTTCATTTTTCAAAAAATCCTACCGAATGATGGTTTAAGGTGTATAAAGACTGGAAGTTTAAAACAGACTCGATCTCCATTTCAGTTTTCTCAAAAAGCTCAGCTCTCCGCTGATACGGGATCTGGTGTAAATTCTCCACCATTTTGGACGTCCGCTGTTTTCTCGATTATTTCATTCACCGTTTTTTCTTCTTCAATTTTACCGTTCATTTCCAACATCTTTGTATCCCCATCTGGGGTTTGCTCCTTCTGACGTTTTTCTATCTCTGCCTTAAAGTTCTCAATGTCTTGCTGACTGATTTGTACGAATAATATCCCGTTTATTACATTCAACATATCGAGTACAGAACCCATGCTGGGAGGCTGGATTTGAATTGGCGGCAAGCTAACGCCAGGTTTACCCGTATAAATTTCATTCATTTTTTTCTGAAGGACAACAGCCTGCTGCGTCAAATGTCTCAGGCAATCGCTGCTCTCCTTTGTCTTCTCATGCTCCTCTCCAAGCTGCTGTTTATATATTGCATAAGTTTCTTTCTCGTTGTTTAATGCCGCACGAAAATCGCCCATGCACGATTGAGTTCTTGCTACAAGATGATAAGAAACTGCAACTTTCAACGATCGTGGTCCGTGGTAGCGTAAGTTCAAGGCTAATGCGTGCTCCAAAAAGCGTAAAGACAATTCGTACTCTCCGACAGCATGCAATATCAGAGAAATGTTGCTCTGAAAAAGGTCATAATAATGTTAAAAAATGTTTTTAAACATCCATACTCACTTCGAAAAACGATTTTGTATTGTTTCAACTATTCTTCAATCTTTTCAGAGATTACTTACATCTAGAAGAGCTACTTCCGGATGATCTTCACCGCATACCATCAAGGCAAGATAACGTGCTCTGTACAAAAGTCTAAGAGACACAGAAACCTGGCCATTTGCGAACGAATAAAGCGCGAGATGAATCTGTGAACGATTAAAAATTGAGTTTTTAATTCAAAAGTTTTATCAAATCCGGATTCAATTTGGAATGAGAAACTTACATATTCAGTTATAGTATATGGATGATCGATGCCGTTTACTCTCTCCGACATAAGAACGGCCTTTTGCTGCGTGGAAAGAGCCTCCGCGTGATCACCCATTATGTAGTTTAATCTTGCAAGCATTCTCAAACACTGAGCTATCTCCGGATGCATTGCTCCATACACGTTATTCAGTAAGTTCAAAGCTTCGCTTATGAGCTCGTATCCATCCTTCAGATATCCTTGTTGAATCTTGCTCTGTCCAGTTGTGTAAAAGTTGTAAGCATCGCTGGCCTAAAAAATGTAAAATAAATGGCGTATGAGTTGATTGATAATTAATAAGGAGTAAAAAATAATCGGACTTAAATTATATTGATAACAAAACAAACAAAAAATCGTTTACCCTAGGATTAATGTGTTTCACAACAGGGAATATGTTGAGAATATCTTCCTCGAAGAAGGTGGCGCGATTTTTATTCTCAAAATTATACTCTCTTAGTAAAATTTGGATTCCAGTTTTAACGCAGAAACCTCTGAGCAGAGATATTTTCTGTAAATGGTAGTGTTCGATAGTAGAATCCAGGGACTCGGAGGCTGGTGTTTCCCAATCATAGTAGGCCTTTAAATCAGCCTTAATTTGAGCCCAGAGAGATTTTGGAGTTAATGACGCCCACTCGACCTCAGATTGTTGAGGCCCGCTGGCTCTGCCCTTTCGTTTATTACGTCGTTTAGCTGTCTTGCTCTGCAACTATCAAATTACAATTTAAAATGCTATTCTATCATCGTCGAAGTTTAAATATCGAGAAACTCTATTATTCATTATCTATTAACCAGGTCTTTATAGAAATAGATCTTATAATCTGGTACCAACCTCTTCCACGCTCTGTTGTGGGTGAGTTAATTGAGCGGAGGACAGCAGGCAGTTGAGGAAGTGGCTGATGGCTGCAGAAAGACACATTAGCTCCGTGCCCTGTAAAAATGAAAAATCACAGTAAGTTTTTGATAACGAAGATTTTGGAGAGTGTCAAATTATTTCATGTCAGGTTTACCTGCATATAAGAGGTGAAAATGTGCTTCGCAGAACGCAGAACAAGCTCCGAAACGGCAATACGATTGAGATATTTAAGCTGAGGAACGGCGGCCAACATAGCTGCCAGCTTTCCGAGGTATCGAATGTTGATTCCTCGACCATGCAGAGCTTCGACTAACGTGCTTCCGTCCATTGCTGCAGCTGTGTGATCCAAGCATTCACGAATCTGAAAGAAAAAAAGGGTGAAACGATGATTTAAAATTCCTCAATGTTAAATGCGTATCAAATCATGTTATTTAACGTACGAAAGTAGGCAGCTGCACAGTTAGAAGAAAATCGGCAGCATCTCTGATTAATTGTCTCTGTTTTTTCAGAGAGTCTCCGTTATCGTCAGGATGTTTAACTCCAGGTGAATAAACGTCGGGATTGAATCTTACGTCAAATTCTGCGTCTCTTAAACTGCCAACAGCTGCTGCTGCTCGTCGAACAATTTCTTTAGTGCTTTCTTCAACTGTAAGCAAGTAATTGATTAATAACTATTCTATGAATTCAAAGTTAGCTAATCAATAACCGGGAAAAATATTATGGATAAGAATAAAACTTACGCTCTTGTTTTTCTCCGCCTGTAATAGAGTCCGTGATACTCTCAACTATTTTCTTGGCTTCGTCAGCCTCGATACTAGACTGGACAGAATCCTCCTTGTTGCTATCGATGGCTGGAATAACTGGCTCTTCCTTTTTATCTTCCTAAAATTATTTTCTACTTATAATAATATTTCAAAGGAGAATCTTGAAAAAAGACAGAAAGATAAGACTTTCAAGACTTGCCTTGGGATTGGTTTCTTTATCTTTATGGGACCTTCGTGCAGAAGTTAATTGCTGCAAGTGAACAGCGGCGTGTTTTATAAACTGAACATATCTCGCCTCGACAAACGAGTCGATTAGCTCCTGGCGCAGACAAGCTAACCGATGTTTATGCTCCACAGGAAAACCGAGAGCCCTTGCTTCCTTGCTAAGCTCAACACCTTCAACTGAAATTGAATGTTATCATTAAATAGAACGAATTTCTGGGAAAAAAGATGAGATTTATATTATTTTATCCACTCTAGAGAAATTACGTTTAAGGAAATTCACGTCCGGTGGGAAAGTCCTCAATAAATCAAGTACGTAATGGCGCGAATCGTTGCCAATGATCCCCTTGCATTCCACGCTGCTGCAAAGCTCGATTTCTTCCCCTGCATCATTGACTACCTTATGGGGTAGAATTTTTAGCTGTTGTCCAGCCTTGTTTAACTGAAATCAATGTCTTAGATCAGTCGAAGAGTTAAGAAAATTATTTCAAATGGTATTTCAAGAGTTTCTAGTCTCCTTACCAATTCCAAATACTTTGGATGTGTTAGAACCGATTTTCCGAAATCGATTGAGCCGTAGACAACGGATTGTTCCTGTTCACGTTCTAAAATTCCTGGAATAATGGACTGCGCAGTGACACGATATCCTCTGAAATGTGAAAACTTTGTTATTGCGTAAAACCGTTGAATAGAAATTGATACAATTAAGAAAACTACTTCAATTTTTACCTATAATCTATAACAACAGTCCCCAATGTATACAATCCAGGCAAATCCACTGCAGCATAAACCCTAACTCCTTGAAGATCGTTACGGGGTGCTACAAATGCTGCGGCATCACCGCCGAGCTCCTTGTAATGATCCCGGACATCAAATCCCAAAGAAAAGAAAATGTTGTTCCAAATAAACATTTGCATTTTTGCTTCCTCTCCGGGATTTATAGCCATAACGTTCCCATCAATTACGGCTACTGCTCCACGAGTTGCTGCAGCAACAAAATCGCTGTGAACCTGTAGATTTGCAATTGAATTAATTATTTCATTCTTTTAATTTGAAAGAAAATTTTGTGAAAAAATTAAATTTTCCCAAAGACATTTCCTAAAAAATGAGAATCTTTACCTTAAAGATGGCCCGTTCGCGAAGCAATCTTTCCGGAAGATTTTTACGCGGCAATTCTCTCGTAGTCTGTAGCTCCTCATTCCAATCTCTGGTTTGTCCAGGAATATGTTCTTCGTATCCCAATTTCGATGAAAAGGCTGTGATAAAATGGGAATGTTAAAAGTGAGGAGAACTGAATAAAAACAAAAAGAAAATACAAAATCAAGACTAACTATCTTCCGCACGTATGGCATCAATCGTATGTTCAATCTGCGGCGCGCTCCAAGCATATAATTGATAAGGTGTAGCTACTCTCTCAAAGGGATGTCTCTGAGTTCTACGTCTTTGCATAGCGGCAAAACCTCGCTTGAAAGCAGGGCTCAGTTGATTTAAAAGTTCGATAAGACTGTGGCACAAATGACTGGGAGTAGCCGGTTTAGGATTAAACGATTCCTTAGATGATTGATTAACGAAAAATCCCCGTGCACAAGCGGTGAGATGGTACTGTTTGTCCTCAAGAGTAACAACGTGAAGATACATCAGATCTCCATGCAGCTTTCTGTGCCCTGGTGGTGGGTTCCATCCAGAAGTGGTCAAAACCTGCGAGAGGAGAGGAGATTTAGTTTCTTGGCTGCGTTATCTTCTATATTTTTGGTTCTACAGATTTTTATAGAATATAATTATTAGTAGGGACATAAATTTCTCGAACTCTCTTCGGTATAGACAAACAATATTATCTAACACATTGATCGATCTTAAAGAATAAATAATGAAGCGCTGTATCAATGATAGAAATTATATAGTTATGTAAATACTTCTATCGATTAGTATACAACATAATGTCCAGATACTGTAATAAAGAGAAAAAATCAGAATGAAATTATCTATCACATTTGTTTGAAAGTCTCAAAGAAACAGACAGAGAGAGAGAGAGTGGAGTAGAGTAGAGCGTAGTTTATTTGACCTTGGAGCATAGCTCCCTAAAGGCCACAGGCTTCATAAAGAAACTACAAAAATGTGTACCAAAGTAAAATGAAATGAAATAATACAATAAAATTAAGAAAGAGAGACAGAGAGAGAGATAATGGGAATTATTATTTAACTAATGCTGAAACCTTGACGAAAAAAAACTAATCAATCGCATTTGACACAATTAGGTTTAATTTGCGTATATTATAGAGATATCGGTATGGCCGTACTAAAGATATGAATGTGATAGTAGTATCAGTAATATATCTATATGTGTACAGACATTATCTGTATATACCATATCTCTGACTAATAATAGACGGTAAATTTTAGCTGAAAAATTGAATTTATGCATATTTTACATTATACGTATGAAAATACTGTAAATGAAAATGCTTGAAGACCCTTAAAATCGCGAGGAAAGGGAAAAACACTTAAAAAAAAAATGTTTTAAAAGCCTTCAAAAAATCGTTCGAACCAGTTTAACAAAACTTTTGGAAATCCTAAGAAAATTCTTGAAAATATTTTTGAAAAAATTTCCGTAAAAAATCATTCAATAATCTTTAAAATCGTGTAAAATTTCGGAAAATTGAAAAACCTCTAATAACGTTAAAAAACCATAAGACGAAAAAAAGAACCTGGGTCATACGGTTGAAAATGTGCGTTCGAAATTGTAAAAAAGGGAGAGACTTTTGCCTATGAAACGTTTAGAAAAAGAAAAATGAAGAAAAATAAAGAATAATACTAAAAATGATATTCTCACCTTCAAACAAGGGGGGCATCTTTGTTCCTTGGCCTGTGGTTGTAGGGGTAATAAAGGCCTGTCCTTGCTACCAGGTATGATATAATCCGGTGGAGTACAGTCGACGGAATCAGGTCTAGCCTTTTTTTTCTCCATAATATCGCCGTTGGTGACAACGTTGAGGAAGGCTAAGCTGCTGCACTCAACGCCGTTGTAAGCATCACCGGGGTCGACGGATTTTAAGAGATCGCGAACGTGTCGTACGTGGATACGGGCCTCGCGCATCGTGTAAGGCTCCTCTACGACCTTTATTACGGAACCTTCTTTCAAACCCTCGATGTTTTTTAATTCAGCAAAATTATCCAAAGTGTTTCCGTCCAATTGGAGCGAAAAACATGTTCGATGACACGTGTCCTCCCGATCCATAAGCAGCTGATGGATCTCCTGCGGAGCAATAAGAAAAAAAAAAAAAAGAAAGAAACGGAGGTTTTTAAAAGAAACAACAAGAAAAATCATCGCTTTTGTTATTTTTTCATTTTCGATTCCCACCTGGACTAACTCCATGCTTGAGACTTGAATGTCGAAGGGCTCGTTCCCTGGGCTGACTATTTTTACGGTGAATCCCATGTCTTGGATAAAGACAACTTCCTGTTCGTTACCTCCGTCCTTTTCCTTATCTCCTTGTTTCTCGCTTTTATCATCCTTACTCTCGTTTTCCTCAGACTTTTCTTTCTCACCTTCTTTCGTGGCCTCTACTTCACCCTTTTCTATCACGTTCTCGGTCAGAGTACTCGCGCTGCTTTCCCCGTTTTGAATCAACTCTATGTACAATTGTATCGAAAATTATAATGTATGAGTATAATGTATAAGAGTAAGTAACTTTATATGTATATTTGGTCTCCAATTTCGATTAAACGCAAATTGAACAACGGGGAATCCCCAAAACTTTTTTTTACAAATCAATCTTTGCATATACCTTATGGTTATAAACAGTTTTATATACGTGTCTATAAGTTTAAACAACCGGTAGATAGACGGACGTCCGTTATAAAACGTGTCTTATAAATAAACCCTCGGTGTATTAAATAGTGGTGCAGTAGATCGAAATGCCATAGTTATTTATATCAATTGGTATCTATAGAAATTGAATTTGATCGTGGGTATGTATATTCGAATTTACAGTTTTTTATAGATATGAGAATTATAAAAAAAAAAGAAAGAAAAGTCCACGTAACAACCGGCAGATCCGAGATATAATGTTACAATTCACAAGCAGGAAAGATTCTAATAGAAAACTGTGCTATGCAGGTATACTCGTGCACTCGGCCAGTCCCGGGAGTCTTATCAAAAATAAATTAGATAAGAAAAGGTGCGGACGTAAACGGCGCGTCGTGCTGCAGCAAGGAGGAAGAAACGAAAGAGGCGAGAAGAAGTCGACACGACATGACATCGCGACGTGTCGCGATTGTAAATAGACTCTCCTATTATCACAGTGAGAGAAATGTTATACATACATGCGTATACCGTAAGCTCAATATAAGAGTAGAATATTCGCACGCGGGTATTTGTACTTCCGGTTTTGGTAAAACGATAACGAAGGATATTATAGATTTGCCGATGAAGTATTTAATAACATAGTAAAAAAAATATATATATATATAATATTTATATGTAAAGAAATAAAATAAACGAAAAATCTTTCTAATAGATTGATCGCTCGAGTGAGTTTTCTCCTCCTCCTACCATCTATATTATTGGTAATAAATCACTGCAAGCGTTAGAGCTGCTCGTTAGACCCAACATTTTTACATTCGCAAGAGCGATAACCCTATACCGTTTGCGCACGATGCTGCTATCATCTATTATAGTATCTATTTTTCTCTAACGTTCTCCATTATCCAGTTTCACCGAAGTGCAATCAACTCTCGTGTATGTATACATATTATGTATATATACGTATATATATACATTGAGCGACACAGTCAACGATCTGTAACGACTAACGGGTGCTTCCCGAGAGTACTGAGCCTTAATTGCATCACCGGGTACTCCACACGTTTCCTCCTATCTCTTGGATTTAAGGAATTATCTTCAAGCAGGTATACATATAGGTACAAGTACTACCTTCCGGGATTAGACTAACTAATCAGGCGTAAGCTCGCGTCTTAATCATTACCGTATACCTCGCGCAGCTCTCCTCAACTAAAATTATTATTGTTGATATGTATTAATTAATGAAAATTGTGCGGTATTCATATAGAATATTTATTCCATTCTTCTCATATCTCAACCGACCTTTGATCGATTACACATCGATTTGAGAAACCTTAGGATTTCAATGACGCTTTCATATACATATATATTATATAATTTCTATAAGTCGATTGATTTTTGAAGGAAATACTATTTTCCAAGAATCTCAAGTGAACTTTATTTTTAATTTTTTTTATCATATTTCCTAATTTGTCGAAAGACTATTAATCTGAAATGCCTCAAAACTTTTTGTGATTTTTTATTTCTTCCTCTTCTCGTCAAACTTCAACGATGGATTTTCTACCCTCTCGTTCACTCTGTCTCTACTTATTTTCTCTCTCTCTCTCTCTATTCTCTTTTCTGCGGCGGTCGCTCCACGTGTAATTAATCAGCCTTTACAAGGGACAAAGAGCTAAATGACGAATAAAAAATTACTTGTCACGGTACGCGCGGTTACTCAAACCGTAGACCGATAAAACTATAGTCAATAGTTAGAATCCATAGGCGGATAACGATATAAAACAGAAAGCAAAAAAACAGAAAAACAGAATCGTAGCGAAAAATTCTGTAATTGAAATCCCGATTCATCACAAAAAAAAGGAAAGAAATTCTTTGATTTAAATCATATAACATCGCTGAAAAATCTCTCCACCTCGTGCCTGCAGCTCTGAATGATTTTACACGGCGTTTACTTGCTTTACTAATTATATACTTGCTCGCAGAGACAGCCTTCCCTCGCTAAGATCGCCCCTGCATTGGCACATGGACCTTGTATGATATAGGTATATCCATGTGTTAAATGTATTGCACATCTATGAACAGTATATTTCTATATGGACTGCAGTTTGGTCTTTAAACCGGCAATTATATGCGATCGATTTAACTTGTATACAAAATATAGTACATATCGTATCTAGGAGGATAATTTCATATACAGGTATATTGTAATCGTACATATGCACGTGATATTATATATATAATCGTACGTGTAAACGATAGGAAATTTTGTCACTTGATGAAACATTACCCAGCGAAAAGATACGCTATTAGGTATATAGAAAAAAAATTGTCGATTTTACAGCGAACAACGTTTGATCTTTGATTAACGATTAGATAGCGTGTATACAGATATCATACGTACATATATGTATACAATGTTATGAGGTATAAGTGGCAATAAGAAGGAAGAAAGAAGGAAGGAAATTTAAAAAAAATCGATGAAAGTGTTGACGGCATAATTTATTCAGTGATATCCTTAACTCCATAATTTCGTAATACGTTTATATACTGTATAGAGTATGCAGATGCAACGCACTCGTGCGTTTTGAGTTTAGTTGAATATACGCCGAGTAAGCGTAGTAAGTACCTAACTGGTAAAAAGGTCTCTTTAAATTTAGACACGAGAAAATAGGAACGACGGATCCAGACACGCTTTCTCCAGCTGCAGTTCTTCGCATACGTATATAGTATACCAATAGACGTATGTATATGCGTTTCTATATACGCGACAATATCTATCTATCTATCTATTTATATTATTATTATGTTTGCACCAACGAGCGTTGAATATATCGCAATCGAGAATATTTCGTAGACTGAAAATTATCAACGTTCAATCGTATTGAGTCCTTCAATGATAATCAATTATATATTAAATTACGAATTTCACGAATAATTCTACATACATTTTTCTTCAATTAAAATTGATAATCATTTTTCTAAGCTCTAGTTATGATATTTCTTCTTTTACAACTTGTAACAGTCGTAAAGACCGCGCCGGGTTCGAGGGGTCTTCTGTCTACAACTATACCCCGATAATAAGACCCCGGAATTTTTTCTCCGCTCGACTCATAGCAACGACGCGACGCGACGCAACGCTACATGGAACAATCGATTTCTCTCACTCTATACCACCAACCAATTCGTACTGTTACATATATACATACATAGGGAATGATAAACTGTAACGTAGGCTTCCGAAATCGTTTGTTGTATTTGTATTTACCATTGATGAATTAGTTCCAATAAATAGATAAGTAAAGTTATTTTTAATAAAAAATCAAATAATTTCGGCTTAGAAAGACCCGACTGATCTCTACCGGCGATCGTGGGCAGTTTTAAAATTGATTTGTATAAATGAATAACAATTAAAAAAACGATTAGATAATTACATCGAAAGAATCGAATTAATAGAATATACTAGAACGCCTTTGCTTCGTCTCTATAAGGAAACAAATAAATTGAAAAGAAAAGAAAAGAAAAGAAAAACCAACGCGAGCACATTTTCTTTTTTTCCTCATTCCATGTGCGTACCCGCTCTTGATCCGCAGCTAAATCGAACGCAAGCAAAATAACAGTTTGGTCGTTAGATAAGATGATGCAATTTTATTTAGCGGAAGGCGGACCAGTTCGAAGCGGTTATACTAAATAATAAGGGCGTGTATAAAGGACGGGTAATTAATGGTCAGTTTTTATTAGTCAAAATGAAACGAGCTAGTCAATAAACGGGCAGGGCGGTATAATCGAGTTAACGAACACGAGTT
The DNA here is from genome assembly GCA_949628255.1 of Macrophya alboannulata. Classification (NCBI taxonomy): domain Eukaryota; kingdom Metazoa; phylum Arthropoda; class Insecta; order Hymenoptera; family Tenthredinidae; genus Macrophya; species Macrophya alboannulata. The sequence goes on along the minus strand of OX451212.1, from coordinate 2,681,211 downwards.
AGTTCATTCGTAGTTCGAAAATCAAAATATTTCGTCGTCTGCAGTGTCGGCTGCTCTGAACGTATGTATAGGAGTCGCCGCGACGATCGGCGCGCTCACATGACCCCCGCACTGGTTCGTAATTCGAGTTACATAACCACCCGGCTAATACGTTGATAAAATTTATTTAAACAGGTAGAAAAATAAAATGATAAAAAAAACAAACCATAAAAATGGACGTAGAATAACCCCGAAAATCATAGTCGAATAGTTACGTAATCACCCCTTCGTAACGAACAGTTTAAACCTACGGACTACGAGATACAGTTTCCTAAGGTTATAAAATATCAACATTTTTTTAGCTCACCCTTTGCGGTCGATTCTTCCTTCCCGTTCCCATTCACTATGGGAATCTTTTCTGTCCCGTTATCACCCGTTGTCTCTACCTGCGAACCGAGCGCCATTATTTTTCAATTTTCCGATATAACGTACACACACACCTCTTCTCTCCTTAACACAACCGCACTGATGAGAAAAAATTTAATTTTCCACAGGGTGATCCTCTGCCGTCGTGCTATGTACTCAGCTCGGCCGATGCTGCACGTGCGTTTCGATCAGAGTACAAAGTCTAGTGTTTCCCATTGGCCAATTCTCATCGTTCCTTTTTCACGCTTCTCATATATCTTGCTGTTCATTGGTTTTTTAGAATGCGGCCTTGATTGGCTGAGTTTAGTCGCCGTTTTTGGGCACAGACTACACAGAACGAACATAGATCGGTAGTTGGTGTTGTGCTGTGTCGGAGTTTTTTTGTTGATTTTAACCTATAAAATGATAGAAAAGCCTGCCTGATATATATCATTTTTCTATGAAATAAAGCCCGTGGATAAAGAACGCGGATGAAGAGTTAAAAATTCAACAGTTAAATTTGTTCGGAGTGTTTTGCTGATCCGTTTATCCATTCAACCTAATTACTATCAGCTTTAATACCGCATCGATACCATGCTGCATTTCGCAAGTTCACCTAGAAACGCCAGAACGGTATGATTTGATGAATAATATAACGTTTTTCTCTGTCGATTGGAATCAAACACTTTAATTTGCTGCCTCTTGTATATCATTTTTGTTTTTTAACAGCACAACATGCATGACTTAACCTCAGATTTCGATTGCCTAAAAGTATCGGCTTTGAAAAAAGCGTCTCGAATCAACGAACCTGTAAGAGAAGTGACCATTGGTCCAAATTCTATGATAATAACAGCTCGCAATTCGTGTTATGAAAATGTGGAAAATGAGCCGGACAATCGTATCGCCAAAGATGTTAAATCACCGACAAAATCACCCAATCCAAATTCTTCGACGAGAAGCAGTATTAGTTTTTCAATAAAAAAGATTCTCCAAGAAAATGACGAGCAAAGAAAAGAGGCGGTCAGGGTGAGGATTTTAAAACGATTATTTGACTTTCTCTTTGATAAACAGAAATAAATAAACGGCGTTTAATCTTTTAGCAAAAAAATCTGCGCCGATATAGGAAAATGGAGCAATCTGAAGTCGAGCTTCAAGAACGGATGGCTTTGGAAAGAGAGAAGATGACTGCGAATAGAGAACGTAAAGAGAAATTGAAAGATGATGAATTAGCAAGACTAGAGGCTGAGGAAGAGCAGCTTGCCCAACAAACGGAAATAAAAAGGAAACACGAACAACAGTTGCATGCGCAAAGGAGAAGAGAAAAATTTGAAAAAGAAGCTGAGGAACATAGGAAGAATAAAGAAAAGAGAATGTTAATTGAAAGGATGCTTCCGCTCCAAGCAAGCTTTAGAGCAGCTTATCAAGAGCTTGGCACAATATCTAAGTCTTGTAAAGACAGAAACATTGCAGGATCAACATTCGCACCTTATTCTGCTAAGCTGAAGGAACTGAGCAAATGCATGGAAGGATTGGTCGAACATGCTAAAGTTAGCATTAGTTCTGGTTGCTAAACAATTCTTTACTGAAGTACCAAGCAATTGACAATATCATGCATTTTCTCATTTTAGATAGGAGAGTTGACTGAAAATGACGTCAGGACGGCCGAAGTTCTCGTAAAACATAGCGAGGAGATTTTGAACGTTTTCAGGCTTGAGATAGGTCCGTCTTAGTTCATTGACTAGTTTTAAAATAAGAGGATAACAGACTATTCGACAAAATTTACAAATGATTTCTTTTACCAAGCTGAGATGTCGATTTAATCTGATAAAAGTATTACTTGGGTGTTAAAAAAACGAGCAATAAATGAGAAAGAAAAAAAAAAAGAAAAAATTAAAAGATATTAAAGTAAGCAGGAAATTATTGAATACATCAGAGATAATTCAACCTTGTTCCTTTCACAGAAAGGATAAACGGTGCCCATGATGCGGAATTAGCACGCAGAGAGGAAGAGGTGAGGAGAGTTCAAGCAGAAGAACAATATGTGGCTCTGAGGGCTGAAGAAAACTATCAATCACAACCTGGTGTAATTGAAATTGAACAAAAATCAAGTGAACATCATCAAGTTGAACCACCTAATTTTGAACAAAGTAATACGGCACAGGTTCCTGACGGACGACCTCTACCAATTTCTACAGAATCAGAGATTCCGGTAGCTTCTGCAAGGACAGAGTCCACACCAGGTGACTTAATTTCATCAGCATGTTATTTAGATGAGATAATTTCGTGTTTAGAAAATTTCTAATAAACAGATTTGTACAATTAATTGACTTTGAATTTGATTTTCAGATGGTCTTCTTGAATGCGTGGACAAGGAGTCGCTTCAAATGTATTTGAACAGTAAGAAGTTGTTTGAAAATCACAAAACGATGTGTTCTCCGTTAATAAATTCAGATGCGACAAAGAAGTTCCGTTTTGAATGTCAAAAGGCTATAAATATACCTGTAAATGCGATTTCTCGTGTTAGTGGCGAACATCTTACCGATAAGTTTGAAAAACTGCATCGTTTGCTAGCCGGAAAACCACCGATTAATGCAAACCAACATCCGCAAGGCATTGCTTTTTGCAAATATTTATTGGCACAGAAATTTGTGGTAAGTTATTGAGATAAATCCTTCATTCTAATAAGACAATAATTATCAATTACATTTCTCTGACATAATTCTCTCCTTATTTTTATTTCGTTAAAAACAGGGTCAAGGAGAGGCACTTGTATCAAGTAAACCGGAATTGGCATATGATTATGCAGCTGTAGCCGTCGCACTATGGAGCGAGTATCCGGACTTTGGTGAACTACTTCTGGCCCATTTTCACAAAACTTGCCCCTACTTAGTCCCGTTATTTCCTCCCCAACAACAGGGACAGTCTGAGCAGGATTATTACAAATCCTTGGGATATCTATACTCCGAAGATGGGGTCGTTGAAAAACAGGATAAATTTTTGAAGCGAATGTCCGGTATTGTAAGACTGTATGCAGCTTTGACCATAACTAAGCAAAGGAGACGTGTCACTAGTCCTCATCCTCATGGTTTGCGAAATGCCTGGAGATTGTTGGCTGCTATACTGAACATCAGTAAGTGATATATAAAACTCAAACATTTTGTTTACAGGAAAAAAAAAGAAACACTTTGCATTAAATTTTTTTTGCTTTTAATCAACAGAACCACGTTCCGATGTCTGCGCCACTCTCATTTTCGATATGCTAGAAGTTGCTGGTCACGATCTATGGAAAACTTACCGAACACAATTTCAGAAGCTGCTCACTTTTTTGGCCAGTCAATATTTCCCGATAATGCAAACCAGTGGAGTCACTCGAGCCGGTCCTATGTCTCGGTTGGAAGAGTTTTTAAAAAAGTGTTTAACTCAGGGCTCTATACCGCCCCCAGTGGGTCAACTGCCCCCAAATTTTTGGTAGTTTATTATCAGGATGTAAATAATTTAGATGAATTTAATAGTATTTATCATATATCAATGACTAATAGAAAAATAACTTTAGTACTTGTCCTTTTTTGCGGATTTTTGCTTTTTTTGTTTTTGCTTGAGACTTTCAACATGCATGTAGTATGGGCTAAAGTAAGAATGAAATAGATGACGATAAAAAAAATATGTGAAATTAAAAAAAAGAAAACATTGAAATATTTAATGAAATTTCAAAATTATAAATTTGACACAGATTTATCAATCGAAATGATTTTTTTTGTTTTCTTTTAATATCACTTATCCAATACAAAGTATACTTATACATTTCTAATTATCACAATACATAATTTAAACATCTGAAAACATTGCGTAATTGATAAAGCGTAATAATCTCCAAGCGAATATAGGAGATAGTAGAAAATGAAACGATTTTATTATTCAATTAGTATTAAATTTAATATCTAACATCGTTAAAGGTCAGATGAGATCCTTTGATATATAAAAGACAGAATGGTATAAAATTAGGTAATATTATTAGTAGTAAGGAACGCTGGTGGCAACTTCTTTGCCATCATCGTTATAAATGTAAGCGTCTAATGAATTAGTCGTGAATCCTTCGACTCCGTATTGAGAAAATTGATCAACCCAATCGACGTCTTTTTTCAAATCCAATAAATACGTTGATATTTTCTGCCTAAGTTCAGCTGTGGGAAAACAAAAAAAAAAAAATAATAATAAAAAATAAGTAAGAAGAATTAGTCAAAAGACAAACGATGATTTTCAAATCTGAATAAATTATTTGTAGAAGGAAAAAAGAAATAAAAATAAAATACGTGTATACAAATAGAGGACCGAGTACTCTTCTTCAATGACGTAATAAGCGAGCTGGTGACTAGTTATTACGTCATCAGTGACGTAACCGCGTCTCAAGGCGATTGGCCTCATGATTTTTTTTTTTTTCCAACTTCAAACAGACATTCGAGTGATTTTTAGATAGGTATTTGAAACGATCATTTAATCAGATTGTTAAATTATCATTTATCGTGGATATATACGAAGATTATTATAGAACTTTACCTGAAACTGATTTCTTTACGTAAATAGCGTACGGAGGTAGTGGTCCTAGGCTTCCTAAGTTCAGTAGTGAACTCACACCAGGCATTTTACGACGATGAGAAGCTAATACAGGAGCTTCAACAACTCCAACTTCGGCCTGTCTTCCTGCTACCATTTGTAAAGCCGAAATTTGCGAGCCAGAATCTGTTGAGATAATAATAATAATGATAATAAAATAATAATAATAATAATAATAATAAGATACAAAATGTTTGCCTATCTGTTATAATACGGTCCCCTCAGGCAAACTGATTCAAGGAGAACGGGTGCCACAGTTGGACCGGTGCGTAACGTAACACGATATTGAAAGAATTTTTTCAGTGGGTCGAATATCTTTGGCGATAAAATGATTTCTGAAACCTTTTTTTTTCTTCCATTTCAATTCACATATTTGTCATAAATAATAAATAACGCGAGCTTATACTGCGCTCAATGGGATGAAATATATTTTATGGATGGGATTTTTAGTTTATTTTAATTTTTTTTTGTTTTTTTTTTACAGCGAAATAGTCAAAAACTGAAAAAGAAATAAATTGGACTGTGAAATGTTTCAGTCCATTCACATGTCCACGATTTTTTCAAACTATGATACATTGAGTAATATAAAAAATCGTAAGATTATAAGAAATTTTTCATATACATATCGCGAATCCCGTTGAATTTAGATTCACTGAATATACACAGAGAGTATATATATATACCTATATAGAAAAAAAAACCCGTTTACAAAATATTAAGAAACTTGTTTTCTTCCGTCAGTTTTTATACCGACTTCCACTTGAAACTTTTAACTTGTAACTTGGATGGAAAAACGCAAACTGTGAATTTTCAAAGCAACCGTTCGTATTGGAAAAATAAATCTTCCTTCATCTTGAAAGATATATTTAATTAAACTCGTCTACATTTTTGAGTAGCTGCTATTTTTCTTTCAACTTAATTCTACTCACCCAGGGTGTTTCCAAAGAATGCCGGACTTTCTCCCTTGGCTCTAAGATCTCCGAGAAAAAGTGCTGCGGCACCTCTTCTTTGTCGACGATCTGGTAACGCGCATCTGTGTCCTCGGAGGTCCATGATGTCCTGTAGTATCGAAAAATGTGATAAAAATAAAAATGAAAAAAAAAAAAAAAACCTCGAGCTTGCAGATAGTTTTACAAAAAATTTCAGAACATTAATCGTCTTTTTATCGGTATTTTTTTTTTCTTCAATCACTTATTGTTTTAATATAATTATTTCCCTATACCTTTACGTGTGGGGCTCGATCCGCAGCTACGATAACGTCAACGTATACATTCCCTGATCCACTATCATTCAATCGATGTGCGAATACAAAAGTAACGGGAAACAAATCCCCGTCTTCCCACTCGGAGTAGGCCGGCAAAATAGCTGAAATTAGTAAAAACAAAAAAATTTATCCCAACGAATTAACGAGCTTAAAATTGATTAAGAATAAAATTGCAAAGTGTTGAACGATCGCTTACCAAAATCGGTAACATCCTTCGCTACGGGTCTTTCGGATCGTGGTTCGTAAATGAGAGTTACTGGCAGTTGGGTAGCCGCCTCAATAGCTTCGGCTAATAGTTCAAATAGACCGATAGGAAGAGAAGGAACGAGATGAGTAGCCAGGACGAGAGGTCGAACGTTCAGAGACGGTGCTGGGCGCGGACTTATCTGCCTAGGAACAGCAACGTTCACTGTTTGCTGATAGTCCTGTTTCGATATGTAAATTGAATAATGAAAGACGTGAAAAAAGAGTGTTGCAAAACAGATAAGGGTGTGTAGAGGGAAACGCAGAGCAAAACCACAAAAAAAAAAAGATATTGTAAAATGTGCAGAAATAGTCGATGACTGGTGGTTATTCTCCTACCATTTTTTGCTGTCCAAGAATATCGGCTGATTTTTTTATCTGGCTTGCCGTATGTACAGCGACAAAATCATCCTGTAGATTTTCGTACACTTTTGCCGCAACCCGCGAAGCCGATTCGGATTTAGGAATTTTCTCCTGATTCAAATTTTCCTTCGCGAGTATTGGGGCTGTTGATTTTTCTTCAACAGGACTTGCGCTCGCGGTTGCTGAATCCTTCAGAACACCAGTAGACTGAGAAACCGCGGGTGGTTTACCCGGAGATTTAGATGTTGATACTTGTTTCTTCCCAGAGGACGACATTCCAGTATAACTCTCCCAGAGTCCCGTACGATCTTGTATAATCGATGATATTCTCCTCTATAAACTTTAATTTGAACCTTATCGATAACCGATTTGAATAATGTGTACAGGTATTATATCTATAGTACCTATTTATAAGCTCTGCTATACCTACTCAATATTACGAATACAATACCGAAGCCAGGTCTGCTCAGTGTGGATCAAATTACGCGATTCAGAGTTCAGGATATACTGATTATACACTCCGTGACTATATTTCTTGGCAACAAATATTAACAATCGGTTTCAGTACTGGCTTAACGCAGTTTGTTTTCAATGTATAAAGTTCAGCTGATTAGGGTATAGATGTATGCTTATATAGCGATAGCTTCAAGTTCGGAATTACTAAACTTAGTTAGGCATGTGTGTTACAGGTATATAGACACACGATATACCTAACCACGAGTAAACAGCTTTATATCCCGGTGTATAATCCAATAATAAGTAACTGTTCACGGTACAGGATAATGCCAACTATAATATACCATAGAACGAAGAGACGTTATTCATGATTGATAAATATCAACGGAAACGTCAGGTTTCCACATATAAAAAGACACATATAAAAAGATGTGACGTGTCTAACGTCCGTCATAAATTTTCACGCGTTTAATTCCTCGCACTGAGAATATATATACACACTATACTCGTATAGATGATACGTTTGTACGGTAACGTTTAGAGTCTATACTCTCCTAATCGAACTGACATAGCGCAGTAATTATTATCGGTATTGGTGAATTATTTGTTTGTCGAATCGTTAACAGTGTGCGGTCTAATTATAGTTTGTACGTATCTCTGTAATGTGTGTACCGTTAAAGTTAACAAGTTCTGCTTACCTTCTAGCGTAGAATTATCTAATATATGAAAGAAAATATGATGCAGAGGATATCCGCAGAATGTAAAAACAGCGACAATTATAATACACCAGTAGATATACAGGTATGAGGTGTATAAGGAAGGCGAGTATACGGTGCGGTCGAAGTACGGTACGTCAGACGTCTGTCTCTGGACTGCTCGTTATTGTTAGTTAAAGCCGATCTTAGAACGGCATCATTATCTTCATTCAACAGCCGCGTGTTGATCGCGTGTCTGTCTGCTCGATTACCAATGCATGCGCGTGTTTCGATCAATTTTAAATCGGCGTTCAATAATACCGCGCATATAATCGCCATGGACCAAGAAAAAACAAAAAACAAAAAGAAATTGTATATATAAACCGTATTATCACCCTGCAATTAATTAATCGCATACAATTTATATAAAAATATTGAAATTTTTCGAACTTTTCACCTCAACCTTATAGTCTCTCATTCTTTACGATACGGCTAAGATATTATCGTTGTATATAATATACGATTGTTTATATGTTTTGTCACGCCGTTATCTTCCGCAGGAAAATTATAACAGAAAAAAAAAACGGGCTCTCGGGTTCAAACTTTGCCTATCAACCATCTGCCTGAATTTCAAGTTTGACGCTATTCATCGTCGTATAAAAAAAAAAAAAAACTTGTAGCGCGAAATTATTGGTAATAAATTTTATCGATTAGCTCGAATAATTTTGTTCAAATTTCAAGACTCGGCATGATATGATTGATTCCTTATAAAATTATTAAGTCTATAATTATTATTTATTCCTTGAATTTTCCGCGGTTCGCAAAGACGTCTTGTGATAGATAGAGGTAAATCGGTATAATCGTTATATTAAATGACGATCGCAGTTTACAACGACGAAAGGCGCAAAAAAGAAAGAAAGAAAGAAAAGAAAAGAAAAGAAAAAAAACTTACCTTATTGCGATCATTATCTCGTCCGAAGGAAAGCGTATATCACTAATGAAGAGGAATCACCGAGTTTACGTGATGAGTAGCGGGATAGTGGTTTAGTGGTAGCGGGGAACGCGTTGCAAACGGACGAAAGTCCCACCGACCAGAGGACGATTTGAAGACGGTCGGTGCGGACATCGCCCGGGCGCATCGCGCGCTCCTCATGGTTTTTGGTCCTCCGGTTCCGTTGTTGCCTAGGAGGATCTCGCCGATGAAGAGAAGGATGGAGATATAGAGATAGAAATATCGAGAGAGAGAGAGAGAGAGACAAAGAGAAAGAGGAGAAGATAAAAATCCACATATTGAAGAGTCGTTCCACGTTATAACTTGGAATTTTGCTCCACACTTGCACGCACACTTTCTTGAACCGTGACGAAAAGATAAAATATTGTTAGGCAGCCGCTAATTGGCTCGGAAGAGTTTCGCAGTACGTATAGACCGGCTACTGACTCCGGGGACTGACGTAACTAGCCATTTTTATTCTCGGTGATAAACCCGCGACATAATTTTGTTTTTTTTAATTTTTTTCATCATTATTTATTATGTACCGAAACTTTTGATACTGCAGCGTGATATATCTGATATACAACCTACACATCTCTATCTTTCTCCTCATTCAATATACGCTGCACATGTGCGCAGTATATTACGTATACAATTTTTTTTTTAAATTCTCTCACGTGCGATTGCACAAAATTCATCAGACACTGATACCGATTGCATATGCGATAGGTAGGTGCATACCTATCCGAAAAACGATCTTAATAAACCGCGTTATCACGCTTTATAATAAAAGATTATTGAACGATACACAAATATCGGCGATTCGGTGATCCCTGGCGGACAGTATACTCCGTTCTTTGACATCGAATAAAGAAGAAAGCCATGACATGTTATACTTCTACTCTTATTATCCGGAAGTCAGTAACCGCAATCTTATTGTACCGTTTTATTTATCATCGAAAAGTTATTTGTTCTCGTTACCGTGTTCGCTCAATTTCAGGTTTTAAACATGTAATACGCGTTCTACATATTTAACGATTTGAAAATTCTCGATAATGGCGCACGCGCGGCTGTAGTATACCTTGAAGACTGTGCGAGGATCGAAGCGGCAGTTTAAATCCGTAACCGGAAAGTTCATCACAATTGCAGCGGACAAAACTGTACGGTCAATTATGATCGTTGGTAGTTTAAAGACGATTGAAAATACGGCGCGATCTCTAGGACGATCCTGAACGAACTGAACCGGTGGCAAATAACTATAATCCCCCGACTATCGTCCAGACCGCATCCCGCCGTCCGTCTCCGGCCTCTTCCCGCGAATTGACGTCATCGGGTTTGGTGACGTCATCGCGGCCTCAGTTGTCCGTCCGCTTGCCCACATTATAATAAAGGCGATAGAATACAGGACCGTGATCGTGATTCGATATTTGAGAATCGCTAGTCTCTCTCTGTATGCATCGGTTTGTTTACTCCAAGGTCGTTCGTCGTTCCCAAATATCGATATGCGCGTCGATCCAGGGACTACTTTCGCCGATTTTTGGATGAATTTTTGGTACACAGATATAGGTATATCTATTTCTGATCGTTGCCGTGTCTGCAAGGTCGCGCGGAAGTACGGAATACAAGAATACAAGAATAAAACGAAGAACAAGAAGAAGAACGAGAACAAGAAGTTATATTTATATAAGAAGCATATATCGCGATATCGAAATGTATAATCTAGTAGCTATAATACATCCTCAGCCATATCATACCGTTTCTTACATAGCGGCTTATGCGGTTTTGTTAAAATATACAAACTGTACTCCACGTTTTGAGATCCAGTCTCTCAGCTATAACGACATTGTAGCTGGAGCCATTTATATCAGGTAGGTATATGACGTTTAACGGTTAATAAGAGAAACTCGCCTCACCCTTAATTCCTTAATTCCTATTTAATACAAAATATTCTTTCTCCATTTACGGTCGATCCTTATACCTATGAAGTTCAATCCCGAAGCTCGAGTATATGTCCATACGATTTTCGAGTAGAATCCCGTTACCCGCATTATAAGCAAAAACGCGGTCACGTCACTATAAAGCTGTTGCTGCACGATTTTAAATTCCACGCGAATCTTGATCCATTACCGAGGAATCGGTCTATAGATATAACAAGTTACTTCGTATCGGTTATATATATATTGTTTTACCTGTTTCGTCTGGCTTATTTCTCTATAGACGTAATAATATTAATTGGTGCTGCAGTTAACGCGTCGCCAGGGTCATTCCTAAATTTTTTCTCATCCCTATACGATGATTAGCCGAAATTATTGTAATACGATTATCATTTCTTTGTCTATTATACTTAGGCAAAGAACGAGCGAGGTGTGTCCGCGGCATGTCCTGCACGAATAACGATTCAGGGACGGTCGAGATTTCGGTATCACCTTTCGGTATAATACATTATACATCTACATACATATATGGGTATAAATCTACTAAAATTCTGCGGTAGGTATATTAAATGTCAGATACTTCGTATAGGTATACTACATAGGTATTGGTATAGGTATATAATATACGTTTCGGTGATCGGCAGCTAAATATAGCGGTGCGAACACGGCTTGTGCCGATTTGTCCGTATAGTCAGATACATTTGGCTACGGTGGTTGCATGGTTAGTCACTTGTAGATTCTCAAATATTTTCGACTTTGAAATTCGTCTGTATAAATATATAATTTTTTTTTTTTCTATCATAGGTATATAGACTGTATATGATCTTAGATTTTCTTAAAACTGAGGATCGGGGAGTTGTAAGTCCGATTATTGAAATGAGGATATTGATTATATTATCGTGCACTGACGAGCGTATATTAAGATAATGAAACTTGTAGTTCGCGGACACTTCGCGCGACCTTGAGAAAGTGGAATAGGAGCGTCAGCCTCGTGTAGTGGCTAGAAGTAAACTAAACTATCTGAATGAAAGAGGAGCTGCTGATCGTATGCCCGACAAGACGTCGCGTCGTGGTCGCGGTCGCGTCGGTCCCGGAGCTGTTAACCTGGCCCAGAAACGGAGCCGGAACTGGCGCCGCGTGGATTCAATGACCTTGGAGTTAGCATTCGCCAAAGCGAAGGCAAAGGCAAAGGTAAAGGCAAAGGCGAAGGCGATCGTGAAGGCGAAGGCGAAGGCGGTGAGAGCTGAAAGCCCGGTCTTTATCGCGACCGGGAGAAAAATAAAAGAGTAATAATAATTCACTCGAATCTCTGCATCAGCTTATAACTCTTAGATATCAGGAACGAGAAAGCGTTGATTTCTGACGAGGTCGCTCGTACGATTTTTACCCATCGAAGAACACCCAGGGCCTATACCTATAAAGGTTAAATTGCGTAACGTCGCAGGTAGCCTACGTCTACATTAAGATCCTGTGCGCGGGTATTCCCTTCTAATTGTAAATTAAAAGACAAACAAACTGTAAAACCCAAGTCGACTCGGCATGGTCTAATGTCGTTTAAATTTACGACGTGGACAGCTACGCATACATAGAAAGTCGGTTGCGTAATTCACGATGCGTCCAGCGTCTTTGGATCCGGTATCCTCTCCGAGTCGAGTGGTCATTTTTAGAAGGGAGAAATTTTTCGAGATTCTTCTTAACCCAAAAGTTTGAATTTTCAATATAATTTTTTACGATTTTTTTTAGATCAAAATTTACCATCGGAATGTCAAAAAATGGAAATATTAAGAGGACCATCGTCCTTCCTCGTATTCTTACGGTACGAGGTGCCGACAGCCGAGGTTAACAGACACCTCGACCTGGAGCGCATTCCTCCGCGTTGCGGCGCGGGTCTGTACACTCGTACAAACGTATATACGTATACATAGGTGTATGTATACATATGTATATTGTGTCTACGGCGTGCGAACACTCTGATCAAACGGCGGTGACAAACTGTGAGAGAATAACAAGTTTGTAACCACCGTCATTGAGTTAAACGAGCGCAATAATCTATGATTCCGTCTTCTTAATTCTCCGCATGCTTCGAAACCGTAGGTTCAAAGTTCAGAGTTCAAATCATTGAAAGAAGCTCCTACTTCGATTTTTCGAACCCAATTTCTAAACCGTGTTTCATGTCGGTATATATGTGTATGTATAATTGTGAAATATCTCACTTTTACGTGTAGCTATATACTTCATTGAATCAGTTCACCATCCGCGTCCGGAGGGCCGCGATTTCACTACGAAACCGGATGTGATCTTATTCGAGTATAGTCCGCGTCGACAGTCGGTGGGTATTTAATCCACGAGCGGAATATAAAAGTAGCATGGTTACAAGAGTAGTCGGGTAGAAAAGTTGCGTAGGTATTAGTATGCATGCTTGGTCTACCTATACAGCCTACGAAATCTCGGCCGAGCGAAGAGTAAGTTATGCAAAATCATCAAGATTCGCACGCTCGCGGACGGACACGCGTTCTTGTCATTCCAACTTAAAGTCGCAGCCGGGATTCGCTATCACCGCGGTTTAACCTTTTTTTTTTCAATTTTAATATCTACCTTTTTTCATCTACAACATAGACAGGACCATCACGCGATATGTGAACTTGACATTTACAGTATCCGTTATGTAACCGAAACCATACCGAAAGGATTACTTTTTTCGATTCGATATTCAATGGCAAGTCGGACCACATAGCTTTGATATAATGGCCCAGAAAAATTGGCAATTAAATTCGAACGGTAATTTCTCAACGCTGTGAAGCTTATAGGTGTCCGAAACTTTTTTTTTTTCATTTTTTGTGTGTGCAAATTTCGGTCCCCTAGCTGTATACCAATTTTTGTACCGCGTTCGCGCTGGGCAGGATCCAGAGTAAAACTCTGTGGATAAATCGCGATCGGCTGGATCCTCGGAGAGTTGAATTCCTCCGGTTTGCTAGATCGGGCCGCAACGCGGGGGGCAGCGAACGGAATGCGGGTCTCGTGGGGCCCGACCGGCGACAGCTCATTCATGCCACCTGCCTTACGTCATTTCTTCATCGTCGACACACGCGCGGCCTTTGAAAGTACGAAAAATCCAATACTCTCATCGCCCGGAACGCGGACCACGTTTCTACAGACTCGATATAACGGTTGGCGAATCCAGAAAATCGATATAAAATTATAAGATGATGTATAAGGTGAAAGAAAAATCGAATAGTATCTTATCTTCCTTGAAAAAAATTGTTCGCTAGTTTATAGTTACGTATAACCTGGAATTTTGAAGTAAGAGAGTGAGGAAAGACTCGAGAAAATAAAGGGTACAGAGATATTTGGCGGAATATAAAATGGGGGGCAAATTGAGCGCGATTATTAATCGCCTGTTTGACTATCCGATAAAGAGAAAACCAATCTGTTTCCATCGTCAGGAAGACTTTACTTCGACTGGTGAACCGATTCCTGGTAGTGAGAGCATCGCGAAGGAACCGCCAACGGAGTAATACCGACAATTATTGAAGCTTGATTTACCATTTTCTCCGGTTTTCTTTCACATTATCATGATCTCTGTTTTCTAATACGTTATACGATAGGTACGATAAATTAGTGGCGACGTTTTACTCCCGGCTTTTATCGCAGCGAAGACACGCCAAGCAAATGCAAGAGAAAAATCGACGCTGGTCAGTGCAAAAGATATTAAAAAAATTTCCGGGCTGGAATGAGATGACGATTTCTAATCTACACAGCCTCTTTCTATTATTCGATAACCACAAGACTGGGATGCTCTCCTATCCCGATTTGTAAGAGCGATTGCTGGTCGATTTTTTACAGCCTTTGATTACAGATAAAAGGACGCAGCTCCTATAGCCGAGTAGTAAATGTAATGTGATCAAATTGAATGGAAAGATCCGATTTATTGACGTTTATACCTGGCTACAGCTCCGCAGCGTTGGAGAGTCTCGGTGATTCTACGACAACTGATTTGAGAAAGCAGAATTTTGACAACGCGGATATCGACAGTGATGGGTGGATTACGTACGACGAGTTTCTCGCCCTCCTTTACAACTTCACGCCTCCAGTTGACGGGGAATTAAATGGTGTTGCAAAGCTCTGCTACGATATAGCCGAGAATGTTAGATTCGTCTCGTCGCTTAGCGTAGGAGAGCAACTTGAGTACGGGCTATTTTAGGACTCGTAGAAATTTTAACATCCCCTTTATTCTTAATTAATCCTTAATCATTATGACCGGATAACAAAGTTGCGTATTTTCCTTAAGTGAATGAATAAAACAGACGTAATTTTCGGACGTTTCAAGTCGTTTTTTTTATACCATGACTAACATTATTCGTAAAGTGGATTTAAGAAAGCTGGCAACATAAAAAAAAACAGGAATTTAGTTGTTACTGTTTCTTTTTTTCTCTTCTGTCGATGCTGAGGATTTTTTTTTTTTGTTTAGGATATCTTGAGACATCGATTGTGACACTATACAGGTCTCAATACGATACACCATATACAATGATAATTATTCACAAGTCTAAGACGTTCACCTTCCACTTCGTGAATCTTAAAAACGTTTCAATTATATTTTTTCGGAAAATAAACTAGAATTCATCATTTAATTCGCGATGTAAAATCGAGAATAAAATTAGACCTGTACACCTAACCTATCTTCTTCTTTCGACCTTTACAGTCATACCGACAATAATTAAGAGAAAATTTAAATCAAACGAGTAATTTTATACTAACCGTGGTATATCTACGTTCGATTTACAATATTTTCTTCGATTTTCGTTTGGTTTTCATCGATTTTGTGCCGAGATTCTTCTTTAAATTTTTCTTCTGGATCTCTAGATCTTGCTAGTTGCTCAATTATAAATATTTATATTCGCATATATGTATTCCGATAATATCTTCGGGGTAGTGGTTCTGAGATGGTAAGCGAACTTCGTTACCTTCTGGGTTAGTTCGGGACAACGGCGGCAGGTGGAGCACCGCGCGATTGAAATCACGATGGCGCCCTTAGTTACGGTTGTTTACTCCCCTAGTTACGTTGTCATAAAGTTTAATAATAAAAAGTGCTTTTTTATTTAATCTTTTCGTGATTGTTTCGTGATTAAACGATAGCTCCGCCACTTGAGATCATTCGCAGACGTTTGCAGGCTGTTTTTATCACGCATACAGAAAGAGATGCGCCTAAATAAGTGTAAGTGACCAATGTCAGAATTTTCGATGTGCCGATAGAATTTTCCGTGACAGGTGCATTTAATTATACAGAAATATATTCGATTCAGTATTTCGAGTCATCCTAGTCTCGCGTATTAGCATATCCGCGTATTTAGAACAAAATTATGATAAATATCAAATACATCTATTCGTATGAAAAATTATTGAACTAAGAATAATTTTTATTTACTCAAAGTTTCCAATATCGACATTTTCCAGTGTATTAAAAAGTAATAATTAATAAAATGGGTTTTCCGTGACATTTTTCCCGATAAATATTTATATTCGCATATATTCCGATAATATCTTCGGGGTAGTGGTTCTGAGATGGTAAGCGAACTTCGTTACCTTCTGAGTTAGTTCGGGACAACGACGGCAGGTGGCGTACTGCGCGATTGAAATCAAGATGGCGTCCTTAGTTACGGTTGTTTACTCGCCTAGTTACGTTGTTATAAAGTTTAATAATAAAAAGTGCTTTTTTATTTAATCTTTTCGTAATTGTTTCGTGATTAAACGATAGCTCCGACACTCGAGATCATTCGCAGACGTTTGCAGGCTGTTTTTATCACGTATACAGGAAAAGATGCGCCTAAATAAGTGTAAGTGACCAATGTCAGAATTTTCGATGTGTCGATAGAATTTTCCGTGACAGATGAATTCAATTACACAGAAATATATTCGATTCAGTATTTCGAGTCATCGTAGTCTCGCGTAATAGCATATCCGCGTATTTAGAACAAAATTATGACCAATATCAAATACATACATAGGTATGTATATTCGTATGAAAATTATTGAACTAAGAATAATTTTTATTCATTCGAAGTTTCCAGTATCGACATTTTCCAGTGTATTAAAAAGTAATAATTAATAAAATGGGTTTTCCGTGAGAGTTTTTCGTGATGAATATTTATATTCGCACATATTCCGATAATATCTTCGGGGTAGTGGTGCTATGACGGTAAACGAAGCTCATTACCATATGGGTTAGCTCGGGACAACGACGGTAGGTGGCGCACCGCGCGATTGAAATCAAGATGGCGACCTTAGTTACGGTTGTTTACTCGCCTAGTTACGTTGTTATAAAGTTTAATAATAAAAAGTGCTTTTTTATTCAATCTTTTCGTAATTGTTTCGTGATTAAACGATAGCTCCGACACTTGAGATCATTCGCGGACGTTTGCAGGCTGTCTTTATCACGTATACAGAAAAAGATGCGCCTAAATAAGTGTAAGTGACCAGTGTCAGAATTTTCGATGTGCCGACAACATTTTCCGTGACAGATGAATTAAATTACACAGAAATATATTCGATTCGGTATTACGAGTCATCCTAGTCTCGCGTAATAGCATATTCGCATACTTAGAACAAAATTATGATAAATAGCAAATTCATATATTCGTATGAAGATTTTTCCTCTACAAACTGGAATGAATAGAAAACAAATCCAGGTGAATTCCGATTAATTCGGAGTAATTTTCGTCAATGTTCGCCTAATCTGAGTTAATTCAATCTTATTTTGTTAATTTAATTTTTTTTTTTTTCTTAACTTTTCTCGATTCGAATTAATTCATATTAATTCAAAATAATTCATTCAGTTCGTGTCAATTCTCATTAATTTCGATTGATTTGTATTAATTCACGGACCATTGGCACGTCAATTCAACGAGTTATCTGCCCCTCGATAAATACCTAGCTTCATACTTTGGCAGAAACTCGATAGTGTATCCTGATATGAGTGTTCCAGCCTTATTATATGCAACCTGCATGTCATTCCCGCAATTTTATTAACTTTTCCAAAAGATGCGATATCATTTGGCGCGATTAAAATTAGAAAAAATTCTTTTTGTATAAAGTTTTTAGTCAAATTTATTGAACGATGGTGACATTATTGATCAAATAAATAGACTCGCTCAGTTGCAATCTATCTGCGGGATCCTTAGATCCTTTGAACGAGTTACAAATTTATTTTAAGTATTTATAATGCTAGTATTTATAAGGCTAGGGGATGCAACAAGTCCGTGTTTGTTATCCCTCCGCGCGAATCTAATTTAGAGCGCCGGTGTATCTATAAACAAGTATTCCGGATCAACGTGAGTTCAGCTAATTTGTGCGTTAATCGAAGACAGTGAAATCAGCCGGTAAATATATATTCAGAATATATGTGCGGTGATCGCGATATTCGTCGCGGCTGCTTAACCATTGTGTCGGCAAAAATCGACGCCACCTCCACATCCCGCTAAAATCATTCCCTACTCCTCTGGTTATTTCGATACTTAACCTCAAAACATTGCACGCCAAAAAATGCATACAATATACACAGGTCATCGCGACGTGCTACCATCTATCAGTGAGCTGGTAGCGTAACACCATGGCACCCATGATCCTCCGCAGCGCGCCCGTCAGTTGTCTTCGGACAGGGGATGCAACCGGTTCGCGTTTGCTCTCTTCACGCGAATCTAAATTAGAGCGGCGATTTATCAACGATTGTTTGAATTTATCGTAAGTACGACTAATTCGGGTGTTGATTAAAGTCAATAGAATCGGCTAGTGAATGAAGATTATATTCGCGAGATCGGAATGAAATTTGGTTGTGTTGGCCATATTGTCCCGGCGAGATGTCGAGCGTGACAATTTACATCCCGGTAAAAGTTTTCTCTGTAGTTTATTGTAGTCAGAAGATTTCCTCCTCGCGATCGAGTGGCTGAGAATGTCATTCTTCAGGTATATCGTGAAAAAATATTGTGAAACTTAGAATATTTATGAAATTCGTTGTATCGCCGGGTAATAAGATTTCATTTTAAAGTCAAGATGGTTGAGGCATGCACTTGCGGAACGGCAAATTCGAAATATCCCCAAGTATGTAAATGTACGGTCAGTCTCCCTAACACTAGGTATTTACAGCTTCGGCATTATTAATTTTCAGTCGAGTCGAAATTTTTGCATTCAAGAAATGGTTGTTATATCAAATGTATAGGTTTATTAGTATTTAATAGTTTAACAGAGAAATAATAATTCGTCGAAGCTCCGAGGAATAAAAATTCGTGTCAAGGTCAAGTTTGTTTACATGCATCCGTGCGCGCACCACGATGCTCAGCGTCATTTCTATTACTTTTTCGTTAGTAAATACTTCTATTTTCTTGGCATAAAAATATATATTTCAATTCGTAAGAATATCGTAGTAGAATCATCGTAATAAAAACTTTATTTATAATTTATAGTGAGTTAGAGAGTCAGGCGGTATGGAATATACATAATATAAAATGTTGAGCAATAGAATGAAGCCTTTTATAATAATAAATATCATCTAAATGCATAATGTAAATACAGTGTTTTTATCCATACGCGTATAATAAATTTGCAGTGCAGTGTAATTAATTCTTCTAGATCTCATAATCAATTAAATAAATAAAAGTTCAAGCAGTGAGTGAAGTTTTCCCTAAATTCAACCCCCTCATCTGGAGCCCCCCCCCCCCCCCCCCCCCGTGAAAGTGAAGTGTTTTTAAAATCTACACACCGTATGGTATTCATACATAATGTTTGCAGTGTAGTGTCCCATTCTAGCTCTCAACCCTATCAAAGGATTATATTGGATATACACGTATTCATCGTTCCCGAAGACGTACCTAGCCGTGTATCCACATATCCTGCAAAGTGGTGAGTTTCGTATACGATATAAAATTACTCTGTTAATCTAGCGATTCACGCGACGATTTTTCCTTAGTGTAAGCTCTCTGCTTTTGGCCATTGTATACGAACTGTCTCGTTCTCTTCCTCTCGAAGTTTCTTCACATCGCGTAGCGTGGCGGTACTATTGACTATTCATCTATTGTGTTAGTTGTGCGAGCGTTTTTCCTGAAAATTTTTTTGTTGAATAAATCTGATTTATCCATAATCTAATGAATCAGTCGTAAAAATATACGTCTATGTCGTCAAGTATGTATAAAATTATTTGTATATGAAAATGTTGAGAAATTATATGCAATATAAGACAAATAAGAAAATTAGAATTAACTGCAACTGAATATCAGGATCAGCGGTATTAAAATAAATTAAGAAATAAGAACTGGTCGTCTATTTTGCGATAACTGCTATCCACACCGACGAATTAATTCTATTCCCATGTCTGTCATATTCGTATCTCGTTAACGCAACCCTCAATGTGCACCCTCTGGCGCTCCGAGGGCTACTGACTCTTCGACAGGTGTCTCTACCCAAGGTCAAGGTCGTTGTTCGTCCTTGCGCAGCTTGTGTCGTCAACGAGATGCAAAATGATATCGCCATCTATTAAACAATGAGAGAACTATATGACTACATGAAAATCTCATGCTTGCATCAAAAATAGTTTAAGATTACCTCCCGAGATGGCGATACCGAAGCTTATCCCTATGAAATTTGATGATGAAAATAGACTAGCTTCGAGCTACATACTCTCAGCTTAATCTCTGTTACAAACCACTCGCGAGATAATTCACATGGAAACTGAAATAATTCGACAAATGAATAAATAAAAAGATAAATAATACTCTGTATTAAAAATGACGACCTGTGAGCTCTGCGGAAATTCAATTGCATCTTACAAATGTCCAACATGCAGGATACGGTAGTAAGTAACAATTGTCGTTACGGTTTGGAACCAGGATCGTAGAGGTTAGGTCATGTTTCTCTGTGACACACGTAGCGTGTATACGGTTTCGCTATCTTCACGTAAAACGTCGAAAGTAGCAACTGAGAAATTTTTCTCGATCAATAATTAACTAATTCGATGTTTTCAGCTGTTCTATCGACTGCTTTAAGACGCACAAATCGGGTATCTGTAATCTGCCGAATTCCGAAACCGTCGAAACAAATTCACAGAGTATTGAAACGTCGTACAGATATCCAACGGAAGACACAGTACCAACGGAAAAACTTATCAATCTTCGCGATAATAAAGACGTTAAAAATTGCCTCGATAATCCTCACGTTCGTAAAATAATGGAGGGAATTTTAGAGGCCGAAGATCCTACTGAGGCTATAGCCCAAGCTATGACTGAACCAATATTCACAGAATTGGCAGACGCTTGTCTTCGAGTTGTCGAACCACCCGACGAAACTTAATCCCCCAATTATTGTACGTTTTATTTACCTCTTTCTTTAGTTTTATACTTTCACCTGATTGCCTTGTATATTTTTTCGACGGGGGATAAACGAATCTTGTTGAAAAAGCGGTTTCCTGAACTTTAACATACGTTTTTATTACTCTATTTCAGTTTTTATACGAACTTTGAGCGATTTTTAAGCTCCAAGTTCACAATAAAATTTTAGTCTATTAAGAGAGATAATTTTGTAAGCATTTTATTTATCGAAGAATTAATCACAGTGGTTAATATTATAAAAAAAAAACGAAAACGTTAAGCCATAGAATGTTCATAGTTTGAATAGTAATTTGTTAGACGTAAGTATCTGCAGTAGGAATCAGGATTCTTGGATTATAATTATCGATTATTATTTTTATGACGAGTTAATGGAGTAAGAAGTTCTTTGGTCGACGATTAATCAGAAATTGAGTGAAAATAATTATGCTTGAAGAATTGGAGATAGTTTTAGACAATTTAGTCCAAGATAATTGGCAGTATTGAGCATTAGAAGATCAGTTTTTTTTGTTAGACGTTTATCTAGACGAGAGGGAGGATGAGTTTCTATAAAATCATCTGTACAAAAGATAAGACAATGTATTTGGAGGATACATTCAATATGTAAACGTAATGAAATGCTGTTTATTGAATTGATGAGAGGTTTTTATCCTTCGAACAATTAAAGAACAGATCATTCAGAGTCAGAGATGGTTGATCGTTTACTTTAATTGAATCCAACTTTAAGAGTTAGTGTTTGTGAAAATCATCTGTTTATACATTGAATGATGAAACTGCAGGGTTATCGAAAAAAATATTATGAAAAAAGAGACCCTTCGTTCAAAAAATCCTTCAAATAATTGACAAACTGATTTTTCTCACAGAATTATGATTTCCGAACAAAATTACGAATATTTGGTTCGGCAAGTTTGCTAAAAACTTGATAGGATAAATTTTTCGCTTTAGAGTTACTTTGTTTTATTTATTTTTCCTAGTTCTTCAGCTCGCAGTAGTCTTCCTTCTTCCTTCTTATTTCCATATGTTTCCATATTCTTCACACCTATAGTATGTACGTAAGAAAATTTATTTCGTTAATACTAAAGTTCCGACCGTTCGTTTCTTTCCGAATTTTCCACGTAGTAAGAAGACACATAATTTTCCAAGTCATCGGGCATGGTGACATTGTCCAATTCGGCAGCCAATGATTGATATCTTTTTCTAACAAGAAACGCCGCTTCTTTCGGTTGTCTGTCTCTCGTGAATATTCCTTTCTTATTCCCACCGACTCTGGTATATGCTGCGTAACGATGAAAAAAAAAAAAACGATAATTGCATCATTTTTCCCAATACTCCAATACTCGGAAAAAAAAAAAAAATCATGTATCCTAAATCGATATTAAAACAACTTTCGAAACTCACTTTGAGCGGTTCTAAAATCAGCAAAATTCCATATAAATTCACCGATGAAAAATCCCTGTTTCCTCAAACGGTCGAAGGCCTTGAAGTGTTTGGACAATAACCGTGCCTGATATTCTTCGCTCCATACGTAAGCTGGTAGCTGTTAAATTACACAAACTATAAATAAACGAACGCACCATCTGAAATCACGCGTCTATATGTTTAAAAACGTGAATTAGTATAAAAACCTCGTGTAGACCGGGCATTGTGTCTGCTCCATATTCCGACATCAGAACAGGCTTGTTGTGTTTACGATGCCAAGCCTCAGCCTCAATCTCGACTTGATTATCAATCATGTCCAATCTTCCCGTATTTTTGTACCACGCGTTGTACCGGTTGAAACTAATAACGTCCAAAAATTGTCCCGCTTTGTCCTCCTGCTCGGTACAAACGAAGAATTAAAAATGACCGAAGAGAGGAGGTTCTAATTAATGATTTATCAATCTTATATGCACACCGACGAATCGGTCGATCAGGTGGGTGTTAGAATAGCAAAGAAAAATAAATAAATAACCTGCACGCCTCGGGCAAGTGCGATAGTTATGGGCCTCGTGGGATCGAGGGTGTGGGTATGCAGAGCGACTTGACGAAAGTATTCTTCGGCAGCATTCAGCTGGGTCCTTGGCTCGTTAGCTATGGACCACATCAGGACTGAGGGTCTGTTTTTATCTCGTCTGATCAATTCGGAGATTGATTCTTTGTGTCTGTTCAGAAGGACTGGGGAAAAGTTTTCCGTATCTACCGAGGGACACTCGTCGATGATGAGAAAGCCCAGTCTGTATATATAAGCGAGGAAATGGTTGCAGGAGAAAGCAAATTAACGAAGAATTTCATTATTTTCACAATAACCACCTTAAACGCGAGATTTACAGCGAAATTTCTTACCTATCAGCCGCGTCGAGAACCTCGTCGCTGTAAGGGTAGTGGCTAGTTCTGTAGGCATTAGCACCGACCCATTGAAGCAGTTCATAGTCCCTAGCGACAGTGACAAGATCGAGTCCGCGTCCCCTGATTGGGGAGTCTTCGTGTCTTCCAAATCCCCTCAGATAAACGGGTTTTTCATTAAGAAGTACGCTAGTGTTTGTCCAGGCGATAGTTCGGATGCCAATCGGCAGCCGATAAACGTCAACAGGCTTCTCATCAGCCACGCAGAGGATTACTTCCAATGTGTAAAGGTATCCGGGGTCTGGGCTCATGTCTCTAGCCCACCAAAGCTTCACGGATGGTATTATGAGCGTCCCTGACAAACCCTCGAACGATTCTTCAGCCGCGATTACACCATCCGCGTCCACCAGAGTCACCACGCATTTTGGGACTTCGCCTTCACTAAGACCCCCGGCTTCTATCGTGTAGTTTACTATCCCTGTGTCTCCAGTGAAGCTGGTTTCTATCGATATGTCCGCCACGTAGACCCTCGGCTTGGTGTGCAGAAGGACGGGTCTGAAATGTTCGATGAAATGATTATTGATCGCGTTTTTAACTCGGGAAAACTGCCGATGAACTCGACGAACGAATCGGCGAAGTTAATTTCACCTGTGGATACCGGCGTAGTTGAAAAAATCGAAGGTGTAGCTCTGCTGATGGGTCATTCCCTCGTCCGTCACGATCTCAGTTACTTGACCCTGGGGTACGCTGGTTTGAAGTAAAGTATTGTCGACGGCTACAGTGATCTGATTTTTTCCACCGAGGTTTAAGTTGCCGGTTAATTCAGCCTCGAAGGGTAGATGCCCCATTTCATGATTCGTAACGAGGTTTCCGTTCAGCCACTGAAGTTCATTCGGGAAGATTAGCGTGAAGGAATGACATATTTTTGCAATATCTCGAAAATGAGAGAGAGAGAGAAAGGGAGAAAGTCTGAATCTTACCACTTGGGCGAGGTAGTTTACAGACCCGAACCGGATGAAGACGCGTTTGTCCGCCCAGGAAGCCGGCGCGAAAAATGATCTTTGATACCAAACTGCACCTACGTGATCACGCAACTCATTTGACGTTGTGATGTCGTTGTACGAAGATGGCACTGGCATTTTCAGGGTTTTACCTACCTGAATCGATAGCGTCAAGTAATTAAAGAAAAGTTAGAAAATTGTGGATTCTTAATGGGACAGAAATCGTTGAAGATTTTAGAACTTTGATCGCAACTATCCGAATTAACAAAATCCGGGTTTATAATCAAATAAGGGTCTTCCTGGCTTCCGGGACTCACTGGATCCTGGAAGCTTGTATATTTCGGACCTCAGACTTACCTTTCCCAATTCACTAGCGAACCAAGCTTCTCTGTACCCTTTGAGGGCATCGCCAGAAGGCGAAACAAGGAAGTCCCACATTCCGTCGAGCGATTTGACCTGATAATTAAATGAATAAATGAATATTCTAGGGTTTGATTTCCAGAGGTCAATTTTCAAAACTCCTTTTTTTTATCGATCACTAACCTCACGAGATTCGCTTTCGCGAGGGTACAGCATTCCCGGGAGTGATCCATCCCGTCTTAGGACCTCCGGTGTCAGTCCAGGTACCGTTGATGGATCAGGTGCTGTTATTGGCGTTAGCCCAACGTTCGATGTTCCATTTTGCACGGCGAGGACAGTCCCCAAAAGGGTGAACACGGTCGGCAGTATAGCGCCTGCACCTCGCTGATAGAAACGCAAAGAAAGACTTTAAAGTTTAGAGAAAAGCGAAAATAAAAGACACGGTTTTTGTTTTTTGTTTCTGTTGAACCTCAACACGCGGCTTTCTTCGTCTGGACTTCGTCTGGACTCGTATGCAAAACAGCTTTGCGTATTATATAATGTATGCGTACGTGTTAATCAATGTGTCTACCTTGTTTTGGTCGATTTCGTTGCCAAATACGCTCATCTTAAATTGTGCTTTACATTCGATTATAGCGAGTGCTTATTTATTCAAGAAACAAAGAAATTAATCTATATGTTACGGTCGAGTTAAATTTTGTATCCATATATCAGCTCGTTGACGCGACCAACTCCCAGTTCCGAATCGCGATTTATCTTTATTTGCAGATACTTGCTTCCTCGTGGCTCATGGCAGCGCAAACCACAGCACAGCACCGTACAATCAGCTTTGACAAATCGCGCCAGTCCAGGGACTGTGGAGATTCAAAGGTTCTTTTTCCACACGATTCGTTATCACGCTTTCATTGACGTCAGTCGTACATATTTCGATTTTGGCGAAACTTATGCATACGTATATGTAGCGGAGTATTTTTTTTTTTTTCTTTTATTAATTAGTTCATTTTCCTCGAAAGTCTGTATTGTTCGGATAATGCATCTCGCAATCATTATCGCGCTTATCTTTTCATCGTTTCGATCTCTTATCACGGTCACCGTTAACAACGGAATAAGAAATTTTTTATCAGAATTTATTACGGGGTATCCTATCGTTAATTACCGTTGCCGAAGATCGGAAAAATTCACGATTCGTAATATCTCGTAAATTTTTATTTTTCTAATCATATAATATCATGAAGTCTATAATATAGAGCCAGCAAGGCAAAAGGAAAAAGGTAATCGTTATTCAATAACCGTACAGCCATCTAATCTTGCGGTGCTAAACGCCAAGTAACTTGAACTTCTTCAACAAGAATATTCATCTTCTTTGTACAACTAATGCCTCGATCAAAGCACGGACTCTGCAGCTTTGAAATGCAAGACGTTTGCTTTACCGATTAGGATTATCTCGAGATTACGAATGGAAATTAACGCGGTATATTGAAAACTGCTTTATCTTCCCAGAAAAGTAAAGCACAGCATGGATATATCGCAGAAAGCTATTATTATACTCTTCACGTATATACCTAACCGTATAGAATAGATATGCATTATATTTGACACGGTTTACTACTATTTAAAAACGTGACGACGAACGCTAATGCACATAATTCCGTAATCAGTCGTTATCATGATGTAATGTCAGTGACACCGAGCTAAAGGCTACTTACTCCAATCTCTCACTTATACAAGCGGCAGTTTGTACATTTCTGCACGGAATCTACTCAGATTAGTGCGAAACATTTGGAATAACGACGAAAACAACACGTCACGGAATTGGGACGCGGTCAGATAACTGTGACACGTAGTAGACACATGCATACGTAGTTCGGGGCATTAGGTACTAATTCAAAAATTTGAACAATAGCTCCAACGATTATTTGAGGAAATCTGTTATGAATGGGGTTTTTTCTTTTTTTTTTTTTTTTTTTTTTTTATATATGTAGATATGTATCCACACGTCTATGTATATAGCGTAATTATTCATAAATTTAAATATTGGATAAAAGAATTACTATATTTCGTACGATATATGCAGTTCGTAATTGTTTGCGATTAATAATTGATCTGGAAATTTATCTTTCTTTTTATTTCTTTTCTCACACCGTTTCAATAATTATTCCGTCCCTCGATTGATCCCTCTGACTTTCTCATCAATTATATGCAACGAGACTGATCAGACGCTGATTGAAACTAGTTCGACGCGCTTTGCCGGATAACGATTCAAATAGTTCTGTAATAATAATGTACATATACAACCTACGCATTGTCAGCTCGACAAAGGCAATTTATTATACCGTGAGTGTTACAGGAATGTAATTTTTTTTTTTTTTTTTTTTTCTCTCAATTAATTTCGACGCCGAATGAAAATTTTTTTTCTTTCGTTCCCGCCGCTGTGCTGCTTTTTTACGGTTTCTTTTATGTTTCTTTTTTTTTTTTTTTTTTTTTTTTTTTTTTTCGTTTCTGTGTGTGTTTCGGTCTAAAACGTTTCGCCCTCGGGCGCTAATAGGTATGTACCTACATAATAATTAGGTACATATCATAACTATACGCGAAGGGACAAACGATCGGAAACTGAGACGAGGGCGCGAGGCCAGGAAGTTCAGATTGGCCCGAATAAGCCCACGTATTGCCGACCGACAAACGGGAAACGGTTCTAGACGGCGCTATCGCAAAACCATTCTTCTTAGACAGAAAATGGAAAACAGAACAAACGAAAAAAAAAAAAAGCGAAAACGAACACGAGAAGAAAAAATTAAAAAAAAAATTATTATAATTAGGGAAGAGTGTGTGTTTTCGGTAATCAATTGACTGTCGAGACAGGAGGCACACTCTTGAATAAAAAAAAAATCCCGGAAAGACTGAAAAGTTCGTATAAAAACGATTTCAAGAGAGCAAAGAAATCAAAAAATCAAAAAATTGAGACGGGAATTACAACGGCAAAAAAAAAAAAAAAAAAAAAAAAAAACCCCGATCACCTACCACTCCGTTGAAGAACATCAGCCTTGATTTCTTGCCGAAATTAATATTCTTGATGTATACGAGGTCGAAGATCACAAAACTCAACTCAATTCTTACACGTTAATTTATTTTTTTAATTCATTTATTTAACGACACTTGGACATAGCTCCTATACCTACCGAGTACCGAATCTCTCCTTTAAATAAACGGAAGGAGGCGGAAAAAAAAAAAAAAAAAAAAAAAAATTGAACTATATTCTAATTTAATTCAAAAGAAAGAAAAAGATCTCCGGAAATCATCCCTTATCTCCGCGACGAGTCAGCGAGAAATAGATAAATCGAAATAAAAAATAAAACGAAAGGACAGATATATATATATACTTTATGTATATATATGTATATGTGTATATGTTTATAGTGTCGTACGTGCCGGAAGGGACGAAGAGGTTTTGATCGGAAGATAGATAGGCCGATGACTCGAATGAAAAATGACGAAAGAAATGAAGGAAATAAAACTTCACGGTTATATTCGTGTCTCGCGTATCCAACCCCGAACCGAAATGAAAAATTGGAAATTTATGATAGCTGACAGAGGGATATTCCGAGTAAAGAACAGCGGAGGTGCGATCGCGGAGAGCTGCCTGACGGTACTGTTGGTAACTGTCTACAGGGAACAACCACGTTGTCTCTCGTAACTACTTATGTATACTACGTGTAGTAGATATATATATACGTATACATGAAAGACGTGAATCTCTCGATTCGTGACCTTCCCCGAACGATTAACAATCGTATACTATTTTTATTTTTTGTTTTTTAGCAAATTTTTATAACTACAATTTTTTTTTTTTCTTCACAATTCAATTATCAGACGATTACTTACGAAGTCACGGTGGTCGGAAACTTACTTTATTTTCATTGGAATCGATGAAAATTTTGTAGAGAAATGCAGGTAGCTGAAAAGTTTTGTAGATATTTTTACGAGGGTGGGCTTAATGAACCGTGCATTTCGTTTCAGAAATGTATATATATAATTCCGAGTAAATATATATATATATATATATATCTATATATATATATATCTATATATATATATATATATATATATATATATATATATATATATATATATATATATATATATATATATATACATATATATATATATATATATATATATATATATATATATATATATATATGTGGTTGAGAAAATTCCGTATATATGTACGGTTATATTCGACACATAAATCAACCGGTTCATATTCCCTTTTTCTGAAAAACAATTTACCCTGTGCAGGTAAGTGGTCGCACGAGGAAACAGGCAAATAAAATTCATCCCATAAAATTTCAGAATTTTACGTGTGCCCTCGGCCACGCAACGACTCGTTTCAATATTCTTTTTCCCTCCAAGAACAGCTAAGTCCTCCTTAAATTTTGCCAGAAAAATTTTTACGGGATGAATAAAGGAATACAGGTGAATTATTAAAGAAAAAACGGAATTTTCTCGCTGTTTGGTTATACGGTGGCGAAATTGGTGAAACAAGTGATGAGAAATATTTTATAAGTAATTTCCCTTTTGAAAGTTTATTTCCTTCTTAAATGACGTTTCATTATTTGTGAACAAAATTTTGAAACACACCAGGCTCCGTGATAATTAGCTTCAAGGATATCAATTTTTTCATTGCAATAGCTGCAGTTTTTTTTTTTTTTTTTTAAATATGATTGCCCAAAATTCGCATATCTTCGAAAAATTTGTGATAATATATATACTTACTCGACGATTAACGATATCAAATCCGCAACGTATTGGAATATGGAAAAAGAAATACGAGACACAAAGCAAAAAACTTTGGACCCTGGAGCCGGAAGTAGAAAAAAATGAGGTGAAAAACCTTGAACTATATATACATATACATCCGAACAAACTCAAAGATCAAATATAACCGTGATTACAAAACGCATACTAATTGCGAAAAAAGGAGCAACTCGTAGCCCCGATAACTCGATCTAATAATATAACTAAATTTATAAAAGGTATTTCATTTTCGAGTCCGGGTACTTCATACGAAGCTATATGCAATACGTAACTATATTATATATACGTTTGTACAATTGCATACGCATGTATGCACGTATTGACACAAGTGTAACGTTAGTGGTCATACATTGCCTCCCGCCAAAGGTGAGAGAAATGATTAAATAAATAAATAAAAGGAATAACCAAAAATAGACCGGAGTTATTCGCATTTGGCATCGGGGTATTATGTACATATCAATGCGCTTTTGATTTTACTCAATTTCACGATTTCTATATGCTCGCATGAACGAGCCCCGGTGCAACATTTATTCGCACGGTATTATTTCAATTTGCGTTTAATCGACTCGGGTACAAAAGCACATAGTGTATGAAATCTGCAGAGACTTTTCTCATGGGTTATATTATAGACACAGAAAAAATTATTTCAAAAATTGTTTATTCATCGGTTTTATCGTTGAATTTATATATGTACAGCATTATAATACCTGTTCAATATACAACAATATCGACTTTTCAACTTACACACTGTACAAGATATAATATACATATATAGACATCCACCAAGATTCCACTTTCGCGCGGCGATGCCAATGACCGTTCATCTCAGCCTTGAGTCAAACGATATATATTATTGAAATTCTAAAAGCATCAAATATTTGATCGCACGTACCTACGTCAGATTAACATACTAACGATTCAATCCCTATACAAACGAGTAGGTATAGGTGAAGTGAGGTTGATGACCGACCGACATCTGATAACGAGGCTATTAGAGCCCATGCACGCTGTACTACACGTATCCCTATATTGGTACAGAGACGTTTCACATTCTCTGTTAAATTTACCTGCACTAACTGCAGTTTGAAGGAATTAACAAAAAAAAAAAAACAAAAAAAAAATGGTATATATATACCTATAAAGGTTATAGGTATAGAATTACTATGGTAGTGAATTTTTATTTTCATTTTTACTACTATTTTTTTTCTTTTTATTGTTCTTATTTTTTATTAGTAAACTTTGGAATCGCATTCCGGATGTAGGTGTAGTTTACTCATGTATATCGAGTCTTATAAGGCAATCAGGACGTGATTTCACGTTTCACCTTTAGACCGAGTGTAGGTACTGAACAATTTTTTGATTCTGTACGCGTTTATGCAGGTGTGCGAAAATCAGGTTTTCTTTGTTTCGAGAAGAGTATATACGTATAGGTATACGATACTAAACGTCGAGGCTCTCCTCTCTTCAGTTATAGTATAAAATATATAGAATCAAACGCGATTTGCCAATGAGCACTTTATAGGATAATATAAACGGCATGTGGTAAGCCTTGACTTTGCTATACAAAATAATACGGTATCATCTCGCGAACCAACGTCTGGTTAGGGTACAGGTATATGTACATCGCATCACGCCGCGTCGGGCTATTGACCGATCATTTTTTTTTTTCTATTCGAAGGATACGTCGGCAAAAAAATAAAAACGAAGAAAAAAATTTTTTAAATGAAAAAAAAAAAAATAAATAAATAAAAAAAATAAAAATTTCAACCGTTCAACCGGCAACCGCCCTCTTCCTCCGATCATAATACATATTTTACCGCCAAAAATTCATTCGAAGTTCAAATCATTTTGTCGACACATAGCGGCGCGGGAAATATTTCCAGAAGTTACATACCGCGAGGTTTTTCCGGTCGATAACAAAGTTTCCTTGTTATCGACACGGAACTAATTCGATCGGTAAAGAAGGGAATGTGTTGGAATTTTTTTTTCCTTTTTTTTTGGGCGGGTGGGCGGTGTATGTACAATACATTTATCGATTGATCCAATACAATCAATGGATTATTGAAAATTTTTTCAATTTAAAACAAATAATATAACGGAGATTATACATAGAGTCGATAAATGTATATATGATATAGATGTATCTCATATACACGTTATGTATGTGTATATGTGTATATATATTCCAGCGATTGTGAATTGGTAGTTTTAATTCAAGACAATTGAGAAAAAGGCAGTTGACCCTAGGTTGAACGTAATTGCGGTCACCACCCCTCGAAACAATCAGTAACTTCCGGTGCGTCGCGACTGTCTCTGAATCATTTGATACTTGTACCGTACGGTCACGACGTCCGTTCGACTTGTCGTATTTTCTTTCAGTTGTTTATTTATTTATTTATTTATTTGAGTATTTTTTTTTTTCGTTTTGTTCTGTTTTTTTCAATTTCTTTTTTTTTTTTTTTTTTTTTTTTTTTTCAACGCACAAGCTGTATACATACGTATATGACAGAATCGCGATCTGTAGAGATAAGAGAGAGAGAGAGAGCGGAAAAAAAAAACAAAAAAAAAAACAAGTGAAAAAAACCTCTTCCGTTATATTGCTCACTACTTGTCATATCCTTTAACGAAAGTTTTATGCATCATTTGTTGTTATCTTCTCGCCTAAAAAATAAAAATAGAAATAAAAAGAAACAAGTATAAATAAAGATGACGGAATAAAGAAAATAATGTGAATGTGCTTACACGTAGATTTAGGTATATACACACACCATCTATACATTCACTTCGTATACCTTTACGGAATTTCTTATTTTCCTCTCGCGTTAGCGCAAATAAAAGGCAGAAAAAATGAAAAATATATATATATATATATATATATATATATATATATATATATATATATATATATATATATATATATATATATATATATATATATATATATATATATATAAAACTGCGAACTACAAGAAATATATTGACAACGTATATGTTTGTACATACGTATTTATGTATATATATATATACATGTAAATATATACGACATATAAACGTTTATAGTAAAAGAATAAACGGCGCTGCATGTCCGGCTGCCCGCCTACACTCGCCGGTCCAGAGCAGGATGAGTCCGTCGTTTAGTATCGGAGTCAAAGCGAAAGGTTCTTATCGCGGAGGGAAACGGCTGGTCAATGCACCATGCAACCGGCTTATCGACCATTGTCGCGGTGTTTCAATAGCGCCAGCCGCGCCTCTATTCTATACGAGACAGCCTATATATTGTATAGTTAAACTGCCGCGGTAAAGTATCTATCTAACCCCGCGTATTATGT
Source organism: Macrophya alboannulata (assembly GCA_949628255.1). Taxonomy (NCBI): domain Eukaryota; kingdom Metazoa; phylum Arthropoda; class Insecta; order Hymenoptera; family Tenthredinidae; genus Macrophya; species Macrophya alboannulata. Next base: position 2,648,073 of record OX451212.1, on the reverse strand, counting down.
ACATACATACACACCTCGTCGCATTTCACTTTTATTTCTCTCCTAATTTCACTTCACTTTACTTTACTTTACTTTACTTTATCTCTATATATGCTGTTGATTTTATACACGCATAAAGGAGACAAGGATTTATATGTACAATATTTATGCACGCGGAAAACAAATTTCCAATAGGGTTGCAAATCGGTTTTTCTTTGATGCAGGAATCGTATGAGAATGAACCCCGCGCGCTATAATATATTTAATTCTACTTCTTTTCCCTCTCTACATTCCTCAGATTGATTTACACCCGAATAACTTCCCGGCCTCGCTCCCGAAAAACCAATTCCTCCGATCCTTTTAACCTGCAGCAGACCAATCGCTGTTGCCCTATATATGTATATACACGTAAATACGTATACAAAGTTCTCTACCTACTAGGAATTCCTGATTCATCCGGGGGCATCAATTATAGGTACCCACCTACGCCAATTGTTTATTCGAAACTCTATCCGATAACCGAAGAGAAAATAAATCTAACGCTTTCAAGACATGGGAGAAACTACCCTATGTATGTACATATATGTATTGTTATGCGGATAACATAATTTCTAATTTGTTGTTTTTATTTATTTATTTATTTCTATTTAAAATGAGTTTTCTATGTTCGAATGAGTAAATATACAGATCTCTTCTACGCCGTTTATATTTCGTATAATATAAGTATGTAGGGCATATGTGCAATATCGTGTACATATATAGAATATTGCTCGTGTCGTTAATCTATAAACATAAATACAATTTTTTATTTATTTCATTTTCTTTCCGTATCATTTACCCCATATAATATAATCTGTATAAAAGTTTCGCGTATGTATGTTATGGATATATACGTAGTATATATTGCCTCGTTTATTTTATCCTCTGACCTCTATACTCAGTTCGCTTCGTCGTATACTTGTATGCACATAATTATAATAACTGCATGAAAATAATAATTTTATATATGCATGGCGTATGTATATATATAATTATCTTCGCGTTATAATATTGGAAGAAATTTTTATTGATCAATCTAAAAGCAAAAATAATAATAATATTCAAATAAACAATTGAATGCGACGAATTATCGCTAATAAAACGTAGAGACGATATCATTTATGATAGATATATTACTAGACACATAAACGTTTACGGATACATACGTTATGCGTATATATATATATATATATATATATATGCATCAAGGATAAGCCTCCGGCTCTCTCGGTCAATCATTCTTGTATTGATTAACGAGGGTATATCCAAAGTCCCCCTCAGCCCCTCGATGCGGTTTTACTATTTTGTCAATACATCTCACTGCCTCCGATTGTCTCGGTGTAATAAAATATCGGTATATATCTATATAGCCAGTATAATGTACTTATATACGTGCGGGATATACAGACCGCAGACTATGAGGGTACCGACTTTATTATTTCCCATAATGCAGTTCGGGGGCAGGGCGGAATAACGAAATAATAACGAAAATTAGTATTTGAACGAAAAAATTTCTTCGTACGTAGGCGTATATTAAAGTAAGAGTTGAAACTCCGAACTCCGCGAGGACTCGTGTCTAAAGTGAGTACTCGAAGTCTCTATCTTATACGCGGCAACCCCAAAAATGTATTTCGGCCCTCGTACATATATATATATATATATATATATACATGTACGTTTCATGTATAATATATTTGTGTCCGTGTTGGTGTCTGGTGGGTCGTTTGATTCACCCGGATAGATGCTAGAAGAAGCTGTAAGTGCGAGAGAGACGGTAAACGAGACTCGAGAGCCTTTAGAAGCTCCGATGCTCGGAGAAAGGGAAGAGACAAACGGCAGTCGCTCGGCACGCGGCGTACCGAACGCACGGGGCTTCTGAACGTGCTTTAATATACAACGAACAATAATCGCTCTACCTACCGCATAACAACATAACATAAAATTTACATAAAACAACATTTACAGGAACAAAAAGAAAGAAAAAATCAAAAAAAAAAAAAGAAACAAGTATATTACCCGGGGAGAATATTACCGGCTGTTTCATTGTTAACTAAAATCGTCTCAGATTATTTTCACAAGTGAAGTAAAGTAATAAGAAAAAACAATAATAATAAACTAATGAACATCGATATGTAAAGGATTGTTATAGCATAGAATATTTATAAACAATGAGAGGGATCGTCGCGCGATGCGTAAAATAATTACTGTTATAATGAAACAAGTGCCTATCGAGAGCGCCCTTAACCATATGACACATGTTAACTTGACCGACAGCTTGTAGGATACCGAGTATAATTTATAGGTTTCATACTGAATTCACAACGATTAATAAAACCGCGATCGAGTTGTTATCGTTGTTCTATTTGTCATTCTAAAACGTACTAAATATACAGAGCATTGAAATTCGAATAAGAAATTTATGAATCGCGATGTTTAGACAGACCAGTATGTTTTTCTACTTCACTCAACGTGGTTAATAATATTGTGTAACGTAACGTAAAGTAACTCGAAGGTAACGTGATGTGACGTATTCTACCCACGGGGAAACATATCTACGTGTTGGTACATTTAAACGCCCATCTAAAAACGGTCCCCGTTTTATACAATTTATACAATACCTATTCACCGACTCATTTCCTCCCTCTCTCTCTCTCTCTCTCTCTCTCTCTCTCTCTCTCTCTCTGTCTGCCTACATACAACCGAACGATTATAAAGGCCGTCGAGTAGATCGAGGGCTGTATCTATGTAACCGGTGGAATATATAACGCGTTGCACGTGGATCACGTGGTACAACAACATAAGCGTATACTTAATTAAGTAACAGCTTAGAAAAATTATCCGGTTTAAATATATACGTACCATACATACATATATCGAGTGTTATATATACGCAGGGGAAGTCAATTGCCCCGTTGATTTTTTTTATTTTTTTTTATTTTATTTTTTTTTGCTATACAGCTACTACGGTGAAAGGAGAGGTGTTTTAAATATGAAATTATTATCGAGCGTAGTTAAACGGAGACGAAAAAATGTAGCTATATCATCGAACTATGATATATAAATTAAAAAATTAATATAAATAATTGTTATTTTCGTATATATAAATATTATTGTTCGCGTTATATTATATTAAAACTGAAATTCGTAATCACGGATCAATTCTAAAATCGCGTACGTTATAACAATCGCCGAAGAGACACAGCTGCGGTATATCTTATCGAGCCGATATTATAGTACGGTCCCTGCACAGTGGGTCAGGAATCGTAATAACACAACGGTATGCAGGTATGTCTACAAATATACCATAAATATGGTTTAAAAAAAAAAAAAAAAAAAAAAAAATTAAAAACCTCTTTCAGTTGATCTAGGTTATTTTTTTACATTAACCTATGTATCCTGAAATTAGGTATATGTATATAAGAAATGTTGAACGATAAATCGATGTAACAATTTCTACTCTCTTCTCCATCCCACCCACTTCTTATTTTTATTTTTATTTTTATTTTTATTTTTTTCTTTTCTTTTATCGGAACTCTGCGAGAAATGAAGAGACTCTCTCTCTCACTCTTATCCTTTCTATGGTTAACGGTACTAAAATGAAAAGACAAAGTTTGGGCAGTGATTTAACATTCCTCGCTGTACCCGAGCTGGTACACCGTTGGTATTTAATTAGTAAAGCTATTGAGTAACTTAAGAGGTGTTTCAGGTACATAGAATTGTATATACTGCAGGTACATAGTATTTTACATAGGTAGGCGGTCTTGTGGCGATTTAGGATCGGAGAGTACGAAATACATGGAAAGTTTTTTTTATTTTTTTTTCAAATCTTTATCACCGGCGTGTTCTATTCGTTATTGAGAAGAGAAATGTATCTGCTTATAAATTCATCGTGATTCTCGTCGGATTTTGGACGAGTAAGTTATAGATTAACAATAATAGTTAAATCCCGTCGGGGTTCGTTTTATTTGTCGCATATACGACTGTCGGCTCTACGTTCGATGATACGTTTGTTAAGATAACGCGCGTGTGCTTAACGACTATTCTAAGTACTCTAACTTCTATAATATCGCCCACCGGGGCTCCGGAGGCTTGAGTTTCATACTAATCTATAACCGCTACGAGATTCGATGGTCGATCTCCCTTTTTTTTCTTTTTTTTTTTTCTTATTATTATTATTCTTATTTTTTTTTTTTTTCTTTCGTTTCTTTCTTTTAACGGTTTTTTATCTCGTCTCTCGGGCTGAGATTCAGGAAGTGCGAACCGAGGCCATTATTATTACAATAATTTACGAGCGCGGTGGATGTTTCGGAGAGAATTATTAGTTTTCTTTTCATTTCATTTCTATTTTATTCGTTTTTTTTTTCTTTACATTAGAATACCTAACCTCAATGAATTATCAATTTTATCAAATTTACGTCAAGTAACTGATTTCTAATCATCATTCTCGCATTCTTTATCAACTCCTTGCTGAAAAAATTGAATCGTCAGTATTTGATAATCATGTGGCGTTGTAGCTGCGGATTATCTCATTTAAACCGATGACTGATCCAAAAAAAAAAAAAAAAAACTGGTACGGACAACAGAAAATAATTTCTTCACGTGTTCCCCTAATAGCTGAACTGCATAATACTTTTGCGGGATATATTTTTTAATCGAACCATTAAGTTGGATGAAAACTTATTGGGAAATTTTAAAACGGGACACCCTGTGTATCAGATACATCGTATCTCACGTTTCGTCGAAATTCGATAAATTCTATCACTAAATCAGAGCTAGTACTAAGTCTGGTTCTCATGGTCTCAAAAGTATCGTATATTTCTGCAAAGAAGTTATTGCCAAAAGATTGAAAAGTAAAAAAAGAAAAAAAAAAAAAAAAAATCGATATACCTATAATGGCTATCGCTGTCGAAATCCTTCTTCTCAGCATTCTAAAATGAAAAAAAAAAAATAGAAAAAAGAAAAAAAACAGACGGTCGATTTGGCGTGGAAATGCCCCGTATATACTCACATATTATACTTCACCTATTTATTCCCTCGGGTGGAAAAAAAAAAACGGTGCGGTACATTTTTCACCCGTTAAATAATTACTGAATAAAATCGTGAGTTAATAGGAAAGAAAGCGAGAGTAAAAGTTAATTGTCCGTTCGATCGAGGCGGTCAGCTGTAAGTTATACATGCATATACCTTATACCACTGAATAAATGAATGAATCAATGAATGAATTACCGTGAATAGGTATATATACCTATTTTTTTTTTTTTGTCTTTTTTTTTTTTCTTACACGTAGATTTAAAATAATTAATAATCGTATATATGTGTGATTATAGTTTTTCTCCGCGGCTTATGCTTTCTATGTCGATTAATAATATCGAAGTACACATATGCATATACCTATATAAAAATACAAAAATTATTTATTGATTTATTTATTTATTTACATATTGGGCAGACTCATATCCGTTGAGTCGTAATCTTAGTCGAAGTATAATACGTACATATGAATTATATTATAAACAAGGAAAAAAAAAAAAATATATATATACGTGTGTATAACGTCGGGTCATTTCCAGGCGAATCATTGAATTTCATTGAATTCCAAGATCGCGCGTAACATTATGTGTCTTCGGAGATTTTTTCTTCATTTATTTATGTTATTTATTATATTTTATTGCATTCTGTATTTTACTCGACGTGGTTTTTTCCCTTTATTTCCTTCCTTTCCAAGTATTTACTGATTCTGGTTTGCCGATATTTACTATTCAATTCGAGATGATAATCTCATATTTCTTTGCGGTCGTTTTATTCATTAACTGCGTCAATAACGTGCGAATCATTTTCTCCGACCGTAAAGAATGACTCGACCTCCGGATTACGCTGGCCGAAGTTTCCGTATATAATACGAAAACACACGTACACAGGTACTCACACATAGATATGTACATAATATGTATACAAAGATTGCAGTTGCATAAAAAAAAAAAAAAAAAAAAAAAAAAAAAAAAAAAAAAAAAAAAAAAAAAAAACTGAAATGATATGAAATCAGAATGCAGACGACTAAAATAAACGAATAAAAAATCAGTTTAATTTCGTTTTTTTTTTTTTTTTGTTCTCTCTTTCAAATTCTTATCTACGTTTAGCGGTATGCGCGAATTTATGATAAAAGTAACGAGGAAGTAACGGATAGCGGTGTCATATGTCTGCATCATCAGTGGATCATGGAAAATAACAAAAGAGTGAGAGTGAAAAAAGGAAGAAAGTTTTAGGGTAGGGATATACGTATAAATGTATTCCGGGGGGGGGGGGAGGGGGTACGTGATCAAAGTTGTATACATATATATACTGTAGGTACATATATATGTATATATTCATGTATCACGTATACATCAGTATACTATATGATTTAAAGAAGAACATTAAATGATTTTCTGTTGCAGTGGGAAAGTACACGCCATAACCACAGGAACCGTGAACGTTGGTCAGTGTTAGCTGCCGCGGCGAGGTGACGACTAGGCGTTGGACAGTGACTATTGCATAGTCGTTCAATCGGACTACGTGTGATATTATACATAACGTTAAATACACATATATATATATATATATATATCACAGTGTGAATTCAACTTACTTAAATTCATTTTTTAAATTTCCCGCCGTTTCGAAGTTTTTTTTTTTTTAATTTTTTTTTTCCTTTTTTCCACTCATTTTTCGTTATTTTTGTCGTTCAACGATCCGTCGTGATACTTTTCCACGTTTAATCATATATATAGGTATATAAAATTTTGTCTCGTTGAGAATTAAACGCAGTGTAATAAATAAATAAATGAATGATAAATTAATTGATTAGTTAATAATAATAAGAAAAAGTGATAATTAATCGTAATATTGTTTAGTTATTTAAAAAAGAAACAATTAAAAAGTAGTTATAATAATTGTTATTATTATCATTATTATTATCCTTCGTCGTATACGTGAAAAGTTATATACATATACTTCGAATGAAAATGTATTTCTACGTAAATAATATCGTCGTGATGATCACGTTACAATTAGTGATTACGTTTTCTTCAGGAGCTCCGACTCGCGGAGCATTATACGCCGACGACAGCGTGGTGAGTTTAATTATATATATATATACATATATACATTCATATTATTTATCCATTTACGTAGGTATATATTCATATACATACATAAATAATCATATTTTATCATTTCATTTCATTTTTACACGATTCTGTATATAATAAAATGATATGCATTGTACTTACTTACCGATGTCCACGATATATAGTACACGACGTGAAAATATTATTTATTTCGATATTCGATCACGAAGTTAGGTCTCCAGGCTCGCCTCGCCCTCGCTCTTCGAATAGGTGTGTAATACCAGTCAGCTGTCTCTTCACTTTTTTTTTTTACTCTGATCCTTGTCAAACCTCGAAAAGCGTCACGTGTTCACGTTGTTAAGGGACTTTCCACGTTTTACCTTTTTTTTTTTTTTTTTTTTTATTTTTTTTTCGTTCAGAAAGTTTTGAAAAAAAAAAAAAAAAGAGCGGTAAAAAAATTTTGAGGAAAAATTATTCATCTCTGATATATTTATTATACCTAATTAATTATTGATTATATATCGGTTACAATGAAATATTGTAGTGGGAGATTTTAACCGACTATAAGATTTTGATACGGTTGGAAAAATCGGGAAATCTTTGTGACAATAAAATACATACATAATACAGCAAATATGCATATATGCATGTACGATTTATCAGCTGATTCCGGTACGAGCTTCTTAGCGTATTTCATCCTGATCCAAATACCTAAATATACCTATGCCTATATCCGATCAATTTTGAAGTATAACTAATTAGCTTTGGATCTCTTCTTGAATCATATTGTTCCATTGTCACGTAGAACTTGGCTCATGACTAATTGCGACATAATTGAACGACAAAAAATGATTAAGGAATTTTTTGTAAATGAATTAAAAATAGATTTGCGGATCCGTGTGTGTGTGTGTGTGTGTGTGTGTGTGTGTGGTTTAATCGCAAATTGATAAGAGAAATACGGTTTTTTTTTTTGGAAAAAAATGGATACATATATGAATCATTGTTAATGATTATTCTGTTCGTAGATATATAAAAATTTTTTTTTTTTTTTTATCATCGAGTTTTTTGCTTCTATACTGAATCACTGCAGGATAATTTTTACGTACAAAAAAATTTTCAAACATAAAATTTCATCCATAATATTATTGCATGTTCGTTGAAAAAGTTTTTGCGGTTATTATTGCGGTTGTATGCATCGCAGAATTTCTACCACTGCTGGTGCTGATGCTGACGCAGATCCTGGTGCTGCTGTTTGTAGTAAGAGATAATGGCTTCGGGCGGTGGCCCTGCAGCAAGATCGGATTTCCGCACCGGTAGAAAATTTCGATGCACTGCAGGGAGTGGCGAGTTTAACGATAATTTTTGTTATTGCGAATCGGCGAGAGTAGAAAAAAAAAACAAAAAAAAAAAAAAAAATTTCCTCGGATCGTTTCATTTTTTTTTTTTTTTCCAACAGACACACAATTTTGCATTGCAAAATTTATCGCAACCTCATTTTATTTTTTTTCTCTCATTACAAATCTTATAAAATCTTGACAAATCTGCATTTCTTTTTTTTTTTTTCCTCCAAACCGCGCATTTCCGCGGTCTCGTTTACATCAATTTCTTCCTTTTTTTCCCCCTCCACAGCTTTTTTTTTATTCTTGAAGATACGAGTCCTAATTAGGTATATACCTACATCATCGTTCATTCCATTTATTTCGAAATATATATTATATTTTTTTTTTCTCCATACACGTTCATCATGCGATCTCTCGTTTCTCCTTTTCTCATTGTCGCAGTCTTTATGATATATATATGCAGACGGCAGATCGCGCTTTCGATTCACGATCCCCCGGGAACAATACAAAATATCGATAGATTTTTTTTTCTCGTTGATTTGACGAAATTGACGAAAAGAAAAAAAGAAGAAAAAAAAAAAAAAAATTAAAAAATTAACAATTAACGAAAGGATGAAAATCAAGCTGATCCAAATTTATTTTTAATTTCATTTTTGGTGTAAAAAAAAAAAAAAAAACTAAAACAAAAGAATAAATCTAAAGAAATTCGTTTTTCTCTCAAAACTGTTGTACATGACATATTACGCATCTATATATTTGAAAAATAATAGAGAAACTATATTTTTTACCATCTCGGATGTTATACCTATACATAATTAGCGCCATTAGAGTCAGAACTTTGCAGCGGTCTGTTCGTTTGTCCATGTAATATGTAATAATTTCAGTGTTAATTTAAACTAATATATTTCGTATACATATATATTTTAGTAACCGAGGTTCGTGTACTTGAAATTGTTACAAAAACTGAGAAAAAAGAAAAAAAACAAAAAATATTTAAAATACTGAAAAACAACAAATAGAACGAAAATATGAAGAAAAAAAAAAATGAAGACAAGTATATACATCTATATATTACCGACGAAAAACGAAATATTCTATTCCCGTGTTTTACACTGTACATATTACATATAGAATTACTTGAGTATATATACGACAGCTCTCGAGTCTTGGGTTCATAGATTTTATACGTATATACCTACCTATATACGTTAGTACCCTAGCTCCTATGTCACGGCCTCGAATGAATCACTCCTTACACGCGTTTGTATATATGTATATAATATGTATATATATACTCACCTATAATAGTACCTAGTCACATATAGGTTGACTGTACATATCACACGTAGTACATGTAAAGTTCACATAGGCACGAAGCGCGTATAGGGTAAGCTAGAGAAGGCCATCTATGCAGCGGCGAACTGCAGAGGGAGAAAAAAAGAAAAAAAAAAACTAACCATGTGGCGTACGGTTTAGCTGCCTTCTACCTCTATTCCTCCTCGCACGAGGCTATCGTGTTCCCCGAACCTCATTACGTCCGTAGATATATAGGTATACGCGTTTTAAAAGCACACACGTTACATATGATTATACATAGGTGTATGTACCTTCTATTTACCTGAACAGATGAAAAAAGTACGTGATATTGGGGTTTTTTTTTTTTTTTTTTTTTTTTTTTTATTGAAAATTTACTTTTTGCTTTTTTTTTATAAAAATTGAGTCAAAAAAAAAAAAAATGAACGTGCGAACGTCTTAAACTATTACGGTAGTTGTTATTCATATTACGAATCAACCAGACTCTCGTCTCCCACCCCTGAAACCTCGTCCACCTCCCATCCATTAAACGCCCAGTTAAAGGCCGCCGAATTAACGCACTACTGCAGGCAGGCAGCAGGGCGTAGGTAGACAACTCCGTACAAGCTGCCACACATCGAAGCGACACCCGGCGCCTCGCGCCCAGACGCTCGTTGAGTCATCCACTCCTATCGTCCATCTCTCTTTCTCTCTCTCGCTCTCTCGTTATCCTTTTCGCTTTTTAGTGAACCGGGGCGAAAGTGAGAGAAACGGAGAGAGACAGGGACCCCAGAGAGCGTCGAGACGGCGGCAGCAACGGCTACTGGACCGCGATCATCAACGTCGAAATAAATCAACGATAGAACTACGGACAGACATTTCTACATACATGTACATACATAATACATATATACATAAAGTAAATTGCAATAGCGAAATAACGCGAATTTATTTATTTATCGGGTTTTTTTTTTTGTTTTAACGTAAGAGTTTAGATTCATTGAACAGGTATATTGTACATATAGGTATTATATATATATATACCTATAGGGGCATATACGTAATTTGTTTTTTTTTTTTTTATATACCGATGATCAGCTGTTGTTTGCGTGCGGATAGACGATGGGTTTTCCTATTAAAGAGAAGAATTTACTTATATGTACTATATGTATATACTGTACTACGATACGATGTACGATACGTTGTTCAGTGACGTGTGAAGCCGCGTAAACCCGCCCGGGGTAAAAGAATAATCGTATTATCCAGCGGTGTAGTAAAGTGGGAGAGATATCATCGCCCACACGAAGACACGTAACACACATACCTACCATACCCCAATCCCAACCCTCTCACTCTCTACGTAACTTTTTTTTTTCTTTTTTTCTTTTTTTTTTCAAAGATTTATGGTTAAAAGATGTTTTGAGATCGCGCGCTGTCGCATGCTCAGAGCTGTAATATGTACCCCGATGGTTTAGTTATCCAATATATAACCATAAAACAAATCTTTTGATAAGAACTATAATATTTATAAGAATCACCGAGGATAAAAATTACTAAGTACGGGTATATGTATAAGAAGTGAAAAAGTATATACCTATATATAAAGCGATTATAATGGATAATATACATAAGTACAGAGGACTGAGAAAAAAATCTAAAAAAAAAAAAAAAAAAAAAACGAAAACTAAAAAAAAAAGAAAGAAAATAAAAATTGGCGCGAAAGAAAGAGAAGAAGTAAATAAGTAAGTGTGTACATATAGCTGTAAAGGTACCCACTATAAACTGTGGTAGGTAGCAGACGGACAGACAGACAGACAGACTATTTTTGATCGTCAAGTCGAGGCTCTGTAAGGAAACGATTCTGGAACCGTATTCATAATTCATAAGTTTCGTATAGGTATAATATACTCTCGTATAGTGTGGAAAGAATTTCGGTCGCGTGTTCTTTACGAGGTTTTTTTTTTTTTTTTTTTTCAAGTTTTTTTCTCATTTTTTAGTTGTCTTTTCTTTTTATTCTTTCACTGTATACGTATTGCGTGCGGTTCGTATACTGTGAAGCTCGATTCGTGATGCGTGGCGCCTATGAAGGGCGACTCAGGAATTACGTCATCGTCGGCCATGTTAAAGAAACAGAAGAAAAAAAAAAATGAACAAATAAAAAAAAAAAAAATTTACACGCATTTGGAAAGAGATGAAGGCAGAAAGAGAGAGAAAAGAAAAAATAATAAACCAAATGAGTAAAGAAATAATTAAATTATAAATCGAAAAACTCAAAAAAAAAAAAAAAAAAAAAAAAAAAAAAAACCCGAAAAATTTAAAGACGTTCAAATTTCTCGTACGATTTTTACAAAAACTTTATTCAAACTTGTTTCATCGACGGCTCAATGATTCAACCCAAATAAAATATAATAAAGAGCAAAATTTCGATCGACTGGAGCACAGAGATCTGCGCGTTATGATTGTCGCAGATTTTTATTTTTATTTTTTTCATACACGTCTCTCTTTTTCGTTTTCGCGTTTTTTTTCGCATATCTCGTGTATTATATAGGCATATCCTTTCATGGTATATCTGGTTGTGGGATGTTCTGGATTATAAAATCCCTCCGCCAATTTCCTGCGTGTGATATTGAACATATACACCGCGTATATAGGTATATACTATATATATATATATATATATATATATGGAAACTCGTTTACGAATTTTGCCACGTTGCAACAAGTTCCCTTCCTCTTGTGACTTTTCACCAATCCTCTCGATCCCCCCTGATCCCTCTCGCCCTACATAAGAATCGCCTACATATATTTACTCTTTACACATTTCACTCGTTTTCTTTTTTTATTTTCATTTTTCTTTCCCCCCCTCTTCGTTTCAATCTGTGTATCGTTTACGTTCGTTCTATATCCTTTTTCCATTTTCCGCATTATATAGCTATATACGATATTTTTTCAAGGTATATAGTATATATACGTATAATAAAACGCCTGCATGGCGATTATAACGTTGGCTAAAAAAAAATTGCAAAAAAATTTGAATCGTATGTATGTACATATATATATATATATGTACATGTTACATAATACATATAATTTAACGAAAGAGTTGAATAATTAACATATAGAATTATTTTTTATTTTTATTTTTTTATTACACAATCGAATTCCTGAACCAAAATCCTAGATCGTTAATCCTACTTATAATTCATATATATTTACTATTCGTGTACAGATAGGTATGTATAGGGTATAATTATATAGATCCCATATACCCATACCGATAATGGATTCCGTTAGACTTTTGTTATAATTTTGTATTTCTCATATTTGGTATAATTCGAATTTTCCTTCTCTCCCAGGTATATTTCTATTTCTATTTCTATTTCTACAACATTTCCGGCAACGTCAAAAAATGAAAAAAAAAGAAGAGAAAAATCGGAAAAAAAACACAAAAATCTTTTCGATTATACGGTGAAAATTTTTTTCTTCGTTTTGTTTTTCTTTTCTTTTTTTCTTTCAATCTAGTCCCGAGCATTGATTTATTCTTTTTCACCGTTAGACGAAATTTTGCACCCTCGAATTCAAAGATAGGTATCCAATAAGCCAGGAACGTCACCAGGAGACACGCCTGAGTTATTGGCTTCCGGACCGCGAGAGATCAGGCAAATTGCTAATACAGGCTTGGCTGCGCGCAACAGCTGATCCCACGCGATTCCGCATTCACCACCGCGGGTTTTAAATCCAATATTCATTTATGGTGTTGGCCTGAAATGAAATTTTTTCTCTCATTGAAACCAAAAAAAAAAAAAAAAAAGCAAGGGAAAATTCTTCTTCAGGGGGGGGGGGGGGAAGAAAAATGGTTTAAAAATAGAAAAACAAGGTCAAAAAGTAGAAAAAAATATGAAAATTTATTTCAGTGTTTATGTACCACCTGTCCGAGAAATTTTTACGGGATTCGGTGAACGGCGCTGAGGTGTACGACGCGGGAGGGAGAGGGCTAGTCGTGGAATTGTAATGATACCGCGGTTCCATTTTTTCCCCATTTCGTTTTTACCTCTACTTTTCATTTTCATTTTCCATTTCCTTTTGCTGTTACTTTTTCTTCTCGCTTTTTCATCTCTTCACACTTATTCTTTTTCCATTTCGTCGCCTAGACCACTCACTCTTCGCCTTATTCTTTCGTCTCGTTTCCGTAATATATATATATATATATATATATATATATATATATATATATATATATATATATATATATATATATATATATATATATATATATATATATATATATATATATATATATATATATATATATATATATATATATATATATATATATATATATATATATATATATATATATATATATATATATATATATATATATATATATATATATATATATATATATATATATATATATATATATATGGGTAGGGTATATATCCCATTTCCGCGTTTCAGAACTCGCGAGCTTCCGTCGTCCCACTCTAACGCTGCGCGGCATTATGATAATTTTGAAGAGTCTATATACTTATTTATACATATATACATATATACATATACACACCTATCTATATATGTATATATTTATGAACAACCACAGTGCAGAGTTGGGACTTTGTGACTTTTAAAATGATGGAAAATGGAATAGCCGACACCCGACAGACTCCTTTCTCGTTTTTGCTATCCCCAGTTATAGAGGTCGGGTCTAAGTTCTGAATTTTAAAACTTTCGAACGGTAAAAATTCCGAATTTTAATATTCCGAACTCATAACGTTTCCGAAAATTTGAATACGTTTCAGATGAATTCGCAATTTCGACTATCCGCAACATTATAAATTGAAAAAAAAAATATATATATATATGTATAAAACAGTGTGAAAAATATCACAAAATTAAAGATAACGTATATATGTATATGTATATGTAATAATCGCATAATACCTATATATACTATTCCAAATAAACAAAATTAAAAATTGAAAAAAAAAACAAATTTTTCAACTAAAAAACTAAAAATCTGCATTGCGAAACCGCGAGCAGAGTAATTGCCGTTTAGTTTATTTCGCGTCATGGTGTCTGGAGTTGACAGTTTATCACCAATTTTTTTTTTCTTTCTCTCTCTTCTTTCTGTTTTCCTTTTTTTTTTTTTTTTTTTTCACTTTTGCATTTTTCTCCGGGGATTCCGGGATACCTAGGTAGGTACTCAAACGGGAGAGTTCTCAGTTCTATACGTCCCTTTCCGCTATGTCCGTTATTCGATTTTACGATCGCGTTCACTTCTGTATCTCCACGGCCGGGTTGAGTTCTCTAATATGTACGAGAATTAAATGAAAATTTGTACATTTTTTTCCTTATTATATTATACCTATATATAGTCAAATATTATATATATGTATATTATCTCTATATACCGCGTTTCGGCTATATAAAGGATAAAGATAAATAGAGTCAGCCATGAGAGTATAATCATTGTACGTCTTGTGTGTCGTCTCGTCTCTCGTCTCTCGTCTATCATCAACTTCTTCGATATTATAGCCACCATGTGCCATCGAGGGCATCTCACACGTGTTTTGAACTTCAGTTCTATAGCTGCAGGGCACTGCGTACGTGTCTTTCTCACTTATAATATTAAAACCAACGGGAATACTCTCGCTCTCTCTCTCTCTCTCTATACGTTGAACCCGAGAGATAATATATCCTGACGAATATGATAACGATAATGATAATAATATCAATAATAATTTTTATTATTTTATCACTGTTATTATTATTTCTAAATGACAAAACGCTCGTAGAAAAAAAAAAAAACTTTAGTCCCGAGTTATAAAATCTGTTGTTTTCGTCTCTGGCGAATCATTTTTTCTTCCATTTTTCTCCGTTTTTAAACTGTTTGCGAGTTTGAAAATTTTTTTTTTAATTCTTTTTTTTTTTTCTGTAACTTTTCTGGAAGAGGACGGAGAAGAAAGCGCCCCTGCGACTTCTCGCTTTCGTACCTATATATACCTATATACATGTATCTCGTAAATCTAATTTTTATCCGAATTTAAGTTAAGCCGTTTGCGCGATCGCTCCCGTCAAGTTTTTATTTTTATTTGGTTTTTTTTTTTTTTGTTTTTGTAATTTTTTTCTTATTACCGTCCTCAAACTTCGAGTATTTTTTTTTTTTTTTTTTTTCAAATTTTTAAGGAACCTGCAATTAGGGGATCGCTAATTTAATAGAACTTCAGAAATTTGATAGATCGCGTATGTAGGTATATATATATCTACTTGAATCGTTTTCAAAAAATAATTAATTTCACAAGAACCATCATCGCCCTTTTCCCTGCGCATGCGGTAATTTTGCCGTCGATATATGTCCCGTCTGTACCGCGGAGTTAGCCGCACCATATATACGTATACCGCACCGTACCGTACGTTCGCAAAGCGGCAAGATTAGATATATATATATATACGATTGATTTATGTAATTACAGAATCGTTCGGTGGGTGAATCCCAGATTGTCGGTTATCAATTTACGATACTGCGGGGGGGGCTGAACGCGTTAACACGCCTGAAAATGTCAGGCGAGAAGAGAAAAAAAAAAAAATAAAAGTACTAACGAGATTTCGCAGGTTTCGCGTTATATGTATACGCTGCAGTACGCATTTCAATACGAAATTCGATTTGTTTCACAGTGCACGGATGATTCAAAGCTCTCGATTGCAAAAAAAAAAAAAAAAAAAAAAAAAAAATAGAAGGAGAAGAAGATAAAAGAGCGGAAACGTTATAATTCATCTGCAGAAGAAAAAAAAAAAAAAAATCAGTTTTTATATTACTTCGATCAATCTGGATGGATAAAAATAAATTTGTTACGCTATAGGTATATACTCGTATAAGCTGCAATTTCCGTTTTCCACGTTCGATAAAAAAAAAAAAAAAAAAAAAAAAAAACTTGAGCAAATTTATGATTCATGCCTCGATGATCCCGGACTCGACCGCAAATTTCACACTTAAACGATGACTGTTAACCGTATATACGTATACGTTATATATTTTTCAGTTTAAATAACGCCACCGCGCACATGAATGAATGCACTTTGTTATTTAATGAAATTATCGTATACGTAAAAAAAATATTACGTACATATACTATACATATATATTTATAAATTACACACATATATATATATATATATATATATATATATATATATATATATATATATATATATATATATATATATATATATATATATATATATATATATATATATATATATATATATATATATATATATATATATATATATATATATATATATATATATATATATGAATCACTAAATTCTCAGATTTTAACAAACGTGATCAGTCTACTTGATGTAAAAATAAATCTTTCCTCCTGATTTCATGATATATATTAAAATATTTCTTTTTTTTTTTTCCCATTAGTCAGTCAATTTTTTCGATATTTAGGTACCTATGTGTAATGCATGCGGCGTTCCCGCACCGCAATGACGCAGATCACATATCCGGACCCCGTACCGGTGTTTCTGGACAACCGGTGCCACGCCGTATAATAATTCAGTGATTTATATATTATTACACTTGTGATTGATCAAAATTCACGTGCAATATCATCAATGAATAAAGATAGGAGACAATATTTCCGAGTAATTTATAATTATATTTATATAATTATATTTACATTTATATTATACATGTATATAATATTATGCCTACTATAAATTCGACGTGAAAATTTACGCTGTAGGTATCGTATAAATATATGCCGTTATTATATGACGTATAGCGATTAGTATAACTGCACAGCGGTTTTTGAGATACGTAACACAAGATATTATACCGAAGAACTGGGGGTATAGAGAGATAGAGAGAGAGAAAGGGAAGATGAAAGATGGTTGGTTTTATACAAAGCTCTTCTTTATGTGCAGTTGGCGTGGAAGCTATAAACGCGCGATATGATGATCGTACTATATACACATATATACACGTATATACATTTTTTCCTAAAACTAAATAAAAATTAATTTACTTAAATATAGAACAAAAGAGTCCGTTATTAGAAACTGCAGTTATCATCATCCTCCTTATTTTTAGTCTCTCGGATACGTATAAATATACCGTAAAAAATTTTTGAATCCCATTGAATATTCTTTCGTTTTCAAAATGAATATGAATTTGCAAAGAATTTTCAATATTTCGTTACAGACCGGCCAGCCTAGTGGCTCATCTTACTTTTTCATTTTCTGCATGCAGCGATCGTTGTACTGCAGTTTTAAAGTCTTCGTATAAAATATAGCCCTGCAACGGTCGCGGCTGCTGCACGTGGCTAATAAAGAAGAAAAAAAAAAAAAAAAAAAAAAAAGCGGAAGTTTCCGTTATACCCCCTAAACTTGATAACGTTGTCCTCTCATATGTCTGCACTGCACTACGCGGGTTTATATTTAATTGTATATATATATATGGACTAAACTGCAGCGCTTTTCGGGTCCTGATGTGGGACGATACTATATCAGACTCTCACTCGCGTTGCGGGAGTCCCGATGAGTGCAACATTATACTACTCTTCAGTTACCATCGTCTCTTAGGCGTCTTAGTTTATAATTAATATCATATATAATTATATACTTATACATAGGTATTTGTATATATGTATATATATACATATTTACCGGTACAATTTATGTGTGCGATCTACTTCGGCCACTGCTGCAGTAGTGCATCCGATTGCTTTCCTTTTCACCGCGAACTATTATAGCGGAAAGAATTGAATTCAATTATTTTTATCGTAGACGAAAAATTATTTGTGCAATTAATTTTGCCCTCGTGTATACTTATGTATAGGTATTATATATATGGTGGGAATGTAATAAATAAAACGAGTGTAACAAATTAAGGCGAAACCGCCTTCGCTGAAACCAGAGACAAAGAGTAAATTTTGGCAAGTGGAATGAACGTATATACTATATTATACATACATACGTATGCATTTGTATATATAGGTATAGCATATATCATTATGTAGGTATATGGCGGTACGGGTGGGCGTATAAAACGGTCGGTTTAATCTGCATAGCGGATTAGCGGGAGGATTGAAAGAATTTGCAAAAAAAAAAAAAAAAAAGAAGAAGAAGAAGGAGAAGAGAAAGAAATAAATTATTATACGGGTAGGAAAAATTACGGTCATTTCATTTTTTTTTTGGAAAGCTTTGTCAATACTTTCGAAAGAACTAGAAAAAAAAAAATCATTTCAAAATCGATTTTCAGACTTAATTCTGAAGAAGCCGTAAGAACAGAAACAAAAATGAGAAGAAATTTTCTTTTTCTTCTTAAATTGAAACAGACCATCTCGCATATATAACACGCATATATGCATCCGTGTATGTATATACGAGTAGAACGATGGTTGCATTCAGTGGCGATGATGAATATAATTGGACGTCTTTGTCGAGCGGACCAGAGACGACGTAGATCAGGAGTCAGTGTCCCAGCGGACGGGGTCAAAGGTCGTCGTAATTTTTTTTTATTCTAAAACGCGTTTGGAATCCGAGTATAAATCCGCGGCCTGCGGTTATAGTTGCAGCTATACATAATATGTATATATGTGTATTATAAATTACTTGTATATAGGTACAGGTATACATAAATATACATATGTGAAAAAAAAAAAAAATGATTTTCAAAATTCTTCATATATTCTAGGTCTCGAAAGAGCGAATCATTAAAAAAATGTAACAAAAAAACGATTCGAGAAGCACTCTAATCTCCGTAGGTATTGACTGCAGATGAGGCAAACTTAATCCAATGCGCGTTTCGAGTCAGAAAACAGATCGTAGAATTTTTTTTTTTTTTTTTTTTCTTTTATCGATTTCGGGGTCGATTTATCTATACCCTCGTCTAATACCGTAAGAACGGTCAGAGGAAATAGAATAGAAATAAAAAAACGAAAGTAAAATAGGAAAAGTTTTTTGGAGAAAACTTTATACTCGAAGTATTTTTCCCCGTTTGAACAGTACAGTGCGCGCCGCTGTGGAACGTTGAATCGTGGCTTGTTTTATTTTATTTATTTTCTTATCCATTTCCTGTTTCTCGCTTCCAGCTTTTTCCGCTTTCCGCTTTCCGTTTTTCACTTTTCGTTTTCCGGTCACAGATTCAACCTGTATTCTCTATTTATTCTCACTTCTACAATATACATTATACACTGCAGTAAGTCTCTCTTCAGCATTATTTAGCTCGGTGCAGTGTGACGTAGCTATACCTACGATACCGTTTTCGTATACGAGACAAACTTCCGAATTTCGTTTTACCTTTCGATGTATAGTTCAAGTAGTATAGGTATGTGTATGTAGAGAAATAAAGAAAGAAAAAAAGAATGAAAAAGAAAAGTGTGCGAACTAAAGTTTGACTTTAAATCGCTTAAATCGAAACCGTGAAACTTTTTAGTCGACTTTTGTTATTGAGGATATGTATAAAATTTCTTCAAACTTTTACCAAATTCAATTTTTCTTCCTTCGTTCATCTAACACTTGTACATATACATATATATTAGAGATTTATACATACCCCGGGGATATACGCTGGAGAGAATATTTGTCAGGAATTTTGTTCCACTGCAGTGGGGGAATATCTTATAAAATTTCAATCTAAATCTGTACATACGATTTGGTTTATTTCCTCCATATTCGAGGCGTCAATCAATCAATCAATCAATCGATCAAACAAGGGATTGTTCTTTTATTTATTTTTATCATCGTCCTCTTTCCTCTTTTTTCCCCTCGTAATTTTAACGCCGCTCCCGCTCATAACATAGTCAGAAAATCAAACGTCGAATATATATATATATATATATACAACTAACCGGAAGTAAATAAGACCAGAAGATAACGCGACCTAGTCGTACTTGTTACAGTTCTCTTCCGTATAGCTTATCGTTTATCCGTAGGCGTAAATTAATCTGTGCTATGTTCTTCGTTATAGTCTCGTGTCGGATCGCGTGCCTATTCCCGTTATGCAATACTGGTAGAAACCAAGAGCCTCTCGTTGTTTCGTCCTATTAGCTAATTGGCAAATAATTGACCTCGATACCTCGAGTGTATTCTAAGGTTTAAGGTGTATCTTGTCATATATTTGAAAACTGTTCTTTTTTCTTCTTCTTTCGTTGCCCTTTTCTTTTCACTTGATATATCCAAAAATTTATGACTATCGTTCGATTCATCGAATGAACGGAAAAAATTCGGCTATACGTGTGTGTGTGACGTAGTATGACGTGTGTATATGTACAGTTATGCAATTATTATAACGAAGACTAACGATTATAACTAAACGGTTATGTCGAGGCTAATTATGTATATACATATTAGGGTGTGTCATTTCGGGGCAATTTTATTTTTCAGCTTACAAACAGGTTGTATACTTGCAGGAAGGTAAAATGAGAAGCCTGTTGAAATTTGAGATCTCAATATTAATATTAGGAGGTGCCTCGTCGCGAATTTCTATTTCCCATTTAAATAACACGGAAAATGTTCCAGTGGCACACTTCAATTTTTATATCTCAAGTACTAATCTACTCAGAATGATTCTGCATAGCTACTTTTGTTCGAAATTGAACGCTCTACAAAAAAGGTCTCTTGGCCTCTTTCGATAAATTTAGCTGTTTCCAAGTTGGTTGTTGGCCATCGATGGTAATTAACCAATAACCAACTTGGAAATAGTTAGATTTATCAAAAAATGCCAAGAGACCTTTTTTGTAGAGGGTTCAATTTCGAACAAAAGTAGCTATGCAGAATCATTCTGGGTCGATTAGTACTTGAGATATAAAAATTGAAGTGTGCCACTAGAACATTTCCCGTGTTATCTAAATGGGAAATAGAAATTCGCGATGAGGCACCTCTTAACATTAATATTAAGATCTCAAATTTTAACAGGCTTCTTATTTTACCTTCCTGCTGGTATACAACCTGTTTGTTAGTTGAAAAAAAAAAAAAAAATTGCTCCAAAATGACACACCCTATAATGTTGGGACGTATGTACACATACGTGAGAGGATCAGACATGTGCATATACATATAGTGAAGTATTTTATACAGCCTATGTCGTCTTCGACGCCGGCGTCATCGTAATGCAGCATGTGTCGGTGCCATACGGGTCAACCGGAAGTTATCAGCAATTTTTTATTATTCATGATTGTAAATCGTGAAGCGTATAGTTATAGTATAAGTCTTGTAGAATCGGCAATCGGATGACGAATCACGCGTTAAAAATAACTAGAGTGTGACAAATAAATGGGGGGAAAAAAAAAACTCGTATGAGATGAGTTTGAAAAATTTGATCCCGGGAGCAGAAATTTTATCAAGTTTAAAGGAAACGAGGCGAATAATAAACCACATTCGCGGTTCGAAAGCGGAAAAAAAGGAAACTGAATCGACTGACCGCATGATAGAAATTCGGGACATCCTAACGTTGTATATTTTTCAATCTGTGATATTTTTTTTTCTCTTTCTTATTCGACTATGCAGACTTTCGGGAAAATATACCCTTTCTAAAAACCTGCGAATCGGCTATATTTAAATTCGAAATTTTCACCATTAAAGAACTTGGAAAAATTCGAAACTTTATGATTTATGGGTAAAACTGCGATATCGTACGTCTAAAAATATCCGTGGCGGTTTTTTGGCAGCACTTAACTGCACCTGAGGTATATACTATACCCATATACCATATTACGTTTTTTTATTTCCCATATAGCGTCGTATTTCATAGGCTGAAGTGGCCACCCTCTGATCGGTGTAAAAAGGTTTTTCTACCCAGAATCCTCTTTGAACCTGCCTTCTGAGGTGCCGTCTCAAAAATATGTAGCCGCATATGGATTCTGTATGTACATATATATGTTACGTATACGCGTTTACACACGCTGCCTTTTTTTTATTCCTTCTTCTTCTTTTTTTTTTTTTTTTTTTTTAAATATAGCAAAAGATGCTGCAAAGACCCCATACCGCGCCCGGACATTATTAGCGGTCGTTCGTTACTCCTGCCTGCGATGTAGGTTAATCTGAAGATCCAGCCTTTTCCAACATACGGAATATTAAATTTATTTGGAAATTCTCTCAGCGTGAATTTGGAGAGAGAGAAGGAATCGCTGAGAGGTTAGGTCTTCACCTCGACGTACAACCAATCAAATCTCGACTATATTTGACCCGTGAAGCAAAAATCGCGTCGCGTAAAAATTAAAGGTACCCTGATTTTTATATATGCGGGATGGAATTGGGAAAATTCGATTGGCTCTTTGTTTTTTACCAATATAAAAAAAATAGGGGGGGGGGGACTTTACCAAATCTCCTCTGCAAGCCTGACTGTGCTCTATTCTTTCTAAATTAGCTAAGTAATTCGTTTAGGCAGCTGCTGGGGCGCGGAACAAACGGGACTGGCTTCTTTTTCGGGACTCCGCGGTGTCTCGAGGGAAAACTGCGGGAACAGAACGAGGAGAAATTCGCTTCGCGAATTCGATTGTCTCTCGATCGCGCGAGAGGCTTCTTGGAATTTCTATGTATACCTGTATATATACATACGCGGACGAAAAGGAGCGACGAACTAATAACCTCGAGCACATATACATTTTTTTCTTCTTTCCTCTCTCTCTCTCTCTCTCTCTCCTCGGTTTATATATCGTTTCTCCATTTCTTTTCTTCGATTTTTCTGTTTTTTGGGTTCTTTTTATTTTTATTTTTTCTACCCCCGTAACTCGAAACTCGAGACTCAAGGCTCGAGACTACCGAGGAATATAGTATGAGGAGGCCAGTCCAGTTTATGGAGAAAAGGTTTCCTCCAAACGAATTCAAAAAAATGAAGAATAAGAAAACTGCAGACAGATTCAGCTCGGCTTTAGCCAGCCAATAATTATATCCTTGAACTCTTCGGCTCTGTCTGATCCGGACAGACTGAAATTACTCATCGAGTCAATACTTGATCAAATTTCAATATCGTTTGCAAAGAAAATCAAAAGAAAAATGAATAGAAAATATTTAAAATTCTTGAATATGATCGATGCGTCATTCATTCTCGCCTGGGTAAATTTTCTTACATTTCTTATCACTATTCACCCGATTTAGAATATTTTCCTTTAATTATCATTTTTTTTCTTATACCTTACTTTTTCGCAAGTTTGGGTAATGCCGAGCACTTTGGGTGTGCGTGCTTTTTAGCATAAGGTGGGATCGAGGAGTTAAGGAAGGGTATGTAAGGTATGAGGAGGCCTGGGAGGAGAATGACAATATATTTCGTCCTCGCAGCGAAAATGGGAAGTCGTAGACGTTGCTGCCTGGCTAGAGGATATTGCAGTAGACTCTGGGTCTTCTTACTGGTAGAAGTAGAAGGTTTATATTTTCTCAGCACCTTTTTTTCCCCCCCATTTTTTCTTTTTCTTTTTTTCTTTTTTTTCTCTCTCTATTTTTCTTCTCTTTGCTATAGATGAAAACCTGCGTCGTCTGTCGGACCTTCACGAACGACGACACGTACCTAGTATACCTACCTGCTACTACGTGAACGTCGACCAATTCCTGAGCAAAGTTTCACCTTCGAAATTGCTTTCGATCGATCCGATAGTTTGAGCTTGCAGGGTCGAGTGGTCCAATTTTTGAAACGATATAGAAAACTACTGGGATTACCTTTTCCTCGTCTTTCTCTAATCGCTCTTCCTTTTCTGCAGTGATCAGGACAAAATAAAAAAAATTCATTCATGTGCTGTGGGATATTTATTTTTGATTTTTTTTTTTTTTTTTTTTTGATTGTTTTTGACTCTTTCAATTTTTACATCTTTCTTATATTTTATATCATTTTGATTGGTTTTCTTCTTTTGCTTTTTTCATTCCTCCAAGTTTTTTCATCAATTTTTCGGCTACTTTTCTTTTATAATATATATAATCGACTCCTGTTGCCCTTGAGATTTCCATATTTATGCGAAAAACTTTTTGGCTGATACTTCAGTTCTGAATACAAATGACGGAATTTATTCGCCGAGACCAGGGACGGAGGGGAACGTGATATTCTTCTTGCCCGTTCATTTCACGAGCCGAATAATTTTTACCTTTTTTTTTTTTTTTTTTTTTTTTTTCAAAAAATAGACAAAGAGAGAGAAAGAGCGACAAAAAAAAAACCATCGAATCTTAGTCAGCTTCGACACTTGTTTTTTTCCTCCAAGCGAATTCACTTGGATAATTTTATCGAACGTATCGCGATCGAAAAAATAATAGAAAAATATTCAAAAAATTGAATATTTTTTATAATTAATAATCCAAGTTTGATCCCTTCAATTTTTCTTATGTGAATGAACCCTTATATTTATACGTCTATATGTAGTATATAGGCGTCTACATACCATGTCTGTAAAACTTAGGACGTAAACCATATTGTAAACATTCCTGATCCCCGACAATTTCTTGTCGTAAAACCCCAACATATTTTCTTAGTGACTAAAAGTTGTAATATGCTCTTATCTCAGCCGAGCACATGTGCAGAGCTGTCAAAAATTATTCCAAGGGTATTTCGGGTTACGATAATTTTTTTTTTTTTTTTACCAACGTTTTCTTGGCATTTCAAAATTTATTCAGTATTCGGAATGTGTATCGAATAATTGCAACATATGTGCCTATTTTTTTTTCTTCATTTTTCTCCCTCTCACGAGAATTCGTAGTGACAAATCTTTGTACACGTATTGTATGTGAGGAAGAAGGTGCATGGGATCACGTGTGGATGTATATGTAGGGCAGAAAATACCTAGAAGTTAGATATAGGTATATAAGGTAGGTACACATACAGCTGTAAAACTATATATACGGCGTGTAACGACCCCGCGCGCGGATAAAACACACGGGATTGTTATCGTTCTTTCCCGCCCGAAAAACATCCTTTATTTACGACCCGGTATGGTATTTGCGAGCCTCTATAACCCCCTAAATCGTATTTTATCTGATACCGATTCGCCGCGTCGTCGCGATACCTTCATGGGGTGAGGAAAAAGGGCGGTGAAGGGATATACACCGATGTAATTCGCATATTAGATATTCGCTATAATAATACCCTACCCTGGCTTTAACCTTTCTTAAATTTATTCTCTGAATACGGAACGGAATACCCTCCCCCCCTTCGCCCCCAAAAACAAAGAAAAAAAAAAATCACCAGGAAACGTAGTCGATAAAGTTGAAAATGAAAGAAAAAAAAATCTCCGTCCAGTTCGGACATTGTGAAACAAAAGTTACAAAATTTCGACAATTTGACAAAGTTTTTTTACATTCCGATGAAAGTCCGGGGAAATATTTTTTTCGTAAATAAGCCATTCGGAAATAACGTTCAATCTCTTATATCCAACTCAGTCCGCATCCTTATGACCTCGAAGACGCGGTCGATCTTAGGGGACGTTTTTTTTTTTGCATAAAAATTTTTGTTCCGAAAAAAAATCTAATAGGCTGGTTTTATATTCTCGATCTGGGAAAGACTGTGAAGAATGTTTTTTTTTTTTGTTGAAACTTGGTTTTCAATATTCGCACACTTTGCCCATGATCTATATATGTGCTCGTAGTTTTTGAGGGGGTTCTGAAAAGCCATATTTAAACGAGAATAAAATTACGTAATATATATATTCGTTATACTAACCGACTAGCTCGTATGTGCACCCATGATGGTCGTCATATATTTCTAACGTGGAGTCTGAGGGTGGTTGAACTCTTTGACTTTAGCCGCTTCGTATAGATCCTCGGCACATATTACTCTGTCGTTTTGTCGTCTGGATAGAACTGAGTCAGTTGATTCTCTTCCACGTAACGCATCGTATATCTCGGTATTATATTTGTACCACCAACGTATCACCCATACTTTTTTAGCCCCGTACACATACGTGAATAAAAATTCTATTATATCTCGATACACAGACTTACGACGTATACGTCTTGGCTGGAGCTAAAGACTTTTGTCAAATGAACCATGAGGCCGGGCTGAAGGTCCGAATTTTAGTCTTAAAAGTAAAAAAAAGTCTGTATAATCGATTCGCAAAAATTTCAAATCAAAAAACAGGGAGGGTTAAAAATTCCGAAAGCTGAAATTGAGCGACGTGCCCCTCGATTAAATTTTCGAATTCTTGAACTTTCCGAGTTCTTAGCCGTCTGCATTCCGATCTTTCCCAATTTTGATATTCCAAATTTTGCCGTTTTTCTAAATTCTAAATCGTGTTGTAATTTTCTTCAACCCATAGGCGTGAAAATAATGATGGAAAAAATTAGCTATGAGTCGGGAAACAGCCGCAGGGATGAGCGGGGAGGAAAATTGAATTGAAAATATAATAATTAGTACTGAAAAAGTAATTAATTCACAGGATGTAAATTAGCAATGTCTGGAACAAACGGGCGGGATTGTGTATATATATATATATACAATTGTCCTGCACTTATACACATACCGTGTGGACATACAAATATGTACATATTTATACAGCGTACATACGTGTACGTGTATAGGTACTTCCGGTTTATACTTTCGGTCCGGACCCCCCTCGTTTAAATTTTGAACGTTTGCCGGTTATGAATATGCGTCGCGTCGCGTCGCCTCGCCTCGCGGTGGTATAATACTGTTTTTGTATATTTTCCACGAAACACGACGTGCGGTGGCATGCGTCGCCGGTTCTAACCAGAACGACAGTTTTCATTTCATAAACTATACATACCAACTAACGAACCATATACACCCCCCCTCCCTCTCTCTCTCTCTCTCTCTCTCTCTCTCTCTCTCTCTCTCTCTCTCTCTCTCTCTCTCTCTCTCTCTCTCTCTCTCTCTCTCTCTCTCTCTCTCTCTCTCTCTCTCTCATTCTTTTTCTCTCCCGTTGCTCAAAAGTCTTCTCGGCTTCACCCAGCTTGCGGTGAACTAATTACACCCAATCAACTATAAACAACGATCTTAATTATACAACTTGGCAAAACCTCTGGTCAAGTGATAATCCCGAGTCAAGGCAACTAAACTAAATAATACCAATGAGATTGGCAAAAGAAGATCCGCAAGTTCATATCACGCGATATTTATTCGGTTCACAAGTTTTTAGATAATTTGTTTTTTCTCTCAAGTCTCTCGATTAATTAAAAATATAATTTTAAATTCTCGAACGCTCTTCGTTTGATACTTATATGTATATAAATTTTTCAACCAGTCAATAGATTTTATAGGAAATTTTTTTACTCAG
This sequence comes from Macrophya alboannulata, assembly GCA_949628255.1. Taxonomy (NCBI): domain Eukaryota; kingdom Metazoa; phylum Arthropoda; class Insecta; order Hymenoptera; family Tenthredinidae; genus Macrophya; species Macrophya alboannulata. The sequence continues at coordinate 2,620,092 of OX451212.1, read as the reverse complement.
ATCCACCTATCCCCTTGAAATAATTTTACAGATCGGAAAAATTGAATTTGGTCAAAATCGATCGAGGCAATTATTTGAAATGAAATTTTTATGAAATTTTTCTGGTTCGTATACATTTCTCGAGGCAAAGAAAATTTCTTATCAAATATAAAGAAACTTCGAAATCAAATGTGGGAGGGGGTAGCAGTTTGAAATTTCAGGATATTTTATTTCACATATTTTCTTTTTTTTTTTTTTTTTTGCCAAGTTTCGACGCGTCCACGTTTCCTCGTATATCACAATCAAGTTTCGTACACAATGCGAGAAAATTATAAATTTGACAAGTTACGAGTTTGCGAGCTTGTTCGTTTTTCTCCGACTCGAACAGGGAAACTCCGATTTTTACGTAAAATTTAAATTGTTAATTTCCATAGCGAGATACGTAGGTACGGACTATTCGCTGGTGGTCGTAAAGAAACGTGGTATAAGTATCACACACCTTTTGAAAATTTTCTCAGGCCAGTTTCGTCGAATTTGAACCGTGAAAACAGCGGGGGATGCTCACATATGTTAATACGCTATATATAGCTATAGGGAGGGGAAACAGGTATAAGAAATGAGGATAATAAATGTGAGGTGGGTTTCCGCCTCTATGACTCTTTATCTTCCTCTGTCTGTCCGTCTATCTTCTTCCATACCTACACCTTCATACCTACCGATTTTTATCAACTAATTTCCACTACGAGGGCTCGTCGTCCTCGGTCCTCCTCCTCCTCCTCCTCCTCCTCCTCCTCTTCTCTCTCACTTCATTTTTCCCCGCCGTCACTTGCAGCAGACGAGACAAAGGTGCGGCTCTGCACGATTCACGCCACACCCTTGTCTATAGTTCGGAGTTTAGCCAAACAGTTTTTTTTTCCCTCTCCGATGCAGGGAAGAAAATTTTTGTTTCAACTTATTCGTTTGTATTGTTTGCAAAAGAAAGATGTTCAAAATTTTTTTGGAACTTATAGAATTAGTCCTAGTCGCCCCACTTTCCCCTGCAGAGATATCTTCATACTTGATCCAAATCACCTAGTATTCAGCACAGCTGCATATAATCTCACACGAGAAATCCAAGAATCATCGACGTGTGTCGTCTATCCGTCGATTTATCTATCCACTGACGTTATATTGGCTCTCGAGTTCGTTGCGCGGTTCTATACAGATAAATTTAATCAGTATAAGCGATGAAACAAGAAGACTAACAAGATACTCGCTGGTCTACAGGGTGTCCCAGAATTAAATGTCCAAAATGAAGGGTGTCCTAGAGGAGGTCGAACTGAGTAAATTCTTCCAAAGAACATGGGCTCTCCGAAGTCGCGTTCGCGAGATATCAACGGTTAAAAAGTATCGCTTGCGCAGCGGCGCTGCGCAATATACAGGGTGTCCCAGAACTAAATGTCGAAAATGAAAGGTGGCCTAGAGGAGGTCGAACTGAGTAAATTCTCCCGAAGAACATGGGGTCTGCGAAGTCGCGTTCGCGAGATATCACGAGTTAAAAAAAAAAGTATCGCTTTGCGCCGCGACGACGCGGCGCAAAGCGATACTTTTTTTTTTAACTCGTGATATCTCGCGAACGCGACTTCGCAGACCCCATGTTCTTCGGGAGAATTTACTCAGTTCGACCTCCTCTAGGCCACCTTTCATTTTCGACATTTAGTTCTGGGACACCCTGTACAAACTCGATAGTATAACGAGTAGCGAATCTTTCCCACGGTTCGGACAAGGTTTGAATTCCCATATTTTTACAGGACAAAAAATATACGAGAAAGATGAATGAGACGAAAGACAGTGGAGTACAAATTGAGTCGCGAAGTACTACTTGCACCTGTAATTCCTTTTCCTGGTTCTTTCCTCTCTTCATTTTTTTCGTCGTTTCTTCTTGATAAGAATGCGACGGGTTTATCTTGTCCTTTTAAAATTTCAAACACGACGCCATAGTAGGTGGTTAGGTAGGTATGTACATACATACGTACCAGCGAACCTCTGCAGAATGCAGATATAGGACAAGGTTGCGCGGATGGAATCTAAACACTTTTCCACTATGGCGAAAGTGCAGAAGCTACTTTAGCTGCGGAATAGCATATACTCACCCGCTACTAGCGCCCATATCACGCTCATCTTTATCTTAGTTGTTTTAGAAGTGTAGTGTGTCTAGACTCTAGACTCTGAAGTCTATGCAGCGAATCTGGATTTAAATCTTACAGCTTCTTTACAGAAATTCCCGAGCTTGTAGAATTTCTTGACTCTTGTTTTCCCTCTTTGTGAATAATTTTTTTGGCAATTTGCAATTTGTCATTTACGTTGAAGTAACGTCAAATCTACATCGGATACTCAAATCAGATCAATTATAAGCTGTATAATTGTCTTTGGAGAAAATTCGCCAGTTGCAAAGTGCGGATGCTGATGAAAATGACCGTACGGAAAGAGAACCGCAATAATTTGTTGATAAATATGTCCGAGTGTGCTGAACTGCTTAATGCATACTGCAACAGGGCGTACGAACGAATGAACCACCGTTTTGTGCTTGCAACTTGCACGTCGGAGCTATTTCCGGGACTGGGATTCCAGCGCTAACAATAACTTTAGCTGGACTAGACTCTCTAGCGCGAGATACCCAAAATAACGGAAGTCGGTACAGCTATACTCAGAATTACGAGGATCAGATTCAGTTTCAGCTTCGGCTATGATAATATTTATTATTCGAGTGCTGCAACAAGACGAGTAATTAATTATCGCTTTGAAAAGGGAGAAAGAGATGGGAAAAGGGAAAAGGTAAACGACAAGAAGGGGGAAAAATTCGAGTCTCAAACCGATTATTTTATTTTTTTGTCTGATTCGATGAAGATCGTGTATATGTGGAAAGTATCGTACCTTCGATCTCTTATTTTCTAAGTTAAATTCCGAGTTTATATGGATAAAGTTTGGTTGAGATTATACGGTTGGGTCATTCGTACCGAGGCAACAGGCACGACCACCAACTTCCGGCCCTTCTGGTATAGCGGCGCCGGTTCTACTCGTTCTTAGAATATTAATTAATATTACGTCGCTTTATTGTTCTTCTCGAACTTGTGTGAAGTTAACAAGTAAATCTGAGAAAAAGAAACAGAAAAAAAAGAATATCTTTTGGGTCCAGTGTATATAGACGTGCGGTCGAAGTTACTCGAGAACACTACCAATTCCCTGAATCGCTCGATAAATTATTGGATGGAGAAAGAAATGTACCATTCATATTACTGTATGACCCAGTTTTTGACAAAGAGAGAGAAAAACGAAGAAAGAAAAAAAAAAAAAAAAACCTCGACGAAACGTGCATACTTGTAAAAGAAAAAGCTGCTCGTGCACTTTATTTAATAGCTCATTGACCGCGAGAGAGGTTTCGCTACAGCGATCGTGAGCCGAATACGATTAACGTTAACAAAGCCGATAATCCGGTACTTTTGAAGAGACTGATTGGAATTATGATCCGCACAATGAATATAATTAACTTTACTGTTATCAGAGTATATAAAAAAAAAAAAAAAAATCGGTACTGCTGATATAAATTCATGAGAAGAATTATCTATATAATTTCACGACTATGCAGTTTTCGCATAGATTTTTATTTTTATTAATTCCACCGGTAAAATCTGCGAATACTATAGATATGACCCGCGTTTATAACCGGAGGTAACAAGAGGCGAGTTGGAGTAAGGTTCTCGTCTCGTATGCAGACTGTAAAAGGAAGTTTCAGTTGAAGAGGGTAAGAGGGTAAGAAGTAGTCCCATTGTCGACTGTCGATTGTCGATTAAGGATTCTCGTTGCTGTAAGGGACAAAGCGGTGGAACGAAGTAGAAGAAGAAGAAGAAGCTGGCTGGCTGGGTCGAGAAGTCAAGTGATCTCACTGAGGATATCGAATTGATCTCGTTAAGGAGGTATACCTACTATACTACTTCATGCAAATCGTTCTTTAAACGCTGACAAAGACCTGACGCGATGTCACGCGACGTTTCGAGATCCTCAAGGAAATGGCACCGAGAAAGAAAAAAAAAAGAAAAATAAAATAAGAGAAGAGGAAGGACGAAAAAAGGAGATTATTTCCCTCCGTATAAACGTCACATCAAAGTAACTGTAGCTACGCGTATACCTCCGAGTATACGAATATCAATCTCTGAATTTATTATCTGATCCATGGATCCATGGGGATTTAATATTTCAATATCGCACGACGCGCGTGACTTTGTTAAGTCAATAATTTCACTTTATCTCAAATAGTATATTTGGACACGGTCACGTATCGATACGCGGATTCTTATCCGTATAAAACGCGATAAAGAATCCTCGTTCGATATAAATATCGCAAATCTGTTAGCTCAGATATTTTCTAATCGCATTGGCTCGTGCCGTGAAGATGTTTCGCTTTATCGCGCCCTTCAAACTACATCGAGTAATAAAATCACGGTATACGAAATAATAAGAGAGACCTCGGAAATGGGAGGTACATGTACCTAATATCCGTTGATGGAGTCGGAAATATACGCGAACGCGTTTGACGTTGCGAGTATCGATTGTGGTAAATGGCGTGTTATTTCCCGTTTCGAAACTCCAATTTTCGACCGAGAAGAGGAGATATGACAAGGTGTGAGATGGGCGAGCTTTCGTCTATCGGTTTTCGAAACTAATATCCCTCACTTCAAGGCGCTGTTTCACCTCTGGCTTATAACTTTTCTTTGTCAACAGAGTTCGCGTTTCGTATATAACGGCAAACGAACGAACGAACAAAGAGCTGTATATAAAACTTTGTTCTCGGAAGAAGCAAACGGCTCTTTTCTCTCAGCCTTCTTAATCCTATATACAGTTGTTTCGGAACTTTGCTCCTACAACACACATATATATAAAAACGCGTTATGGGTCACGATCAGATTCCGATGCATTTCGTGTCCAACGAAGCCAATTCTTGCCTACAGTAAAATTCGAAAATGTTTTTTTTTTTTTCCGCTTCAGTTTTCTCGGCTATTTTCTAAAGCCACTTTTCTCCGTTCAGACATCAATCGTTAGTTCCGAGACCGGGTTGAAGTTCCGAATTTTTCAAAATTTCGATTTTTAGTTACAACCGCGTTTTGGAAAAGGCATTTCCTCGACATAAAATACTTCAAATCAAAAAATATCGAAGGTTCGAAATTCCTAAAGGCCTAAACTCGAAATTCCCGCACGGAGCGACGTCGTGACGTCCTTTCATTAAATTTTCGGAGTTTTTAGCCATCCGCATTTTCCCGATTTTAATACTCTGAACTTTGACGTTTCCGATAATTAGACGTCGTCACGAAAGAATTCGTAATTTCGACCGTTTGGAACTTTTAAAATTCCGAATTTGGACACCGACATCCGCGATACCTAACGATTATCATTAGCTATAAATGATTTCCGAGTAAATTCATTCTTGTTTAAACGTGCCTATAATCTGTCTGGATAAAATTGAAGGCTGTATACCTCGACTGCTAGTAGACGCAGGTGAGTCTTTAAACCGAAATAAAAAAGTCCTTGTGACCATTTACGGATACCCCCGGCTTGGTGTGCGTACCTATATCCCGGGAATTATTATTCTCGGTAGTACAGTGGGACTGTATACTTTACTGCATTGAATTGCATTGCATTGAATTGCACTGCCGGCTGCAGAGAGAGGCATTGCGCTTTACTTGAAGTAATTACGCGCCTTTAACGGGAGAGTTAACGCCGCGGTTGTTGTTGTTGTTGTTATCGTCCTCGTAGTCGGTGGCGAAAGCCGCATTGCAACAACGCGTACCTAAATCCACTCGGTTTGACGAGCAACAGCTGATATTCAGGTCTAATAAAAACTGTACAGAAAATTGTACGTAAGAAGTGCAGCGAGGGCGACAGCCCCGTTTCGGAGTTATTTTTGGCGGTTTGCATTCCGCGTCCAATACTCGAGAGAAAGAGAAAGACGGAGAGGAAACAGCTGTCGCGTTCTTACCGCAACTGATCGGCTGGGTTCAATATTATCTTTCGTAATAAAAACTGATCCTGGTTATTCATTTATTTATTTATTTATTTATTGGGGTTGGAGAGTTTCTTCGATCTGCTGTTGGGGATCTTCGATTCGTCCGCAAAATTTGCACCGTCCTTCTTTACCGCAAAGAGAATTTTTGTCTTATCGATTTCTTTTTTGTTTAGTTTCCAATTTCTATCGAGAGAAGTATATATAACTGCAGTTCGCGTTTCTCCCGGTATTATCGTATCAAAGCGAAGTCCCGCCGCGAGACGGCTTTACCTTCTTACCTTATATAGCGTAAGGCTGTCTCCTCTACAACGTATACTGTATTTCAGCAGCAGAAGCAGAAGCAGCATTGTGGAAAGAAGATTTTGTGCTCCTTATAAGACAAACGAGGATTTATGATACACGTATACGTATGTCTCGTGCAGCGAGGCTGAAAATCTCGCTTATAATTGCACCAGGGATGAATATAATATAGAAAACAATGAGATAAAAAAATCCAAAAAATCCAAAAAATTTCTAACGGTCCGCGTAAAATTTCGGCAAAATAAATTCTAGGTCATTTTTAAATAGAGACTCTAGCCTCGGTCACTGTAACGTAGGTACATTTAATCGAACGTAACAGAGCACACAGAACCCCCGGGACCCAGAACGGACAAACAGCCGAGGAATGGACCCACCACTGGCTATGATCAAAGGTCTTTTGCTGTGTCCTCAGATCTAGGACACAGACTCGCGGAGAACTTGCAGGTCATTATATTCGCTTTGTCCAGCTTTGTCCCGCGGTGGAGGACTGTGACTGTGAGGCTAGCTCCTTGAAATCGAGGGAGTGGAGCTTCCAGGTCTTTTATATATTCGAAGATAAAATGATGAGATTTTTTGGATTCGTTTTTTATTTATTTATATTTTTTTCTTCTGTCAATTTGATGATTTTATGAAAGAATCACTCGAGGGAAACGAAATTGGGATTTGGAATTCAATTTGAGAGATTGATCTAACGAGAAAATTTCAAAGTTTTGACGACAATAATTTTTACGGACCTGTGGGATGGCGGCAGGGTTTTACGATAATAAGTAAGTAAAACCTTTAGCCTTCCAACGGGTTCTACTCTCTCTCTCCCGTCTACGGCGAGGGAAAAGCTCGTTCTAACACCTGCAGGTATAAATTGAATTGGACTGGTCTGACGAACGACGTCGTAATGAGCAAACTTCGTATATAGTTATTACTTTCACGAGCGAAGCGCGTTCGCTGTCATTAATAATCCAAAGAAAGTTGGATTAAACCTGACGGAATTGTGGGGGCGGAAGGGAGAGGAAATTTTGAGGGATGAAGGAGGGTCTACGGATACGTACGCGACAAACCGAAGCTATCTTGACGCCAAGGCTATCCGTCTATTTACCGCGAACGTTGCAACGCACTGCGAATACCAAATTTTCGCAATTTTGATTTATGCAGACCGTAATTTTGACGATGATTATGGATTCGCCGAATGAATATGACGCGAAGATGAAAGCTCCAGTCATTTTTTTTCCGTTTTTTTTTTTTTTAACCATATCATGTTCAACTCCGAAATTTACGATCGAATTGTCGAGTGCCCCCACCTACCATGGTCGTAAAAAATAAAACCAGGTGTCCGTGACGATTTGGTCTGCCAGTGCAGTTCCAAAAAGTACCACTTGACTATTTCAAGTTTAGAACTTATATCTACCGTCTCAGCTTCTCGGATCTGATCGTAATACGTTCTACGTAAAATAAATCGCGGTTATATACCTAAAGTACCTTTCAGAACTTCACCGAATCAATATTGCCAGGTCTGGCTTCGTGCACTTATATCAGTCTTATATGGAAGGGTATACTAAGTCGACGAAGACAGAACAGTTCGGTGAGCGTAAACCTCGGGCGATTTTTTAAAACGTTTATAGTCGACGAAAAATTTCGAGGATTTTCGAGAAAATATTCAGATATTCAAAATCAAAGTTACAGGATTTTTGACCATTTGACAAGTTTTCAAGTTTCATTTATAAATTGGGGAAAATAATTCTTTGCTTAATTTCATTTTTTTTGTTGACATGAGAAGTATCCGAAAATTGTACAACCGCGTGCATATAGTTCGTTTAAAAAAGTGTGAAAAATGTAAAGAAAATGGGGAGGGGGTCGTGATTGATATGAAAAAATTTCATAGGCTGTTTTTCATATTTTGAGACTAGAATAAAGAACACGAAAGAAATAAATTTTTAAGATACATATATTTTCGCACATCTTTCGCACAATAATTTATTCTCCCAAAGTATCTCTGCAGCACAACACCTACGTTGTGACAATAATTCGAACAAACGAGATGTACGGTATAAAACAGAAGATGTAAAGCGTCGACGTGTTATAAATAAAAACACGGTCATTCTCTGTGACAAATTTTTCATTATTCCTCGATGCTTTTTCACTGGTTTGAAAAAAAAAAAAAAAAAAAAAAAAAAAAAAAAAAAACGGTGAAATAAACAAATGAAGGAGAGAGGAACATTTATGGTGGATTCGGATACGGCTATCGCACGTGGGTGAGGCTGGTCGCGGTTTTGGTCAATCGACAAGTTTTTTTTTTTTTTTTGGTATAGGGTATTGTATTCTGTACCGAGTATAGGAATTATCGCATATGCCGGGTGGCGGGTAATTGTTCGCCCTCGTGATACATATACATATATACCTTCCATTTTTTTTTTTTTTTTTTTTTTTTTTTTTTTTTTTCGAGGTGGTAATATACACGGTAAATAAAACGCAGATAAATACCGCGGCGATTTTATTATTCAGACCAATATATTATTGCGCTAAACCCCGGGCACCCGCGGTAAACCGGAGATACACCGCTTTGCCACCTTCCTGTTTCACTCAACCAACGTACCTACGCTGCTGCACCCTCCCTTTTTTTTTTTTTTTCTCCTTTTTTTTCATTTCATTCCGTACCACGGTAGAAGATTAATATTCCAGTGAACATTAAAACGAGAAAATGGTACAACCCATGTATAAATTAGCGGTACATATATATATACATATACATATATATTTTTCCCTTAGATTTGAATTATATACGTTTTTCGGAAATATAATTTTCTTCCAAATAAATTTATTTCTTCTATAAATTTAAACGTTTTACGGTCCAAAGGGTGCAGGCTATGAAAGTCCCGCTTGTCTCCGATACTTTCTTAATTTAATATCAAGCTTGAACTGGGTACCTATAAACCTTATCCGAGGCCATGGTCAACTTATTGTTAAAGTATATATTATGTATTCCCAACACGTGCGGAAACTCGTTGTTTTACCGATTTAACACGCTCCGGTTTTTTTTTTTTTTTTTTTTTTTTTTTTTTTTTTCTCTCGCACGCTCCTCACGTGCCAAATTCTAATCTTCAATAAATCGCACCCGTTATTGGAGCCATATATCTACAGAGTACTTTCACACATTGTGCTTCTTGGTTATAATCTACTATTTATTTAACTAGGTACCAGTTACAATCGTATTTCTCATCTATTTACTAATTTACATACGTATGCCATATAAATAATTATTCTCTTTGACAAACTTTGCCGTTATATACTTTTATATTATACCTGCAGCAGGTTGTAATTGTCTTTGAACCAAAAATTCGTTTGTTCCCAAAAAATAATATCGATTGAGATTCAAATTTGAGAACTGTTATGCCAGTATAACAGGTAAATGTGTAATGTACCTCGCCTCGCGAGAATTAAAGGTCTTTGTCATCTGTGCCAGTCGTTTATATTATTTTTCAAATTTTTCCTCTCGTATTTTCATTTTCTATAATATTTAGTTATAATACGATCGCGATGAAACGAGTTGGGTCTTATAGCACGCGGAGAGAAATCCCCTCTCACAGTTTCTATTTTTGACTTAAACAAAAATACGTGGTTCCCTGGAGCAGCCGAATATACATACATATATATATATATATCCAGCCTATGTTTTACTCTCCTTTCTCATTTTCCATCTAGCATACTCACATAGATCTGTCTCTATGTGTATATACGTATAAGTATAAGTCGGCGCGTCGGTTCGTCTAGCGATCGAACGGTTTTTATAGTAACGTCATGTATAAGAAGAGGGGCTGGATCTTGGGATGGGATCCTCTGCACGGTATCTTTAAGATACTGGGGGAAAAGCTGAGCGTTAGGGTAACCGTGAACCGAGCTTCTTACACTTTTTTTTTATATACAACGTACCTACTTCATTAGGCAAGATAATTACCATCGGGTTTCTTCTCATCAACCTCCTATACCCGACCGAGGGCGAAGTAGTCTCGATCGGATAAGGCGGTGTTAAACCCTCAACCCTCTATTCCCTCCTTTTTCATCATCTCGAACACAACGAGACCGGGAAATTCGCGCCCTTAATTTTGCCATTAATTTGAGAAAGTGTTTTTTTTTTTTTATTTTTCCATTTTACCTCTTTTGCATAATGAATGTAATTTTTTTTCTTCTTTGATATGCCCGAATGACAATTCTCGTTTGTTTCTTATTTTGCAGCAAACGTATCTGACCAGGTTTGGCTACCTTCCAAACAGCGGTACGATATCAGCGAGTCTTAGAACGGAAGATCAGCTGATCAACGCGATAAAGGGTCTACAGGTGAGTCGAAGAAAATTTATTCGATTACCTAGGTAAACTTTGAAGTCTGTGAAAAATCTGAACAAAAAAAATGTTGTCGAGTAAGTTTCAGTTTAAGTAAACGAAATGAAGCATTTCTTCCTTCCCCAATTATCGAAAGAATAAATTGATCCGTATATCGTTCGAAATTTTTTTTTTTAGATAAGTAATTAGGAGGACGGCGGTGGACCCATTTATTAGCATTTTTATAATAGTTACAATATTTTATATAGATAGGTGTATACTTTAGCCGATCGATTATTAATAAATTCACTAATTTCTATGCAAAGCACGTATATATACGCGAAGAGAGTTAACGAACGCTTTATTCATGGGAAATAAATTTTTTCCACGAACGTGCCTGCAGAGTGCAGACACGAAGTTCTTTCATTGGTTTAGAATCGCGGTAGCCTTATTCTGCGACATCGGAGAAATTGGAATTAGAAATGAAAGGAGAACGAAAAAAAAATCAAACAGCTGAAAGAAATTTTTCATTTAGATTATTTACTACAACCTGTGGCGTATCACCCCATGTATAGTATCATCGGGTCCAAATTTATCTTTCTTTTTTTCGTTTCGATATATATAACGTATAGAATTGTCCGAAGATCGTTGTTGTTTGAAAAATTATATACAAAGTGTAATTTTTCGTCAATATTTCCGCGGCGACTCCCCTTCTTCGCGTATCGAGGTACATTAGCTTCGCTGAATATTTTAGCTACTGTCATTAACGACGAGGGCAAAAGAAAGAAAAAAAAATAATGATAATAATGATACAGAGAAAGAGGGTGAGGAATGGGAGAGGGAGAAAATGAAGATGAAGAAGAAGAAGGAGTGGATGATGGATATTTTCCGATCTTTAAATACAGTCTCATCTCGTTTTAGAGTTACGGTGGAATTCCGGTAACCGGTGAAATCGACGAGGAAACCAAACGACTTATGGAAACTCCTCGGTGTGCCGTCGAGGACGTAATGTCAAAATCAGGATATCCCTTGAGATCGAGGTCTTTTGGAAATTATCGTCAGAAACGGTTCCTCAGACAGGGGAGCCTGTGGGATCACCGTAATCTCACATGGAGGTGAGTCGCACCGTTTTAATTTTTTACATATCTATATATAAAAGTCATTATCGTATACATATTGCAAATGAATTCGCAATTTTTACCGTTCGTAACATTAAAATTCAGAACTTCAACCAGGTCTTTATATACATACATATCTCGAGTGGTCTACGATTTAAAATTCGTTATTAATTTCACTGCTGTTCCTAATTCGTAAGCTGTTCACCCGTTCTCCTGCTGCAGCTGCACTCCAGACTATATATATACATATATGCGGTATACTCGCGATATTATATTTGTACAATAGCATGTATATTAATGGTGGGATCGGAAATGCCATTGACATTGTTGGCGCCAAGCCAGTCGCCATAGAGGTTCCCCCGGTCCTCGGTGGGTGCCCCAAAAAGTCAATTTTTATTCATCAAGAAATGTTCAGGGGAATTAAATTAACGGATCAAGAAATGAGCGTTCGTCATTCTGATTACTCATTTCTATGATACAGCATTATAGGTATAGAATCGCATTCGCATATATATTTTCCTCGTAATAAAGTATAGCTAGTCACTTTTGTTGAAACACTTTTTTTCCTTGTCTCTGAGAAGTTTGCAATCTGCGAACAAGAGTGAAAATTTGATGGCCTCTGGAGGCCGGAGAAAGGAAAATCAGAGACCTGCATACATGCAAGCGTATATGTGCAGTGAACAGTGTTGAAATACTGAAGTGCATCTAGTGATCATGCCTTTGGTTGATGTCTGAAATAGGGTAAATGAAAAGTCACAGTGGGTGATGGCGGCGACGTCGCGTTCCATTAGGAGGAATTACTAAAAATAAAAACAAAAATGAAAGAAAACAAAAAACAACAGACAAACGTAAAGAAATGGAATCATCGAACAATGAAAAAAAAAAAAAAAAAAAAAAAAAAAAAAGCAAATTGCAGTGGAACGTGCCAGAAGTAAAACGAGTGGAGGCCAGTCTTTGTCTTCTCCTATAGTTGCGGACTTTTCCGTTCTGCACCCCCGTTGACGTTCTTTTATTCTATTATCTTATATTTATATGCATGTACTGTACGTATGTATACATTCATACGTACTACGTACTGTATGTACCTATAACGTTGCGGACTTGGCGTCTTTATATGCTGTTTCTAACTACAGTAATTATCTCTCCGGGATATAGGTGACTACACGACATTAAGAAAGAAATAGATAAATAATTCTTCTTCTAATGTCTTGTGTACAATGAAGAATTTTACTCGAGTCATGCGTGCATATCCGCGATGATCAAGCTCGTAGGAATTTTTTTTTTTTTTCTATAGTCAACGATTAGCTCATAAAGAGGTTTTCCAGAAAATATCGTTAATCGATAAAATGAATCAAGGAACATGAAAAAAATAAAAAATAAAAAATAAAGAAAAATAATTATACTTCTCTTTCTTTAATTTTTTTTTTTTTTTTTTTCGTCTTTTTCAATCACGTGAACGATTGTAACGTCGGTATCTTTTTTCTCGACCGAGTCGATACGCCACAAGGTTCAAGATCCATGCATTACCGACAAACTTCGAGACCCCAGGCGGTAAATTAGATGCCTGAGTTACCTTCGGTGGGTTAAATATCGGTTATAGCACAGTAGGACAATACCGACGGTTGTTAGGGCACGTTTCTGCATCACGGTGGGCAATCGTGATCTGTAATACAGAATTACATAGTTTTTATTTTTTTTTTACTACGTTTTTCCAGCAATTTTTAAAGAAGAGAAGAAAAAAAAATTGAAAAATAAAAAAATTTGATAAAATTGAAAGAAATATTTTCTATAAATTATTGACGTTAGATAAAATTAATACATCGTACATATACGGCATATAGTATTCCTGGGCCCCCTTCGTGCAGTCTTGTTTATTTTTCCGTCCACCCGACTGTTAACCCTCTTCGATCGGCGGGTCTAGATGATTGATGAGACTCTAGGAGTCTGTATATACATATATACATCGTTGGCTTCAACAAACAATAAATAATCCACCCGACCTGTTTTTTTTTTTTTTTTCTTAATTTTCTTTCTCTCTTTTCCTGTCTTTTTTCTTCCTTTCTTTCTTTCTTCTCTTTCATTAATATTTTATCGTAGAATATTCGTGTGTCTTGGCATTTTCTGCCGAATTGCTTGACAGTTGTAAAAAAAAGAAGAAAACAGTAACTCCTACCCTCTCGTAAAATTATTATACCAAATTTTATTTATCCATTCGTCGATCGATTTCCACTCCCCTCTTCCCTCTAATTATTCTTATCGTTGTGAAAAATATCGAGGGAGTTCTTTCAGCACGTTCAGAGAAGGCACTTTATTGTCAAAAAAAACCCCGAATGTCCGGACCCGATAACGACGACTCCGAGCTAAGACGGAATTTAGAAGGTTCCGAATCAATCAAGCCGAAGTTTCGTTAGCTTTGGCAAAATTTATGAAATATAATCGCGGACAAGGGAGCCTTTTAACATACTTTTATGTCGATTGAACAGGGCGCCGGGGGGTGGGGGGTTAACGGGGGTACGATTTCATGCGGCTTGACACTCAGACCGCGCCGCAGCAGCAGTGGGGTGTTCTCGTATTTTCACTGATTGCATTTTTTTTTTTATTTTCTCTTATCTTTCTCTCTTCACCTTTCTCTTTTCCCTTTTTCTTAGGGTTTTTTTTTTTTTTTTTCTTTCTTTATTTTCTCTGATTATTTGTCCTGTCGAGCGGCAGTAATTCGACGCCCTGCCACCCTACGCTCCTCACCCTTTGCCCTTCGCTCTTCACCTTTAGCTTTTCGTTTCCAACCGTACCTCGCCTATACATATACCGACTGGAAGCAAAATTACGTTCAAACATCACGTTTTTCTTTCTCCTTTTTTTATTTCATTCTTTATTTGTGTTCGAAATTTTATTTAAACTGTGAATAGAAAGAGAAAAGATAGAGAGAAAATTTAGCGTTAGACGGACGGGAGGCTACCTCCGATCACATTTCCCAGCTTTCGGACTAACGAATCTCTCTGCTGCCTTAACGAGATAACCAAATTGCCATTCATGATCAATCGTTAAAAATCAGAAAATATAAGGTAATTGAGGTCTTCCAACGTTCACTGAACCCCGGGGTTCGCATAATATATTTACCATGGAAAATTTGATCAATTAATAAACAAGCTGGTTGAGAGGATACACTTCCTATACGTATAATACGTTTCACCTTTATAGCAGGTATATAATATCGAATTCCGTTTCCCCGCACGCAAACTTCCTCTCAACGGATATATACTTGATGATATGTACATATAATTATTTTTGATATAGGTATATACAATAAACATATATATTTAATATTAGGTATGTATATATAAGAGGGAATTGATTGATTAGCTATATTGTAAATATCCGGGGTTATATTATGTAGAAACCCGGAAGCTTTGAGGATAAAAATGTATGAAAATCTGCTATCCGTGTTCATGATGACGTTTGAGGAAAAAGGAAGCGGAAAATAATGTATGTGGGTTAAATAAATGAATAAATAAATAAATGAAAAAAAAATTTGTCGAAAAAGAAACAACTTCTTATTGAAACAACAATTTAATTGAAGAAAAAAAAAATAGGACCCCGACCCACGTAACTTTTTTAACTAGGGTATAAATTATCCCTCTCATTACCCTTTTTTACATTTATTTATTTTCTTTCTTTTCTTTTCTCTCACGTCGTTCGCCTCACGTATATATGTAATACCAAGTGGAAACTCGGTCTTTTAACCCTTTTCATATTACAGTAAACGAAAGCTTTCTCTGTACGCGATTTTTTTTCTTCGTTTTTCTTCTCTTTTATCTTTCATCTCTGTTCTCTGTTCACTCGGAATAAAGCGGTGTAAAATAAAAGAAGAAGAAAAAAAAAAAAAAATGTCATCTCGTACATACGTACTATATACTATATATAGGTATATACCCTACAATCTAGGAAAATTACTTTAACCGGCAATTGATTCCTGGTTAAATTACCGGCAGGCAAGTGCAGCTTCGCCTATCGTCGAATTGTCGAGTGCTAAAGTTTCTCTGAATATTCCTGAAACCACCAAAACGAAAATCAGAATCTAGAATCATTTCCGGACCCGTTTTCCTTCGATTTCCAGAATTCCCTGCACCCTATACAGTTACCAATCGCGCCCTACGCGCACGATCGTTAAGCATTTTATAACGTAATTCCGTTACTGTAGGAGGGGGTTCCAATCCGACCGCATGATGTTCGACAAATTCTCTCTCTCGGTTTTTTTTTTTTTTATATATCCTACACATTTTTTTTTCCTCGTCGATAGAAATTCATTCTTAAATGTACCCAAAAATACACAAATCGTCTATTTCCCACATCATCATCATCCTCGAAGTCACCGGCGTGCAAATTTCAATTTTTGGACCAAGGGCTAAGAAAATATGAAAAACAAATTGTTTCCTTGACTTTTCTACGCGCTTTCATCCGGATCGTCATACACATTTTTGTCCGTCTTCATACCCCGGTTGGCTTAAAATCGCGAGCTTGCATCCCGCGGATATTATCCCCTTATTATTGAACGGCGAAGGGTAGGAAGAGGACCCACAATAAGTTTTCAGGGTATATCCTCTCCCCCATTCCCTTCAGATACAAATCTACAACCTGTAGCATACACGCCGAATTAACTAGAGACGTATATAGAAAAGCGGAAATTGGGGTGATGGGGAAAAAGCGGAAACGTTCATCGATGCGATTTCTTAAACGACGTTCGATTTAGCCTTATTTAAACTTACAGTAGAGAATGGAACATTGAGGAAAACAGCGTGATTGTACGATTTGTTTTTGTTCGAAAAGCAATAAGGAAATGAGAAAACCGATTATGTCGTGAATAGCGGCTGCAGTAGCAGCAGCAGCAGTAGCAGCAGCCCAGATTATTTTTAGCGAAACCAACGCCCTCAAGAATTTATCGGACACAAATCTTTCCTCATCCTTTTATCCCGAGAAAAGAAGGTGAAGGAGGAGAGTGCGGTAGGAGATGGGGATTTAAAGAAAAGAAATGAAAGACGAAGCGAGGAAGAACGAACCGTGCTGCATTGCGGCGCGTCTTACCGATCCCAAAGGATTCAGAGAACATCAGGATTTTTTTTTTTTTTGTTTGGATATCGGAATTTCGGTTAGGAATAAGAAAAACCGTAACCGTAACGAAATTTTTAGTTGATTAATTTTCCGAACGATGAGGTGTAATCCGGCGATATTTCTGAATTCCTCTTTTCCTCGCTCTTAATATTCTTCTTCTTCTTCTTCTTCTTCTTCTTATTTTTCGTATCGGGAAAACCGTGAAAAAGATAATTAACTTTTGATACGACGATGTTGATCTCTCGTAGCGAAAAGAAATACTCGCGGTCTGCAACCTTTTAGACGAGAAGTAAACTGAAACGAGTATTATTAACGACCAGGATATAACGGGCGTCCCTCGTCCTTGCTACTAATAAATAAAGTAGGACACAGATCGATCTGCTGTCTACTGTCATAAGCTGATATCTTTTTTTTTTTTTTTTTTTTTTTCGCTGTTATAGGTACTTTACGTTACTATACGTAAACTATAATAGGGTAGAGGTGTACAGCTGGCAAACCCTGAAATGTACGAAAAAAGACTTGCCAAAAAAAAAAAATTTTCGGCATCCATCTATTGATCGTTGATTTTTTTAATAAGTAATACCTAGATGACAAAATTTTCATATACCTGCATGAATTTGAAAATTTCCTTCCACGATGAAAAAATAAAAATCAATAAAAAATTGGATTTCCAACTTTTTAGTCAAAAATCTACATTCTTCTCCTCACAAGGATTTTCAAGGTGACGAAAAATACCGTTTCTACGTCTGATAGGTTTTTTTTTTTGTTTTTTGTTTTTTGTTTTTTTTTTTGAATCGTGCTAATCTGCACAGACTAAAGTAAACGTAAAATTTTCACGGTCTTTGCTACTAGATCCGGTCGAGTTCGTCGTACAATTATTTGCTCTTCATGACTCGGCGTACGTATTCGAACTTATGACAAGTTGTTATATATATATATATATATATATATATATATATATATATATATATATATATATATATATATATATATATATATATATATATATATATATATATATATATATATATATATATATATATATATATATATATATATATATATATGTATGTATATATGTATAGGTATGTACCTGTGTACATACCCACCTATGCATATATACACAGCCGCAGCTAGATTGATCCGTAGGAGAAGTTTATCCATGTTATGTATGTGTGTATATATAGAATATCTAGGTATATGTACGTATGTGTATGTGCGTTAACGTATGTATGTGTGTATACGTATAAATCTATTCTACGCGTCGGTGGGCCGCGACGCCCTTATGCTAAGCTTCTTCGCACCCTCAAATCCGGAACACCTACACATACACGTCTATATGTACTCGTATGTGTAATTTATACAAACCCGCGGTTTATGGTCCGCGTTACGTCAGGAGGAACAGCCCAGTTCGATGCGCGCGAGGTCCACCTTGTCCGGTAAAGGCCAAAAGTTCAAATTGCAAATCTGCCAATAATCCTGTTCGGTTAGGATACGGGTTCACATCAGCCTCATTCAAAGGGCGACAAAGGAAGGGAGAAAACGTGGGACCGCTGGAAAATGAAAAAAAAAAATAAATAAAAAATAAAATAAGAAGGAGGAGGGATGATGGCTGTTAACGCGTTTCCCGTGAAACTCTCGTATTATCAAAGTGGTCGGAACAGCTTTTTATATTTATTCTAGTCACTTACTTCGCTGGTTTGCTTCCTTTTCCGTTTCCAAGCTTTTGGACACCCGTGTTACTCGCTCGCGTGTTTATAACGGGAGCCATTTTTTTTTTTTTATTTTTTTGTTTTTTCGTTTTTTTTTTTTCTACCCCGCCTCTTCGATCCCTTTTGACGAGGGTGAAAGAAGCTGTTCTTCTTCATCGTTCTCTCTCTCCTCTGAATTGTCTTTATATCTGGTTTCTGATGTTTTATTATTTTTTATTTCGATATACATATATAGGTATATATATATATATATATATTTTTTTTTTTTTTTTTACCACCGCCATTACCGCTTTCCGCACCCTTCTTTCATCGTCTGTAATTTTTCTTTTTCTCGTTTCTTCACATTTGCATTCGACCGTTTTAAACCGTTTCTTATTATACTCCCACTTACTCGCTGCAGTACGCGTCTTAAACAAATTCGCACACAAGACAATCGAGGCAGAAAGTTCAAAGCTGAAACTCCACCTACACCGCGGGGCGAAAGACTCTTCTGCAAAAGACGATCCCGAATTTTTTTTCTTTTTTGTTTCTGTTTTTCATGGTCTAAGACAGTTTTTTCTGTTCAAAGTTTAAACAAGATAATAACAAGGAGGGATACTACCCCCTTCTCCTCATTTTTTTATTTTCGTTTTACCTCGATTCTATGTAAAACTTATCGCCGAATTGTATATAGGAGGCCGAGGAGATAGAAACGCGTTCGACTAGGTTCGAATTCGCGAATAGTAATAGGAACATTCAGATCCGAAGGGTTCAGACCGCAGATTCGACAACCCGTATAACCGAGCCCTTCCTCAAATTCGCCTTCGTTCCAAAGCCTCAAAGTCCAAACTAAAAGCCGTGACTTGACCCTGTGACAAGACAAATGCGTTTCAAGAGTCAGGACACGGCGGCTCAGTTTCTTATCCGGAACGAGTATACCTACGTAGGGTAAATATAATTTTTTTTCTATAGGGTTTTTTTTTTCTTTCGTTCGTCAGAAATAAAGTGGAAAGAATTTTTTTTTCCTTCTATACCTCTGAAATAGAAATCGGTTTTCATACCCTGCACTCGGCGGTGGCCTCCTCATGACTGATTCCGTTTCAGAAGTGGTTTCGCGTTGAAGTACTGGTGTTGGGTACTGCAGTATAAACTTGGTCGAAAAAAAAGAGAGAAAAAACAGGAAAAATGGAGAAAAAAAAACAAAAAAGAAAAAATTGGTTGCGAAAATGGCTTTTAAACGGTAAACAGACGCCGATGAGGATCCTTGAATACTTGAAAAAAAAAAAAAAAAACGAAAATGAAAGAGGAAATGAGAAAAAAAAAAGTACCTACAAAAAAAGAAAAACGAAATGCGAGTAAGAGGGACGTCGATTTGAAGAATACCAGACGACGAACTCGAAGTGGGTATTTTCGTTGAGAAAAAGTTTTGCAAAATATTGCTTCGAGCCCGAAAGGCTCGAGGCTGACTTTTTTCCCTATATATACCTACTGTATTTGGCGCGTCAGAAAGCGACGTAGGTATATATGTATACCGTACATACATATACCTACTCAAAAGCCACCAAGAAACATATTTCTTTAACCAAGAGAAGAGTCCAATCGATGGTCCAGTGAAAACGTGGAAAAGTTTACTTCCTAAACCAAAATATTTCCCGCCGAGATAGCCTCCAGCTCCTTTTTTAGCCTCCACACCACGATCCTTTGAATATGTATAAATGTGTGTGTGTATACCGTAACCTGCTGCTGCTGCAGGCTTATAAGAGTCTTGAAAATTCCTTCTGGAAGCCCCCCGATGACTTTTGACGTAAAAAAAGTAGACTGAGAATCGGAGTCTGATGGAGTACATACAGGGATGATGCGAAACTCTGTATGTATGAAATCTGGAGCTTTAATAAACCGGTTTGGTGTGCAACCACGGTGACGTAGTGAATTTGTAAGTGTTTGTTAAAAGCCTTGGGGCAAGTTTTGAAGAGCTTTTACGAGGAGGGATGTACCTAGTATTCGGGGTTTTAAGTTTTTATGGGATCATACCGCTGCAAGATCGATCGTTCTTATATTTGCATAAAAAAAAAAAAAAAAAATATGATGTATATGAGCAGTTTTATCTGATAACTTTTCGAGGCATTTATACTTACTTACCTGGTCAAATGACGAATGAATCTCTTAGGCAGGTGGTGTACGTATTCCGAAAAACTTTCGCAAAATTTAACGTATTCATTTTTTTGCTCTTAATTTTTTTTACTTTGCACTTTCGTCGCTGTATTCCCACCGGAGCTTGAGATAGTGTTGGTTAAAAACTTGTCGACAACCGTAAAGCTGTCCTTTACTTGAGCTGACTTCACTTTGTTTAACTTTACCAAACTTAAACTTCAGTTTACTTTATTTTATATACATAGTATATATTTAAATATATACATACATATATATATATATATATATACATATATATACATGAAAAAAAAAGTTTTTATACTAAAGTTCAGAAAACATTACCTGCAACCCCCCCAACGACTCTTAGCTCTACGCTAATAACCTGGGACGACCGCTCAATCACCATTATTCCGGTTTCTTGCAGACTCAAAGATCGGTAGTATAAGGTGTTCAAACTTTGTTTCTTGGGACAGAGAATTACGCTGGTCGATTTACCCAATTCGTCGAATTTATCCAATTTTTTCCAATAATTATTATCGATCATCTCAACTTTTTTTTTTTTGTTCGCGATCCGTGAATGTATATATATATATGTATACCGCAGGGGATGGATAATACCTAAGTATATACATATATATATAAGGGCCAAAGCGAACACAAACAAGCCCTAAAACAATAGAGAATAGGTTATACATACATATATATACATATATGGTCTCGATCGGTCGATTCGTTCGTCCTGTCGGTCTCTCGGTCTCTCGGCCGGGTGGCTCGGCTATGACAGGCGCGACCTATTGTTCGTAGCGAGATCGAGGGTGACAATGCCAGCCAATCACACCCGGTCCTAAACCCTGAGCCCCAGTGCAAGCAGCCCAGTGTTTGATAGTACTCGAAACTCACTCATCGATGCGCGGAGCTTAATTGTCAACACAAAAGAATTATTATTATTATTATTATTATTATCAATAACATCATCATCGTCATCATCATCATCGTCATCGTCACCGTCATTATTATCACTTTGTACGCAAATATCGTCGGCGAAACACATCCGCACGTACCATGCGTACATAAAATAAAATAAAAAAAAAGTACTTGAAGGGATGGAACCCCTGCGAGCAATAACCGACATCGACACGAACGTCGGTATATTAAACTTCGTCATCATTGTCGAGTTGCTTTATTCTATATTCCATTATATTCAGAGAAGGACCTGCCGCAGGACGAGGGGATCAAAAGATCTGGATTTTATTTCAGTTTTTTTTTTTTTTTTTTTTTTTTTTTTTTCTTTCCGTCAAATTTGTCAGAGGACTCTTATTTTTTTTTTGTTTATAGACTACTGGAGCAGCCGACAGTTAGTCACTCTGGTCTATGCCTTACTGTAATACATATAATAATAGAAAGAAAAAACGAAAAAAATGAATAAATATAAAATTTCCTGCCATTTTTCTTCACGGTTAAACAAACGGTATAATCCTGGGAGTAGTATGAAAAATGATATGGGATATATGCGGAGAGGATATAAAAGGTGAAGTTAGATGGATAACGGCCGAGTGCATATATGCACACTTACGCGAATATATGTATAGATGACGGTATACGTATATATACGTATAAAATGTTGGAAAGAAAGAAGCTGACGGAAAACGAAGAGATAATACTCTGCAGCCGTTGCTGCCTCAGAAAAAGAATCAAAAAATAAGGGAAAAGTTCGTAATAATTAACTCGTCAAGAGACGACGGAAATCCGAGCGACTGACTTGGCACAGTTCAGTCCATCCGTTTGTTCGTATGCGTCTTTCTCCGCCAACAATCAACGCGAACGAATTACCGAGTCTAGTTGATTGCAGCTGGAGTAGGTATGCTGCTAGTTGATATAGTGGAAAAACGAACCGAATGAAAACTGTCTGAATATATATATAGGGAGAAAGTTTTCACTAGTTTTTTTACTTTTTTTTTTTTTTTATTTTTAAAACCCGCAGCAGTAGTTCACTCACAGCTGTTTTTTTTTTTTTGTTGCTAGAAAATTTTTTCATTCTTCAATTATTCACGTACAAAATTACCGTCACAGTCTATGTTTCACATACCGGGGATATTTAATATTTAATCATAGCTGGTTTCGAGGTGAAGATACTCTTGGGACATGCAAAAAAAATTCCTGCAATGACGCGAAATTTGTAATATTTCTTATTTTATACTCGCTGAACAGAACGTAGATAGGTCAACGCGTATATGTATATGTATGTATAATGTACATTTGTATAGGTATACGCGTATCACAAAAGTAGCTCCGTATACCCTCGTCCTTCGCGATGACATTTCGCGGGGAGAAATGCCGCCCGTCAGGGTTGGTTACACCGATAACCGACCGTCGGGCACACCATCCTCGTTTCTCTACAATCTGAAATCCCGAACATCCATCCCCTGTATGAAAATTAGTCATTTATCGTCCCGAAATTGGAGCCTAAAGTTTTCTTCTCATCGCCATTAATAATAACAAATAATGATAACGAATATATGCGGTATTTATTATACTACATTATATTATTAACTGGCCGTCATTTATGTACTCAGGTTATGTATGTACATACATACCTGTAAATAGGTACCGTAATTTGCGGTTATTTTTGGTAAATTTATGAAAATTGTTTTACCTAGACGCCCGAGACTTGTTCCTCTCGCTAGCCTTCTCTCTCTTTCTGTCTCTCCGGAGCCACCCTAGGGCGTACGAAGTACACAGGACTCGATTTATATGGGTTTTCCACCGCCGCAGGGATCCTCGAAAAACGCGTAGCGGTCTGTTGGTCTGTTTTATGACGGTAGACGCCGCGCTGTTTACCATTCGCCCTCGACATTGCAGGGCCTAAGGGGTCAGGTCACCGAAGAAGAACTTTGGTCGCGTAGCTGTAACTGCCTTCGCCAGTACAGTTCGCGTTCTTTCATCTCGTATTCGTTCGATGAGTAAAACCATCTGGTTTTGGCAGTATAACGTCCGTGGCATTTTTTTTTTTTTCCCCCAACTTTTTCCTCATCTCCGTCAGGTCGAAAAATTCCGGAAATATTACCAACCACAGTGATATTAGCTGTATTTTTCTATAAAAAATAACAAAAATCGCGAATCTCCTTTGCGATTTTCTCTCACTTCTCTTTCTTGTCTGTTTTTTCTATAAATTCTGATAGATTATTCCACAAAAGATTGAAACGGTGGGAAAATAAAGAAGAAATAGAAATTTTTCGTCTAGATTTCGTATCGATATATATCGCGATGATGAAATTCCGAGGTATAACAGCGAGATGATCGTCGGACTGACTGGAGTTTGATTGAGACCTCGTTTCACGCTGGATTAAACATCGTCTTAATTAATCTTGGTGCTTTCCTCTAATCTGGGGACAGAGCTCTCGCGCGCTAATCCGAGATGCGTATTATTGGCATGGATATACGGTATATATATACCAATTTGGCGAGAGTCAAAGAATTGAGAAGGTAATAATTATATATAATGAATAGGACGGTTTTACCCCCCTGCGCAGGATAAAGTCTGCTGTGATTAAGTCAAAATAATTTATTATCAAAGTTATAAAGTAATATTAATTAACATTCACACCGGTGAAAGGAGTAGGTAATTAGATTGACGATATTATATATATACTACGAACATATATGGAGTTCGCCGCGTGGGTTACTCACGCTTTCAAATATTCATGAATATCGTATATAATTTTGCGACGAGTATAATTATTACGATTCTCGCGTTTTCTAATTATGCCATAGAGCCTATAACGCTGAGCTTATACTGCTCCTGCTGCTGCCACCGTTGCTTTCGGCGAACGAGCTAATCGGTAATCAATAATCAACGTGCAGTCCTTTCGTCGGCTTATATATGTATACCGTTAAATTTAAACGCCGATTAGAATTCGGGTTAGAAAATTGACCGTTATTTTTATCAAGGTATTTTTAAAATTTACAAATCTGTAGATTTTTTTGATTTTTTTTATCAGCTGTTTCAAAAATTTTTTTATAACCAAATTCCCAAATTTTATACGTACGAAAATCGTCTTTTTTAGTGTTATTTTACTTTTTATATACATCGATCGCGACAGGTATAGGATTACATATAGGACACTGCAATTGAGACCGACAATACCACGGTTCGATAGTCTCTTACTCTGACACGACGCGACGATTCAATTTGCCAAGTTATTGGTTCGCAAGTTACGAACCGAGTTCCGAACTCCGACGATTATTAGACTGCAACTTTCGTGAAGACGTATGATCGTTATAGTTGCACCGAGTTAGCTGCTATCGGGATACCTGCAGTTAGAAATTTCGACGATTTATTGTACCGGTATATACCAACCAGAACTGCAGTCGACAGGGTCCACGATTTTTTCGTGCGAAATTGAAGAAAAAGAAGAAGAAAAAGAAGAAGAAAAAAAAGAGGATTTTTTCTGATATTTATCGAAAAAAAATACAAAATTTGCGAAACGATAGGATAGCATACGAAGGAATTTCGATTTGGACTCGATTCGTTCAGTTTTTTTTTTTTTATGCTTCTTTTTGATTTCTGGTTTTTCTTCTCTCGTTTTTTGACTACTATATATATATATAATTTCGTCAAAGCTCTTCCTGCAGCAGAACGAACCAACGTGCTTACGTGGCGAACGCAACGGATGTTTTTCTGCGCTTGGGCATGCGCGATACGGATGTTGCCGATAGGCGATAGGGAACGATAAACAAGAAACTCTGAGTAGGATGATAAAACGGTATCTTGGCTAAACATTCAGCTTGCATACACCGGCCGAAGTGTGGAGGCGGCTGAAGCTAGAACGTCGAATCAACGGATCTCGTTGTCAACGACGTCTGGCGTACGATCTTTGACCGTTAAAAATATAACGGATCCATATCTCTTTCGGTTTCAAGCTGCAGGATGCACTTTGGGATTCGATATCTGTCAGAGGAGCCCGAAATCTAAAAAACAAAAACGAAAGAAAGAAAAAAACATCATCTCAAATATTTTGGCTATAGGACAATTCATTCAAGTTCTCGAATTTTTTGGGTTTTTTTTTTTTCTTCTTCTTTGGTGGGAACAAACGCGAGGGTCTGTTTACTCCGCGATATGAACAAGAAACGCGTATACATACATATATTGTATGTATATGGTGAACCGTGTTTAACTTTCTTTCGCACACGTGTCACCGTATGTGCACCCGCCTTCTTTTTATACTCTCTTCCTTTTCCGCAGATAATTTTTGCAACCCACTCGCCGTTCACCGCCTCTAAAGTTTATCACCATTCTCCCGTCCGCTCCGGACGTACTGTAATATAACAGAAGGACAGATCAGACCGCAAATTGAATAGAAAAAAAAAGAAGAAGGAAAATGAATGCGGTTTTATTTCGTTTTTTTTTTTTTTGTTTTCTATATTTTTCCCCGTGTAGAAAGAAACTCCGATTTGTATAGAGATTTATCGTTTGATTTTCAAAATCGATTGATTTTATTTATTTTTTTGTCCGATCGAGTTCATCGATTGTTTTATATCGAATCTGCTGCAGTTTGATGAAATCAAATGTCAAAATTCCGTGTTATCAGTTTTTATTTTACTCGAACTATGATATTTTCTATGTCTCAAAAAAAAGTATGACTAGAAAAACATTACGTACGATTTACGATGTCTATAGTAAAAACATCCGGCCAGTTTCATGTACGAGAAGCGTCAGGATCCGAAAATCGCATTCACCAAATTTATCGTCGCCGTTATATCAGGTTAGCGCGAAAAATATGTCGAGTATTTCCTAAAATCGGGATAAACCAGAAAGAAGCGAATTAAAAAAAAATAAAAAATTGTCTATAATAACTACCGGAAAAAACTACGTTTGCAGAATATCCGCAATTTCCGAAACCGCAATTATCACCTTATACTTCCATTTCGCTATTTTTTTTTTTTTTTTGGCCTAACGATTATTGCCTCCCATCATAATCTCGTAAAATCATCACCGGGGTGCTTCGGTCTCGTTATTGGATATAATGTAACGTATAAACATGAACGGCTCCTACAGGTACAGTGGCGACGGTTATACTCTACCCCCTGACCTCAACCCACCTGCGTTATTACCTGACCGGCCATTATCGAAATCCCATTGCCCAAGCCATTGCCAGATACCGGGTTTACGGAATAACCAGAATTCACCACGGTGGTTCAATCTGCGTAATCAGGGATGGTCTTTCGACGGCTCTTCGTCTAGGAATTTACACAAGTTTCACCGACACCCTCATAGACAACAAGGTTCCATTCACGGCAGAGAATATCGCCTCCGTTGCTGTCGTTGCCGGAGTTACGTCAAGTCTGATCGGTAATTCGGTTTGCAAAACGATCGTTCAGCAATTTTTTCTCTTCTTTATTTCACTCGACATTTTCGTCGGGAAAATATTTACAGGAGTTCCAACGGACTTTATCCTGCCTAAAATCGACGTGGACGACTACAACAAGTGGAAGAGAAAAAGGCTCAGGCCTGAGATCAGAAAAGTTTGGAAAACTCATGGAATAGTCGGTTTATATCGAACCCTTTTATCCACCACGGTACACACCGCGGTTATATGCGTTCTCCAGTTTGCTTTGTACACGGAATTTATGCTAGCCGCTAAACGGTTGCTTCCGCACGAAAATCCAGTAACCGTCTCCCTGATTTGCGGAAAAATCGTGTCCAGCATAGTCAGCCTTTTCGTGATGCAGCCCTTTCATCTACTGAAGTATCGACTGCAGGTTGTTACGTCTTTTCTTTGGATCGTCGGTCGCTTTATTCCTTTTCTTTTTCCTTTTCCCATTTTCGTTTTCTTAGCTGATGACAATGGAGTCTCGAAAAATCGGGCTGTACCGTTTTCTGAGGATAATATCCCACCACACATTGTACGTAACGATGTGGTCCGGTCTCTCGATATACGCGGCAAGCCAGATGCCGTTCACCATATCGTTCATAACGATGGCAAAAATGATCTCAAAAATGAACGAGAATTTAACATTCGAAATACTCCAGCAGTTTATAAAAGTACCGCTTCCATTACCAGAACCGAAAATAAAACCGTGGTACAAATACCCGTTTAATTGGGAGACCTGGTCTGCAGACCGAGGTGGGTCTTCAGTAGATCCTCCGCAATCTTCTTCATCCCTCGTTGAAACCGGGCCGAAAATTTTAGGGGAGAAATATAAATACAAGGAGAACAATTTTTCAAGGTCCCAAGACGATTGAGGGATGAAAAAAAAAAATAAATAAAGAAAGAAAAAAATTCTCAAGGAGGAGGCAATTTTAACAGGAGAATGAGCGAATCGGACGAGAGCAGTTCCTTCCTTCCTCACTTCCTTTCTTCCTTCTTTCTCATTCCTCGCGGTCTATATGTATATCTAACGTAGCGTCTTTTTTATGATAACGATCGGAAGAGGAGCGTAAGGGAAGTAGAAATAAATAAACAAAAAAAAAATATATATATATATATATAAAAAAATCCAATACTTTCGACCAAGTGGTTGTGACGTCCTTGGTTAAAATTCCCGGAATATGATACCTACCTCAGCAAAAATTAAAGGGCTTTTCCGAACGCGTACTCGAATTTTCGTGTAATTTTTGCCTTATATTTAGGTATTATCGAATTTTGTTTTTACCGAATTTTTTTTACATGGAGGAAATTTTCAAATGCAAATGTAGGCATCTCTTTCTTTCTCTCTCTCTCTCTCTCTCTCTCTCTCTCTCTCTTTATCTCTCCTCTCTCGCTCTCGATCTCAGCTTCCGCGAGGAATGAAATTTCGGTGTCGATAATGTGGAAAATAAAAAGTGCGTCATTCTTTTGGTCCAATGTTTCATATATATATATATGCTATATGTACATTTTAACGTGGGCACGAGGACGAAGCCAAAGAGCTGTTATCGGAGCATCCGCCCAGCAATAACTCCCTGGAGGATAAAACACAGGCCTGATTTCTGTTAGACGCTTTTAGACCGGCTGGCCTGCCTGCCTGCCTGCCCGCCTGCTTGCCCAACTATCAAAGCACCGCTTGGCGAGATAACGATAATTATACGGACAGGCAACGCCCCTGGCCGATACAGGCTGACGCAGTTCGATTATTTCTACTGTAAAATAAAAATGAAAGAAAAAAGAAAAAAAAAAAAAAAAAACTGTGTTTGAGTGTGAAATCAATCCAATTAAAGTAGAATATATGTTATTATAGTTTGGTGAGTTGAAAAGTTTTCCGGTAAACACAGGACTTGATAAATTATATATAGCTTACGGATTTTGATTAAGAAAAGGACGGGAAATAAGATAGAAAAATACGTTTTTTTTTTTTTTTTTTTCATCATTTTCTTCTCAACACATCCATCCGTCTGCAGGCAGTTACAGGTTAGACTGAGAAATTTGTTCAGGTTTTCGAAACGAAACTGTCAACAAATACGTACGTTTATATGATTCCGCCATATATATGTATACATAGGAGTACGCGTGTGTAATACACACGTCAAGGCAGCGTCTTTTTTCCCGGAGGATTTCCACGGTGTGATAAATCTTAACTTCTTTCGGCTCTCGTATCACGGAATCGTTTTTTTTTTTTTTTCCTTTTTTTTTTTTCTTTCTCTAATTTTATTTTTTACTTGTATTTCATTATCCCTCTCTTCTTCTACTTCTTCTTCATCTAATTCTGCTTATTTTTTACGGTTTTTTTTTTCACACCGTCAAGACATCGGCACCGGATGAAAAAGAGAGAAAGAAAGAAAATGTAAAGATAAAAAGTGAGGAAAATATAAAACGAAGAATTCACAATCGAAACAGACGCCATTTTTAATTGCTTGTGACCAAATTCTTCGCTTCAATATCACCATGGAATTCAAATTTCCATTTCATCATTAGTAAAACCTGCAAACTCTCTGGTATCAAGAAATTGTTCATTCTTTTGTCATATCGATTTTTAATCATCTATAAACTTTTTGCGGTCTTTTTTTTTTTTTTGAAACTTCGTGCGAAATTTTTCTAATTATTCTTAATTATTACCGGTTTTTAACGGCATGCAGGAATAAAAAAATCGAAAATAAAACAAAGACCGCGGTATAGTTTTTATCGATTAATATTTTTTCACTGCAGCCCGATGTGCTGTAGGAAGTGTTGCGGTTCGAGGAGTAAATTTTTTTAATCCCGAATTAATATAGAAAATCAACATTTGTTTAGCCCTTCTTAAAAAAAATTGAGTGAGCCATGCTCTTCTGTATTTTATATTTTAATATTTATTTATTTTTTTCTCAGTTTAAGGTAAAATTACGCACTGGTAGGTCTGTTAAATGAATCTAATGAATCGCAATATGAGTTTCCTTCTATTTAACCGTATTGACTTACAATTGGACCCCGCGAAATGAAGTAATTTAAAGAGCTGCAAAGGTTATCCTCCGCACCCTCGAAAAATTCTTTGATAAAAATGTTCCATCGCTCGGTTTGGTTTATATTAAAAAAAACGAAAAAAAAAAAAAATCGCGAAAGCGTCCGTTTTTCATTTCTTAATTTTTTTTTGTTCTTCTTTGCTTTTCTTTTCGTCGTTCAAGTTTCCAAGTACCGGATGAAAAAAGCCAATTTTTCTTTTTCTTTTTTTTTCTCTACTTCTTTCGATATTAAAAAATACGTGTCTCATATTTTTTGGCACCTCTTCATCCCCCACTCCCATATCCGTTTTTCTTCCTTTTCTTTTACTTTCTTTTCTTTTTTTTTATCTAATCCAAGACCGGAGACGCGCACCTGGGGAATATTCTGATATTCTCTCATCACAACCCCGAGAACCGCCCTTGGCCGTAGGTAACGTACGGGTTTCGCGCTCGAGCGGCTACCAGGTTCGGGACTCCGGAGTCTCGGCGTTGCGCGTCGCGTCGCCCAGCCCCGCACCACGCCACCCCGAAGCTCGCTCGCTTCAGTTTCGACGTCAGTTTCGGGCGTCGCGGCGCCCGTTTCGGCTCAGTGCTTTGGCGCGGTTCGTGCGGAGCGCTTCACGTCGGGAGCTTTGTCGGTCCAGGCAACTAGTACGTAGGTACTCAGATACTCGAACGTACCGTACGTGTACGTCTCGGCTGTTTTTAAACCGCATATCCCCCGACCGTTTTCTACGTACAACTTCGACGCTTGCAATCGAAGACCGGAGTTTTGGAGATCGGAGAATGATTCGCTGTATAATGGCAAGTTTAAAATAACATTATTCAAATTTTATTTTGCCAAATTTATATTTGCAACACTTAATTAATCTTTGAAACAAGAGCAAATTTTTCTTTTTTTTTTTTTTTTTTTTTTTTTTTTTTTTTTTTTTTTTTTTTTTTTTTTGACAATATTTTTCTACCTCAAACGCGAAAATTTTGCGGCGTAATTTATAATCTGATTTATTTTCATAATCCACACGAGTATCTCGATTAATCGCACAAGTTTTACTTCTTCTTCTTCTTCTTCTTCTTCTTCTTCGTGTACATCGTAGGGTATATCAACTTCAAGGATCTTTACTAAATTCATTTACCAAACCGTAATTAGTTTTACTATCCGGTGATATTTCATATCATTACGTTATCACAGTTCGAAATATTATTAAACTTGATGTTCGTTAACAAATTTCACCAGTTTTTCTTTTTTTTTCTTGTTTTTTTCAAACGTACTTTTCAAACCTCTGGTTAACCAGCTTTTGGTCAAACGGAGCTATTCCTCGATCATTTTTTTTTTTTTTTTTTTTTTTTTTTTTCATTTCGATACGAATCGCGGTTGTGGATCAACAATTCGTATCATACAGCCGGTCGAGATGCGCGGTTAGATTTGGTCAATCGCGCTTCGGGACGATACCGAATCGGAAAAGCAACAAAAGAAAACAAAAAAAAAAAAAAAAAACCACAAAAATGACGTTTCACCGTTTCGATCTCTACACACACACACACACGAGTCGCTCAGACTCTTCTCTCTATCTCCACGTAAAGAAAAAGTTCTTATATATAAATTTTGTCCGTTATGTTTGTTCGCTTGTTGTTGTTTTCTACTTTTTTTTTCATCTTCTTTATATATTTTTTCTTTTTATTTCTCCCATTTTCTCTCGGGATTTTCGACACGCGATGATCCGAATAACGACCATGGTCAGATTTAGGCCTCTATTCAATTTTCATCGGATGAAACAGCTGGCTCAAGTCTTCCACCATTAGGAGCTTACGGGTGCTATAGCTACTCGCTGATTAGGCAGCTTACCAAATCGAGGTATATTTTTTTAGGAGAACTTTTTCGACCTAGATTTCATATAAAATCCAACATTACTTGGTTTTTCTTTTTCTTTTTTTCCTTTTTCGTTTCGTTTCCTTCTATTTTGTATCCCGTATTTCGCTACCTCTGAGCTACTACTCCATACCTCGAGTATATCGAACCGGGTTCAACAAGATTCGCAAAGGCAAAGGTATAGACGTGTATACACACACGTATATATATATATATATATAGCCGGTACAAAACGTGAAACGAATATATCGTGAGTATAAATCGCTCGATCAGAATTGCGGTGGGCAACGACGCCGATGTCGGTGATGCTGCTGCTTGCTGCTGCTGCTGCTGCTGCTGCTGCTGCTGGTAGCGATTTACTCGTGTGCAATTCGGATGGCAATAAATCACGTTTGGCCCAACGCATCGCGGCGATACATTACCCGATCTATCGTTGTGTTTGGCTCAATTTTCCCCGCGCTTTACGTAGCGTAAAGAAAAAAAAAAAAAAAAAAAAAAAAAAAAAAAAAAAAAAACGGTAGAAAGAGAGAGAGCTGAGCGAAACGAGAGAGAAAAAAAAGAAGAGAAGAAAAATGTAAAAAAAAAGAAAAAAAAATTATGATTTATGATTGCAACAATTATTAGTGTCGTGATTTTTATCTCTATAGAAAACCCGGTGCGACTGCAGATCGATGTGGCTGAAAGTTAATTAACTTGGATTAAATTTATACGCGGAAAAGATATGAGAATAAGTAAGAAGAAAAAAAAAAAAAAAAAAAAAAAGACAAAATTTACCTTCTTCAAGATTAAGTAGAAACCGAGAGTTTTTCGTTTCGCAAAGAAAATATTTCGTCAAGTTTGAAGAAGAGGTGCGCAGGTGTGTAAATTTATTGACAAAATGAAAAATAAAAAATTGTATTGACGATCGTATCATGAAAGATGTTTCGAAATTTTGTAAAGAAAGATTTTTTCGGTTGTCAAAATTACTTGATCGAAATTTAAAGTTACGAAGTAGGTATAGATTTATTTTTTTCTTCTTTTTCTACATATACGTATATTATACCTTACATATATAAATATATATATACATATTGTATGCACGATAAATTCTCTGGTGAAACGTTTATGGATTTTTTGAAATTGGAAATTCGCGGTCCCCGTTTTTTTTTTTTTTTTTTTTTTTTTTTTTTTTTTTTTTTCTTGTTTCACGCGTAAAAATAATGTTAGCAGATATATACATAAATCTGATATACCTACATATATACCAGTTTGGAAATGGGACGTAGGTATTATATAGCCAAGGATGTTGTTTCAACTTATACAACAAACTTTTATTTTATTCCCGCCGTGTCGTTTTCGTTTTATATATATATATATATATATATATATATATATACATTTTTTTATTTTCATTTCTCACCCGAACTATGGAAGCGAAAAGCTTTATTACGGGCAGCTCGACCCTCACCTCTGTGTGTACCTACCTCAGTCACTATTCTTCAGCTCGAGAAATCGCGACACGCGACGAAGAACAGAAACCAAACCTGCAGCCATCTGGGCTGGCTTTATGAGCTAAAAGCTCTTCTCGCGATGTATTTCATGAAATTTTAACCTCAGTCGCGAAGATATTCGACGTGAAAATTTTCTCTACTAACACCGAAAGTCTTTTTGGTCCAGGTTTTGGTCGGAAAAATAACTTTTGATCATTCCGGGAAAGAGTAATCTTCAAGTTTCGACTTTTTTGGAAAATTCGGGTTATATACTGTTCGGGAAACTCGCCGAATAATCTCGTTTTAGTTTTTCGCGAAAATCTATAAAATTGTTCAATAATAAATGGTTCGAAATTTTCATTTATTTTCATTTCTTATTGTCTTCTCGTTGTTCTAATAATTATCACAATTTCAGGTACATGTGTGCCGTACCATATCCCTTTGTATGTAATATAGAATCAGGTATATACTTAATGCGAATTTAGATTTAGAGCGGTCGATAAACCATCCGCAACTTAAAGCTTCGAGTCGTTTCTCCGCTACGTAATCGAATTGAAAGCTTTCGCAACTGCAACCGGGTACACTACCACTTCCATAACGATTTCATTACATTTTCCCTCAAGCAATTTTACTTCAGACAATTATTTTACCTCGTCTGATGCAAAAATCTCAACTAAAACTATAACTGGTTCAGAAACAAAGAAGAAAAGAAAAGAAAAACGAAAGAAAGATGGAAGGATGTATTGATAAAAATTGTATTTTGCACAAGTCTGCTGCATCCCTGATTGCAGAGCTAATCCCTTTTTTTTTCTTTCTCTTTTTCCTTTTCAACTCGTTGAAAGTCCCGTTGGGATTAATTTAATCCACTCGAATAACCGGAAGTGCGTGAAATTATCTCGGTATTTTTTGTTTTTCTTTGCTCTTTTTGTTATAATAATTTGTTTCTTTTTTTTTCTGTAATGGTTATGCCGATGGTTTCTTTTTTCTAATTTTTTTCCCATTCAGATTCTGGAATCTTAGACTTAGACTTCGTATAGTTTCTATCGCGTACGATCGTAGTCGTGCACGAGGTTGCCTCGGGGATTGGGTCAGCGCCAAGTAGCTAGGAAACCAAAAGCCGTTCGCGATATTAGACGTAATATTTCTTAGCCGTGGCGGAGGCAAGTTAATAGACTCTTGGCTAAAGTCAAACAAACTGTTACACCCACGCCGTGCCGTGCCCGAACTGTGCCGCGACGACGGCGTAGGTACGTCGTACCATACTCCGTTCTCGTTATTTCGAGACGACCCGAAGCACGCGAAACAAAGTGACGTTCACTACATGTCCTTCCTCCTAATCGTTATCGTCCGCTTATTTAGCTTATACGTTTTTTTTCAGTTTTTTTTTTTTCTTCTTTTATATTTCCTTTTAACCCCAACTTACGCGGCCATATCGCTGTCTCAAATTCTCCCTCCGGAAAATTATGAAACGAAATAATAAAAAAGAGGGTAGAGCTTAACGGACCCTTTCATCGTTTCGGAAAAGGTTAGTTCGCACTTCGGACTCGAGGGTAAAGAGATTATGTAAAAAAGAGAAAAGGAGAAGATAAAAAAAAAGAGAAAGAAAAAAAAAAAAGAAATAATGAAGGAGACTTTTTTTTGTCTTACAATTCTTAGAAAATCGAATCCGAATTTCAGAAATTAGCTCCTCGAATACAGATCTGCGGGGGGAGGCGATAAATCGCTACAATCTACTTTTATTTTTTCGTTTTATTGTTTTTCCAAGAGGGAGTTTTGGAGTTTAAGAGTTTCTAAAACCAGACCGCGCCGCGTCCAGTCGTTGATGATTATCATCCCTGAAACAGAATACGGGATGCGCCTTGAGCAGTTTAAGACCGTTGAATATATATATATGTATAATAGTATAGGGGATGGGGATTTTCGCGCGGATTAACCGACAAAACGTGGATTTTATATACATTTATACCTATATATATATATAGAAGCTAAGGAAAGTTTTAACACGATACTAGCTGTAAAGCTGTTACCGCGTCCCCTGTTTCCCTTAATTGAATGTATTCAATCAAACGAATCCCCTACAGCAGAGTGTATGTTCGAAAAAGGTTTCTTATCGAGTTAAACCCGAAATTTAAAATCACTCGATTCGGTGGACGATACTTTCAATTATTAATTGAGATGAATAAGACCACGATTACCTGTAAAGCGCTGCAAATAAAATTAAATCCACTTAACAATTGCCTGACGATTAGGAAGCCCGGTTTTCCACAACGACGTATATATGGTACATACCTATCCTCTGTTACGCTGTGCTTTGTGGTATCTATTATAGTTATGCGTGGGAAAATTATAGCGTGTGTATAGATATGTATGTATTCTCGTTTGCATAGAACGAACTATTACAATTCAAACTTTAACGGAATTCAACAGCTTCTATCTCCAACGCGGCTAAAGTACAGAAGCCTGGGGTTTATACAATTATACTGCAGAAAGAAGCTTATAAATTTATTGAGTTTCACGTGAAATCGCAAAAAAAAAAAAATTGCTTGGTTTATGCATGAAGCGCCCACCCTGCACGTGAATTTCTAACAATTTTATTTCATCCAACAAAACTCGAGAGGCGAACGATACAGACAGACAATTGTCTCTGGATATGGTTGGTTAAGAGATGCGGAGTATGAAAATAATATTTATCGTTGTGTTATGAGAGTCGAGAAAGAGATAGATATATATATAATATTCTTTCATATACTGTGTATATAAAAACTGAGCATGAATGAGACACGCAGATAGTACCATCTCAAGTTTATTTCTTATAAGTGAGCAAACAGTCGCAGCTCGCTTTGCATCCTATCGATCCATTTAATTGTCTTATTGAGTCAATTAGGCATCGTTTATGCGTCGACGACGAACAGAACGATGAAATTAATGGCTGTATATATTTATATAGATAGATAAGAGAATAAATAAATGAAACAACCAGTCGTCGACACGTCGCGGAGAAAACCCTGACGGTATATAATTATCATTTCTATTTATTTTTTCACCCCTGTAATTACGTACATATGTCTCTTGTAAGTTCTCATACCATATATATGATATATTCGACAGTATGTGGAAAATGGAGTGGTTTCATCGCCTACACCTCTCGGCCACTCAATTAGAGCGCTTCGTAAGCGAGTAGTTTAATAAGCTCTAAGTGGCTTCACTTTTATCTCGGTATATCAAAGTGCACCCATCTTCTCTCTATCTTCATATATGTATATATCTATATATTTAACTCTCTCTCTCTCTCTCTCTCTCTCTATACTACAACAAGGTTTTACTGTGGAGAAATATTGACGGGTCTAAAAGTCCCTTTGAAACGCTCTCGACTCAAAGCAAAGGGCGCGAATATCGGGGTGGTTATAGTCGGTATACCTATATATACTAGGCACCAATCGTAGGAGAAGGGTGGTTATAGTTGTCAAGTAAATTGAATCTAAAGCTTGCCTAGGCGTCACGTTTGCGATACTCTATGATGCGAGAGCAGAAGTGAAGAGAAGAGGAAGAGGTTGGAGGGCTTTGAGTTCACACCTATTTCGTCACTGACAGACGAGCTTTCAAATAATTAGGCCCGCTATACCGCAAATATATTATCGTTAACTAACTGACTGTAAATGGATACGTACACGTATGTACATTGTACGTACATGTCTATGTGAAATTTTGGGACGATCGTCCTCATAGGGTTCTACTTCCTGTTGCCAATTTAGATTGCGGTAGAATAAAGTTTTACCTGTACCTTATACCTCTACTCCGTCTTTAGAGTCAGTCTGGGTTATGGGTTATGTATGTTACGGTATATAGTATAGCTGGCAGGCCAAACTGCGTTTGACAGCTCGAGGTCTGAAAACAATGGACCAGTACCTACATACCTACAGACCTACCTATACAACCCGAATCGTTTTGCCTCTGTAACTACAGCAAAGTATGGAAACTTATGTGTGCACAGTGTACTTAAAACTTCGGTTATTTCTTATGTGGGTACGTATGGTGCTCAAGAATAGAAGTAAAATTCCACCCCAGGAAATTTCAAACTCACAGATAAACAGTATTTTTATACTAATTATCGAAAATTTACTATCGAAACTTCTTCACCGTTGAGAATGTTGGATTCAATCGTCGTTTTTCTTTTTATTTCTCTTCCTTTTTTTTCCGGAAACAGTTGTAAAACGTTTATCGAGACGACTTGGAGGATCACTTTCGTGTTGTTCGATGTAGAAACTGATGTAGAAACTGAAATCAGTGAAAACGGATAATTGAATGCAAAATAAATACCCCCTAAATTTTTTCGTTTTCCCCGATTCATTTAGTCAAAAACAGAGTACCTACCTCTAAATATACTCATCTACATACAGGCGCTATGGAATGAGAGGGGGGAAATTATTTGAAATAACAAATTTTCAGTCGAGTTTAACCCGCGGCGAGATGGTGGTGGTAGCGGTTGAGAGTAGATATATTAACAGCCACAGCGTATTACTACGGAATGAGTTCTGTT
Source organism: Macrophya alboannulata (assembly GCA_949628255.1). NCBI lineage: Eukaryota > Metazoa > Arthropoda > Insecta > Hymenoptera > Tenthredinidae > Macrophya > Macrophya alboannulata. Next base: position 2,582,138 of record OX451212.1, on the reverse strand, counting down.
TCAGGCAGTTTAAATTCCACCCTAAAACCCAAAACGAGTGGAAAATAAAAATGATCTCTTAATATAGATTAATTTTCTGTCGTTTTATTCGGAGGGATCGGATTGACAAACAAGCCCTGAATTTATTATATCTATTATACTGATCGAAACTGTCATATAGACTTCGCGGCATTCGAATAAAATTTGAGAAAAAAAAATAAGAACGAAAAGAGAGAGAGAGAGAGAGTTCTCTTTGTAGAGAGAAGACCTAAAAAGCTTTCAAACTTTTTGATTACCGGCACTAAAACGGCCCAGTTCCTCGAGCTTGATTGTGAACCAGAATTCGGATCCTTTTACTACCTAGGCTCACCTATCGCTGGTCCAGAGAGTCGATGAAACTTTGGACTTACGAGGGCCGCAAGCTACGGAGTTAGCTTCGTGATCACGAACCACATGGCCGAGGAGGAGGTGGCTGGAAGGCGTGCAATAATAAACCACGCTTTCTCTCTATTTCTCTATTTTTTTTATTTTTTTTCTTCTCTTACATTCTAACCCCCTCGTCATTTTGCTACGCCAAATATTTGCGCGGGTTATCGTCGCAAATAAGGCGGAAGAGTTTAACGACGATTATATTCTTGACGCCGTCGTCGACTCGAAACGGCATACAGCAATTAATTTGACTGGCTCGTTAATAACCACGCGAGAGTCTTGGCGGATCGTAAAAATCCTAACAATCGTTTAATTTTTATTATTATGATTATTATTATTTTTTTTCTCTCATTTCTGTCGACCGTGTAAGATATATATACGCCGCGGAAAGGAGAAGAAAAAAACAATATTTCACATTTTACACAATATTATAAAATACCGCAGCAACAAGCGGTTTCCACAAAACGATAAAGTTGACCGCGCCGTCGTTATTCGTTTCGATTCCGTTCTGTACCTACCTACCATAACCTAACCTACTCATAAAACACTGAAACATTTTTATCTTTAAATTTCGTTCGTATTTGCATAACCTTACGCGCTTAAAAATTCTTTTTAATGTACTTTCCGCGAGACTACCGAGTCTCTTGATACACAAGTATCGTTCAATCAACTTCGACGTGGTTTTTACAGTCACACGAGGTCAATTCGTATCGAGATATTACGTCATATATATATTATACGGTTGTTTGCCGTACCGATTTGAGGCAATTGAATACAATTGATCGACAACTATCTGCAGTAGTCACGTATGGTAGCTACTGAACCTATACGACTTTATATGTTGGGTCCCCGGTAAACAATACAATGTTCAAAATCAACGGTGTCCTAGAGGAGGTCGAACTGAGTAAATTCTCCCGAAGAACATGGGCTCTCCGAAGTCGCGTTCGCGAGATATCAACGTTTAAAAAGTATCGCTTGCGCAGCGGCGCTGCGCAATATACAGGGTGTCCCAGAACTAAATGTCGAAAATGAAAGGTGTCCTAGAGGAGGTCGAACTGAGTAAATTCTCCCGAAGAACATGGGGTCTGCGAAGTCGCGTTCGCGAGATATCACAAGTTAAAAAAAAAGTATCGCTTTGCGCCGCGTCGCGTCGCGGCGGCGCAAAGCGATACTTTTTTTTTAACTTGTGATATCTCGCGAACGCGACTTCGCAGACCCCATGTTCTTCGGGAGAATTTACTCAGTTCGACCTCCTCTAGGACACCCTGTATAACGATTGTTCATTATTATCAAAGGTCTTGATTTTTGGTGAAAAATCGCTCTGAATCGCACAGAAAGAGAATAATTAATTTGAAGCTCTGCTCCGGTGGTATATTTTCGTTTTTGTTCCATCTTTTTTTTTTTTGATTTTTTTTTTTTTTTACCGCGTTTTTCAAACGTTACGAAAATTTGGCGAGGCTTGTTACAAGTACTCGTATAACAGAATAACAGAACTGTATATCGATTAATAAAGATACGCGAACTGTACGTTGCTAATTAACAATTAGTCCCACCCAACCGCCTGTGTATGCGCCGTTATACTATACATATTTCTATGAGCAGAAAATACGACGTGGTAATCACGTATTGTTGATTGCCCCCTCGTTATGTCTATATAATGTAGGTATTGTATTATCGCAGCTTTTTTACTTATCGTTCGTTACCTTTTCTTATTAATGCTATTTCTCTCTCTCTCTCTCTCTCGATCTGCTCCATTTTTATACATCGTGGTGATATTTTACTTTGCAAGTCCTCAACTTTTTTTTACATTAATTTTCGATGTATATCTATGATCTCATAATCTCATCTCTTTTTACCAATATATTGAACGAAGTCTACAATTCGGAAAGGCAAAAGTCCCGAGGACTTTCTTCATGCTGCAGCTTAGCTATTGTAACCGTTGCAGTGAGCTGACCTCCTGTAAAGTTTTGTCGGAGATTGAAGATGAAAAGCTTTGAGTATATGTAGCTTCGCGTTACTTTAATCTCCTCTTGATTAAAAGAATTTTTTGTTTCAATAGTTTTGGTCTTGTTTGATATATTGGTATAAACTCGAAAGTAAGAGAAGAGGTTTGGTTTAAAGTTGCGAATTTTAAAGATTCTAGTCGGGAAAAATGACGAATTCATTTCAGGAGATTTTCGGATTTTCAAAAATCTTTTTAAGTTTAGAATATTAAAATTCGGAAACATCGGAATGCAGACTCTCTCGAAACTCGGAAAGTCGAAGACTCTGAAATAAGTCAAAGAATCCGAAAATTTAATCGAGGGGCACGACGCTCCACGCTCGAATTTCAAGTCTCGGAATTTGCGTAATTCGGATCTTTACCTTTCGGGATTTTGAAACTTCTGTACTTTTCTATTTGAAGTTATGGGTAGAAGATATTAAAATCTCGAATTTTGACTGCTCAGAACTTTTAAAATTCGGGATTTCAACCCTACCTCGAAAGTAATTCTGAATATTTTCGCACCAAAAAATCATCCTCTATATCCTCTATAATTTCGTGCCTCCGAGAGAACGCGTCGCAGACTTTAAACGGGTATATATATATAATATATATATATACACGTTTGTTTAATTGAGTTTTCCTGACAAAAAATAACTACGGCTTCGCCGGAAGTGCGTCGTCCTCCGTTAGGTACTATCTAATATTGCATTATGGGGTGGACGAGCATTTCTACGGACTCTCGTTCCGGTGGCAGTGGCTGATATCCGCGTGGGCGCCCTTAAACCACGGTAAAAAAAAAAGAAGTCAAAAAAAAAAGGAGAAAAAACAGCGGGTAAGATATCGGGTGTTACTCACGTCCCGGGTGTAACTGATAGCATTCGTTGACTCGGCGTAAGATAATTGATCATTACGCGATTCTGCGGGGCGTTGGCAGAAACGTATAGGATTAATTTCTTCTTTTTGTTTTCTAAACCAAAAGCTGAAGGCTTTTATCCTCAAAACGTGACTCACGTGACTCCGATTTCGAAATCCGAGAGGCTGTTTCTCACCGGGTTCAAATTAAATTCCGTTAAAACTATTCGCGTATGTGTGTATATACTTACCGGAACGATCGAGTGTGAGCCCCCGCATAAACTATGAAATTATTTATGTTTCGAGAGCTGAAACTGTTTCTTCGAAAGCCACGTCGCAACTCGTCGGCATTACCGACTCTGTAACCACATATCTTATTTATTGTTATTCAAACAAATGAACAACCGTGAGTCATATCGCGAGAATTTAGCGGTTCAGGCGTGCGTCATGTATGCGTTTTCAAAAACGTCCGTTCAGCTTTCCGTACATATGAATTTCAGTTAATAATTCAATTACACTGAAAGACTTTTGCGAGCTTTATTATTTTCTCGAAAACGACGTCATTCATGACTATACACGTATGTGCTTGCTTGCTGCTGCTGCAGACTTGTCTATCGTGGCATCGGGACGAATTACCCGTATATATTGAGCCTTATTACATGTAATACCATTTGGTAAATCGCAACGACGCAAAATCTTGCCATGTTATACCATATAGCGATGTCGAAACTCTCTGAATACGGTACATACCTATAGGTATAAATAACCGTAGTTTTGTACCCCCGTGAATGGCGTTACTGAAACATTACTCCGTTAGGGGATGATAAGGCTTCGGGCTAAGGAAACACAATCGGACTCTTCCCTTTACCTCTACTCCTTTACTCATTTGCTTAGTGGTGAAACAGCCAGTCCTCTTCTCGGATTACGATCATTAAGATATTATACAAGTATACCTACACCCAATGCACGCGGACTGGCTGTTGTCTCCCCACATGCTCATAATCTACGCATCTGAACACAACATCTCTTGCGAACAAAACTGTGACTTAAGATTCATTTTTATATTTTTTTATATCTCTTAAGACTGAGATTGACTCGCTTATGTATACGAAAGAAAGAAAAGTTTGAGCGGAAATCGACGGGATATTAGACATATATCCGGGAAAAATGGTATACCTTACCATATGGTATCGATACGTGGTTCTTTACTGAATTTTTTGAGGGCTTTTGAAATCACGGTATGGAAGTGTGACAGCTTTTTCATTGTATTTCGTTTGTCCTTTTTTTTTTCGTTACTTATCTTTCATCGCGTTACTGTATATTCTTGGAACTGTCATAACTGGCAGCTACAGTACTATATATATATATATATATATATACTATCTCATACTGGTATATATGTATACATACGTCTAACAGTGTCTTTTCTTTCCGATCAAATATCTCACGTACGTGACTACGCGGAACGTGCTTCTTTGAGTTAAAACCTTTGTTCTTTTCCCCCTTCACTGTCTCTACATTCTCTTTTCCTCTCTCGCTCTCTCCCTCTCTCTCTCTCTCTCTCTCTCTCTCTCTCTCTCTCGTTTCAATGTTTTTGCAACTAAATTCTGGTCCACTACCCCGGCCACCGGAAATTATAACGCTCTCCTATGTACCCGGATCACGTTACTGTATATATGCATGTGCCTGTGAACACGGTGATGTGTTCCCATACGTAAACTCGTATATCACATATATATGTGCGCAAAATCTCATTAAAAGTAGTTCTGGAGTGTTGATGGGTTCGACCTTTGTTCCCTCAAAATAGTTTGCATATGTATTATACCTCCAAAATTCATCCGAATATAAAAAATAGCTAACGAACTAGTAAAGTGACATTCGATATTTTCCTTTTCTGATTTCAGGTAAGCATCTAATCAGTCCAGGTCCCAGTTAAACTCCCTCTAGATATATAGGATCGTTAAAAATCATTTGAAATTGAAATCTAAGAAGAGGGACGCTAGATCGAGGCTGCGAAACTGGATACGACAAAGACGACGACAATGATGATGATGATGATGATGGGAAACGTGGCGACAACGTGGACTCACTCAACCGGGGTGTGATGTTTGCCTCGCAGAGGCCCAGGAGGTCATCACAACCTTTTTGAGTGAGCGAACGCTGTCGTCTAAGGCAGCCAAATATCCAACACTCTATCCTATTCTCGCAACGAAACGGCCCACACGACGAGGAGATAATCGTCTTAACCGTCACCGGTCCAGATGTCCCATCGCTTATCTAACATGTACCCAATATACAGAGACCAAGGTAGGTGGGTTGGGGTTATAGGTCCAGTCGGAGATAATGATCGATCGATACCTGCCCGGCTGAACTCAATAATGTTTGGATCGAACAAGTGACGCGGTCAGAGACGTAGTTCGACGGAGCCAATTAGGGAGACAAAGTCGAATCGTTAATTACTTAATACGGTTCCCGCATGTTCTAAAATAACATAGATCAATAGTTATATAATATTGGTCGAGTGGTATAGTCGGTAGAGAAGATCCTTTATCATTTGACCGAACGAAAAAAAGTGAAAAGAGAAAGAGAAAATTTTGATTAGTGGTCAATTCAAAGGGAAGAACAAAGCACACGGACACTTCAGGTCGACGTTTGCGTGACGTAAAATTAACCCGATGTAAATTCAAGCGATTAACCCCTTCTAGCGTTTACAGTTCCAACTCCCTCTCTCTCTCTCTCGATGCACTGGTCCTTTGTACTTTTGTTAGTTTCTACTCTTCGCCCATTCCATATTTTCACTCTGATTGCCATCTGACCCGCATCTGAATCATTTGTATCAATTGTTGAGTGTGTGCTGTAGAAATTTTCTATGCGGTTTATATACCGGTCGCTGTTGCCATGGGGTAGAATCGGACCATATCTCTCTACTCTCTCTCTCTCTCTCTCTCTCTCTCTGTCATGTTGGTCACCCTAAAATTTCTGAATTTAGGTAGAATATTGAGAGTTACGATGTACGTACGTAGATATATACGCGAATTACTCGAGTCAGGAATGACAAGCAATGGGCACACGGACACATTCACGTGGGTACTCGTATGTACAGAATATTATCACAGGAATGGACCTTTGAACGTTCAATTAATTATCGTCCCGCAAAGAGGCGTAGAGGCATCGTGTATCGGCCTCGCGCGAGGGTGGTTTGATTTTTATCCGTAGGTATGTATGCGTACGTGTACATACGCCATGGGGCAAGGTCGCGATGATTTTTTAAAAGGATGTAATGAGTTTGATGAAAATTTTCTCTCCCTCTCTTTTTTTATTTTTTTATATTTTTTTTAATAATGGACCGTGCAGATGGACGGGATACAAAGATAAGAGAGGCAAAGAGGAGATGAGAGAGACAGAGTGAAGTGCGCGCCAGCCTGGAGCCTCTTCCACTTGACTCCATTTGGCATTCCAGAGCACGTCGTGCAGTACTCGTCGAAACCCTCCTCTCCTCTTCTCTCGTCTCGACTCTTCGGTTCACTCAATACCTCAGAGGACCACGACCCGACGTCAATCCTACCATATCTTTCAATAGAAACGTCAATTATCGTAATTTCTCTATCCCATCCCGTCCCGTCTCCTTCTCCTCCTCCACCGTCCCTCCATATGCCCTTAATCGACCTCGATACTTGCAGGCTGCCTTAAGCCAATAACTGAGAATAAGCAACGTTGGCTAGGCTCTTCTTGACCCTTATAATATCATATTTTCCTATTAGTTAGAAGGAATTTATACGAGTGTATGTACACGGTCATGGGTATAGTTTCGGTGTAATTGTTGAAAATTTTGATGAAAAAACAAAAATATAACAAATTTGTGAATCTGTTTGGAGCTCGATCTTCGATCAAAGTTTTTGAGCTTCTTTTCCCATTATCTGCACATAGAAATTCTCCGTTTTTTTTTTTTTTTTTTTTTTTGATCGAGCTTTTTATTCCACTTGGTTGATTTTTGTAATAATGAAAGATAAACTTTAGCTTGTACGAAAGAAGAAAAAAAAGAGAAAAAAAATCTTTCAATTAATAGAGAGCGAAGAGTTGTGAGTCGGCGAGAGAAACGAAATTTTTTTTTGATTTTCATAAATGTCGGAAACGGAAACGGATAAGGAAACGACTCTTCCAAGTTTTCTCTCTCGTCGAGTGTACGCCGTGTCCTAACTCTTTTTTTTTTTTTTGAGAAAAAGAAAATGAACGAAAAAAGTTTGACACTTTATAATCAACCGCGTGGTGTGGCGCCGCTATATAACCAACTTTCCAACTCGTAATCCAGCGACTACAATATTATTGTCGAGGAATTAAACTAGGGGATGAAATTACGTTTGTTAGGTTGGTTTAATTCGGTGAAAAGAACGGACGAGACTATGAAAGAACATGGGTGTTCTTTTTCTCTCCATTTCCTTTTTCTTCCTCTAATTTTTGAAAAATTTTCAACGTTTCGCTGTATGGGCACTTCGCGCAATTTTCATCCCATTTTAATTAACGGACTTAATTGGGCTTCAATTATTAACTTCGTCTAGCTATATACGGTGTTCCATGTAACACCTACGTACGGGTAGGTTCTATGTACATATATACATACATGCCCAGTAACTCCGGGCTGAATGGAAAGTGAAAAATAATTTTGTTCTGGAAAACTAATTACTCAGTTTCTACGTTGAGTATATATGTAGTAGGTGTAGCGTTGCTCCGCTAACTAGACCAACTAACAGAAATTGAGCTTTGAACTTTGGACAAAAAAATAAAAAAAATAAAAAAAATAAAAAAAAAGATATAACGGAAGAAAAAAATCTAAAACCAAGAGTGTATTAATACTCTTTCATAAAAGCATCCCTATATATACCTGGCTACATTTTCATCAACGAACCAAAAATTTCATATACATATAAATCTTTTATATGTTTTTTTTTTTTTTTTTTCATAATTTCAAATATAGGTACGCGTATTTCGAATACATATGTGCTGACCGTGAAACAAAGAGGAATCCTACCCAGTTGATTGATTCGATGTACCGTAATTTTCAGCCTTTTACAATAAATTGGCTACTCGAAAAATTCGGATGATTATTTCACATTTTTACTTACGCTGATTAAGAGAGGGATTAGAGTCTTTCAGCGTCGTGACGCTCGAGTGGCATCATTTCCCCGTGACCTTTGAGACTAACCGCAATCCTCGCAGCAGCCACTAAAAAGCTAAAGTTTGTAACTATACTATTACCCAGGATTTTTCATTGTTTTTTTGCAGAATATGAGAATAATTTCAGGTAAATCCAAAATTTCACAATTTCCAATAATTTCTCTATAATCACGGTTCGTTAAAAATATGTTTCTGCTACCATCGGACATGGTTTCTCTCATTGATTATCAAAATCTGGAGAAGAGGAAAATAGAAAACAAAAAAATTTATCTCGACAAACGTTTCGGTTAAATTAACCCCGGATATATATATATAAAAAAAGTATAGGTAGGTGTATGTATGTACGTATACCCTTTAGTCGAGGAAAATTATATATCTACACCTACATTCTGTACCTACCCTAAATCCCACAACGTCTACAAAATCCTTGGTTAAGTTTCGTATAGCTTGAACCCTCCATTGTTTCGTACTCTCGGAGGTTTCTTTGAGGTCTTTGTCTCTCAGCGATATGCTCGTGTTCGTATACCTATATCCATACCCATGCGAATGCCCTTGCCCTTGCGCGAAACAAGCCTCTCTTCATGCTCTCCTCCAACATCCATCCCTTGATTCCTGCACCCTCTCTTCTAATACTTGAGGAAAGAAGAGGAAAAAAGAAAAAGGAGGAAAGAAAGAGAAAAAAAAAAACGCAAACCACCTCCGCAGGGACTTTCCACGGATAAGAGCGCGAGTCGGTGTATATACCTATATATATCGTATCGTGCGTGCGTAGTGCATCGTCTTCTCAGAAACACTTGACGATACATATATATATATGGTATATAAAGCTATAGTTGGTTAGGGGTAGGTACTTAGTTCGTGTATATATATACACCTATACATATAGGTACATACGTACGTATTATACACGTGGAGAAAAGCAGTGACGGATATAGGATATATAAGAGAGAAGAAAAAGAGCGGGGAGAGAGGGAGGAAAAAGAAGGTGTAGTGGTTCCACAAGTGACGTTAGAGTGTACATATAAAGTAGGAGGAGGTATGTAAGAAACAAAAAAAAAAAAAAAGAAAAAAATGATATAATTTTTTTTTTTCTTCTCGTCGACAAAGAAGGGTTGAGACCAACGAACGAACGAACTTTTTTTCGTTTTTTTTTTTCTTCTTTTCTTTTTTATTCAACATACCCACTTGAATTTTGAGAGGAATTTTTTTTTTCTTCTTCCTCATCTCTTTAAAACTTTACGGTCAAAAGAGTCTGTTTGAAAATTAGAGAGTATTTAATGCTATAAGGCTTTAATATCAGCGGTTAACATCGACACATTTTTGCTTACGATTGTTAAAATATAAAAAAAAAAAAAGGCCAGAATGAGAGGGAAAAAAAGAAGGGCAGAAAAAGCACGCGGTCAAGTAGTTAGAAAAAAAAATATACATATAGGTATATATGTATACGTGTACAAAATACTTTTTAAAAAGTCGTTAATTTATTCATTTGAAATAATGTCGCATAGTAGGTATAAAAAATACATATATTATACATATGTATACCTATAATATATACATATACTCAGAAAGGTTGAAAAAAAATGAATAATGAATAATGATCGTCGTACTTTTTTTTTTTCGTTTTTTTTTTTTGTGTGTTTTTTTATTTTCTTACATTAACTCATTTTTTTTATCGCAGAGTTAAGTACCCCATATTTTATTTCTCATACTTCTCTCGTCTTCTCCCTGTAGTTATATATGTACACTCTATCTACTCGCTAACGAAAGAAGATATTCCAAATCCAACAAAGAAGGACTTTAGGTTTGATAGACCGGAGATTCGCGGCAAATAATAATTTAAACTTAATCCCGATCGTAGACGAGATTCATTCCAGTTATAAAGTATAAGGGTATATATATAGGTATATAGTTATACAGTTCGAATGACAGTCACGTACCAAAGGATCTCAGGTGGTTGAACTGGAAAGAAATATTATCAGAAATTGAATGGATCTTTTTTTTTTCTTTCTCCTTTTTATAAACTATTTTAATTATCCCTGCGTCTACTCTTCGTTCAGAGTAATATTCTATCGAATAATTCATTCATTAAATTCAATTAGATTCGATTCAATTGACTCCATGCTCGTATATAATTAACATTACAAAGTTCTTCAGAAACAAATTTCGGATGTTTTATAAAAACCCTTTGTACAGTGTTTTTTTTTTTTTGTTTTTTTTTTTTGCAACGATACAATTTCGCGCAGTCACTTGCGGGTCTGAAGAAATTGTCCTGAAAATCGTAAAAACAAAATAAAAAAATTCTAATTCATACATAGCCCTGGGGCTTAGGGACGAAAGTATCCGTCTCGTCGAAAGCCACAACTACATATATCCGCATCCACATCCAGCCTCGTAAGCCGGAATGAGATTACAACGGACAAATTCCTCGTTAACCTTGTCGGCCATTTTGTTTGAAGAACCCTGCAACACGCTATACATATATACATATTGCATAGTTTCGTTAAGAAAATCCCCCGGCGAATAGACCGCGTATATTACATATATCATGAGATGTTTATATATGTGTTGTATGTACGCATGTACAGTCAGGCAATAAAGTTCCTGTAGGGTCGAAATTCAGGCTCGGGTGTTTCAGTGTCTCTAAGTGTCCAAAATGAAGGGTGTCCTAGAGGAGGTCGAACCGAGTAAATTCTCCCGAAGAACATGGGGTCTGCGAAGTCGCGATCGCGAGATATCAACGGTTGAAAAGTATCGCTCTGCGCCGCGGCGCCGCGCAATATACAGGGTGTCCCAGAAATAAATTTCCAAAATGAAAGGTGGCCTAGAGGAGGTCGAACCGAGTAAATTGGCCCGAAGAACATGGGGTCTGCGAAGTCGCGTTCGCGAGATATCACAAGTTAAAAAAAAAGTATCGCTTTGCGCCGCGCGGCGACGCGGCGCAAGGCGATACTTTTTTTTTAACTTGTGATATCTCGCGAATGCGACTTCGCAGACCCCATGTTCTTCGGGTCAATTTACTCGGTTTGACCTCCTCTAGGACACCCTTCATTTTGGAAATTTAGTTCCGGGACACCCTGTATATTTGGGAATTATTTCTTACATTACTTTGAGTAGGTAGTCTGCCAGATTCGCATTCGCATAAATTTTTTTTTTTTTTCTTTAATTTGAAACTCAGTCCAGTAAATCGTTGCTTGTTAGGCATCTCGATTCTTCGTTATAATCATTAGGTATATAGGTACGTACCTGTGGTACTCGTTAATTTTATACCTATATCAAAAGCAAACACGATCCGGGGATAAAGTATTAATATCAATTGGGTAAACTTTTTAACAATCGTACTGAAGACTGTTTTTCTGTTTAACGAAACGCTGATTGTGTTATTATAAAACTCGATGAAAAGTTTTCACAAGATTCTTCAGGCCTTTTTTCACTAATATCTTATTATATATATTACTTGCGATAATGAACAACCGCGGTTTCGTATAGGTATATACCTACTTACCTCGATATATATACTTGTGTATTATCCGAAAGGAAATAAATAAATTTAAAAACGCAAAAAAAAAAAAAATTGGACATTTAGGTACTATATTATAACTAAATTATATAGCCACCCACGTTTCCCACAGGGTTACCGAATATTATATGTATATATACGTACATTATACGCGGGGTTCGTTCGTTGGGTATATATAGGTATACACGGAAGGGTTCGTTTTTGCGATGAATTATTAAATTGGTTAAAAATTAAGATCATTAACTTTTCATTCAAAGTTCTAATTGGTAATTACCAACTGCTAATCATTCGCTTATTATTCATATAACTCGTTTATTTATTACCATTTCGAAAAGTTGGCCGCGATGATTATACGTTCTGTATTTTATATACCTATATATGTATACCGTTATATGTATAATTTATCATACCTATATCTACCTATATTAATAATTGTATAAGTATAACTGTCAAATGTGATCAGATCTGATATCTTTCGGCTTCGCGGGCCCCGGAGATGAGTTGAAAAAAAAAAAACGAAAAAAATTCTCAAAATTTTTTTTTTTCGTCGAGAGATTATCTTGATGATATTTATTCGGATTTAAAAAATGTCAGCACAGCAGCGGAGGGGATTAAAACAAAATAAATGAAAAAAAAAAAAAAAAATTTTAAAGTGGGAAAAAGCTGGGCCACTAGGCAATTGCTTGTTCCTTTGTAAATTATCCTCAGCTACGGCACACACGTATATCTACCACGCTCGTTCCTCTGTTCATTAACATAATTACCCTCTTTCTATCTTTCTCTCGCTCTCTTTTTCACATATATACGTATGTATAAGGGTAGCTATGTACTGTATGATAAAAATAATAATAATAATAATAATAATATATACGTTAGTGAAGAGTTGTATAGAAGAACTTGGTGGTTTTTTTTTTTTTCTTTTTCAAATTAAAATTTTTTTTTCATCTTATTTTCTTTTTTTTTTTTTTTTTTTTTTTTTTTTTTTTTTTTTTTTCTTCACCCCCGCTGCTGCAGTAGCTATACATACCTATACGAATGTACAATTTATGATCTACTTTTATAATTACATCGCGTGTTTTCACGTTGAAAAAGGAAAAACTAAACCAGAAAGAAAAAAAGAAAAAAAAAAAAAAAAACCAACGACAAAGAACATTCATTTCATTTCATTTCATTTCATTTCATTTCATTTATTCATTCGTTCATTCATTAATTAATTCATTCGCTGTACCGTGTTCAATTATTTACTTATTCATTCACATTAATTCTGTATAGGTATATATAGCTATTCAAAAAGAGAGAGAAAGAGAGAGCTAGAGAGAAAGAAAGAAAGAGAGACAAAGACAAAAAACAAAAAGAGAGAAAAAATAGAACGAATTAGATATAGCTGAGCTTAGCACGCTATACATGCTGTAAATAAATGAATAAATAAATAAATAAATGAATAAATAAAGGAATGAAATAAAATATCGTGCACAGCAGCTCGTTTACTGTACTTCTCTATGTTTTTTTTGTTTAGTCTCGTTTTTGTTTGTTCAAAATTTTTTTTTTCATCGTTTTTTTTCTTCTGTTTTTTCTTCTTTACCGCAAGTAATCAAGCAACATATGTATTTTTCAACGAACGAACCGCGCGAGGGCGTGATAAACAAATTAAAAATGAAAAAAATAATATTATATGGAATAAAAATGTTCTCTCGTTTTCGTACAGGTACAGATAATTTTTACTATGATCTATAATATTGAATAATTATAATAATAATGATAATAACAATAATAATAATATTAAGATAAAGACTGACTTTATACAAGGAGAAAATAGAATTAATATGAATATAATTAACCCATTGGGCGAACGACGATTCGTTGAGAAGGGAGATGAAAGAGAAGTTGAAAGCAGGGAATGAATAATGAACATATAATACCGTTATTTCAAAGATCGGATGATACTGTAGATTAGATTTTATTTATTTATTTATTTATTTTTTGGAAAGGATGAACTCGATATCGAAGAGTTTCACAAGACGAGGTGGCCGAGTGGTTAAGGCGTTGGACTGCTAATCCAATGTGCTCTGCACGCGTGGGTTCGAATCCCATCCTCGTCGGTCGTTTTTTCCATTTTGTTCATTTTTGTTAAAAAATAAAGACGACGAAAAGACGAAAACAAAAGACAAAAAATGAAAATGAAATTCCGTTTCACTCAATGTGAGATTATTTTTTTGAAGATATTTATCCGAAACCCGGGTCTTACCTCGTCTTTTTCTTTTATCGTTTATTATTATAAAATTCGATCAAGTCTACGGCAAAGTGGTCGTGAGCCTCTTCTACAGACCAGACTTAACGATAAGGACAGGATATTGATCGCGCTATTCGACCTTCCCCTCGCCTTCTCTTCTCTCTCTCTCTCTCTCATCCTTATGTTTCTAAAGTTCCTTGTTAACTAAAGTACAAAACTTGATTAATCCTTTACCTAAAATAGTTTAGCTAACCTTTCTCAACTTACTTCCTTACTTGTACTTACTTACTTCGTTCCGGCACCGATTGCTTATATTCGTGTCTATCGCTGCAGTAATATCTCTTATTGTTTGTCCTATATCTTATATGTACCTAAAAACATTTTCTGTATAGCACGATCAGCGTATAAGAGATGCCTATACTAATTGTGTACACAGCCACAGCTGTATGGATAAAAATTGTATGAAAGAGCTCTTTGATCGGAAAAAATTTCAATATGAATCATACATATACACGCGGTCGAGTTTTTTTAATTTTTTTTTGGTCGTTTACAATCTGGGATCGATAGGGATTTATATACGAGTGTTTGTTGTTCGTTCGGTGTTATTAATTTCAAAGCTTTTCTCTTTCGAGTCTTCGCTTGACGATATAATCTTTCAACGATAGATAAGCTTCGCGTATATATATATATATATATATATATAGCGTATAACGTCGCGGTTTTGAGAAGAGCAAATATTATTCTCCTCGTATAATTCTCTTATCGAGATTGCCTTTAATCGTTGATCTCTTTTCACAACGAACCCCTTCGACGATCTGACTATATATTGTTAGCTTTCGTCGTTCGTTCGTTCGTTCGTTAGTTCGTTCGCAGTTTACACAAAGGAACAAAGGAGGGAATTTACTATACCTACACATACGTATGTGAAAGTAGGGAATCTACTCGGGTTCTCGTTAGCGAAAAATCGAACGAAACATCTTCTCCCATTCTTTTGATTTCATCTTTTTCTAGTTTTTCAGTCAATCGATCTTCTCTAATTTACGTATGTAATTTTGATATTATATACGTAATATAATTCTACCAATTTTTACACACGAAACGATAAAATATTTACAGTCGAATAATTCTCGACCAATAATTCTCGTATAATATTATGTAGTTACTTACTTTGAAATCTCTCCTCGTTTCTGACGACAAGGCTTGTTGTTTAATTTATTTGACAATACAGAAGCTTAAGAACCTGTCTTAATTATTCAATGAGAAATACAGGGAATCCAAGTTTTAACACGAATTATTATTACACGACACTTTCGTTTCGTGTCAAAAGAAAATTTCATCCTTTCAACAACACCCCTATATATAGCTCTATTTAATATTCAATCGATATATATTTATTTTTATTATATAGTCTCCTCGGAAATATTCGAGAAGCACTTTCTTTTCCCTCATTTTCATTTTTATTCTATTTATTTATTATTATTATTATTATTATTTTTCATACGGCTGGAAAAACGTATGACTGAGGTAATGACGACTTGATCAGCTTATATATCACATCAGGACATATTGAACCAATATCATTCCCCCCGACTAGACTTTATATACCTATATGTACAGGGTTCGTCGTTATTTTGCGCTATGACTATATTTACTCGACTGCACAAATATTTTTCTGCAATTTTTGTATTTACTTATTTATTTTATATTATTTATTGATTTTTTTTTTTTTTTTTCTGTTGGTCTTTCATTTTCACTCGCTTCATTAGCACCGGCTTATCTTATGCTCCTGATTATCACGCCGCGACGCGAACGAACTCAATCTCTTCGTTTTTTTTTTTTTTTTCATTTTTTTTCTGTTCTTCTGAAGTCTCCCCTCAATTTTTCATTTTAAACACGTTATTTATTCTCCCGTTTCGCGACGAGGTTACGTCCGGTTCTTTACCCGAAAATTTTTCCTAAAAATAATAATAAAAAATAAAAAATATCCCTATATACGAAATCGAAATATGGTCTCTTTTATCTCCTGTACTGCGGTGAATGGATTACCTATGTAGCTATATACAGGTATGTACCTATCTATACTGTATTGTACTAAGCGTACGATTTTCTATGCAGATGGTAGAGGACAGCTCGGAAGTGCATTCGGGATAGGATGGCCTAGCTTCGGCTGCTGAATCCCCAATCGCAAACGATTTCTCTCAGGAAATTCCACTCCGTGGTATATACCTATACGTATATACACGTACACGTACACGTATACGTACGATATGCATTATGTATACAATAGACGAGCTGTACAGGTACAACATACATACATATATCTATATATAGGTATATACATATATACACTGTACCTATATGCAGTTAACATTCGCGGACATTGTCGTCGATGCAATTGAATCGTACAAAGGGGGTTCCTTATCGTACGAACAGACGCGCTCGCCATCTGCATCCATCTCTCTCTGCCTCTCTCCCCCCCCCCATGCTCTCATTATTCTAATACAGAGCGATATACCAAATGATTATTAATTAATATTAATATCAATATTATAATTAACAGTGAAACATGACCGCCGAATATTAGCATTGCACTCTTGATTATGGAGGATTACGTTCATTCATTTCCTTTAGTTTGATTTTTTTTTTTGTTATCGTTAATCGTACAATCCTTTGTCAGCGTATACAGTATTACGCTCTGCAAGCATCATATTACGTTTTATGTACATACACATACATATACATACCTACTTCTCGTTTTACATACCTATATCGCAGAGAATTTTACCATATAGTAGATTTATATATGTGTATACGTATGCAGATATTGATCCCCGTGGTCGGTAGGTACACCTACCCCGTAGGTACATACCTACACGTATGTATGTATGTAGATATGCACACATCGCGTGCATAGATTAAATACCCATATATACTATACCTAAATATATGTACTATATATCTCAGGTATGCACATGGCAAGATTTTATTATATAAATAATCGGAGCGATCCGATTGGAAAAAAGAAAAAGTTATCGTTCACATTCGAAATATAGAATGATAGTGTATTTTTCATTTTTTACAACTCGAATTTGATATATATGTATATCTATAATATTCTCATGCATAATTGTTTCCTGTGATTTGTTCATTATTCATCCTCTTATACTACATATACCGAAATCTTTGACCATCTATATACATATAATCCGTGGATCTATTTTCCCTATTCAAGTGAACCGTATACGAGTATAATAGACGAGATTCAGGCACGCGTAACATTGCCTCTTCGATAAGGTAAGCCAGGGCTAGCCTCAGAGCTGTCACGTGCAAATGTTCGCTTCGAACATGATGCCAATTAGTTCAGGCAGTTGATGGGCTATACCACGTACCTACCCGTATACCGTGCAGGGTAGTATAGTATCCTCCTCGTTGTATATGTACAACACGCACTTGACCCTCTCGTCAGTCGTCTAAGGAACTTCAGATTTCACCCTATACATATATATAATATAATATATATACCCATATATACCATGACTACGATACATGCACTGTCTATGATTTACGTTTATGTATATATACTATGTATATGGGCAAAGGGTATCCTGGGGCAAGTAAATAGGCTTAGCTATAAATTTAATAGGGAATTTAGAAGCGAGGAGCTAGAGATGAAGAAAGAGAGAGAGAGAGAAGGATAGTAAAATCTCAATGAATATTTAAAAATTGGCAAAAAAAAAAGGAAAAAAAAAGGAAAAGGCAGAAACAGGACAAAAGAAAAAAAATTAAAAAAATTTGACACAGAAAGTGAACAAATTATTTTTTCTAATTAAAAGTGGGTACAATTAATATGTCAAGCCTCGTTAAACGGCCTTGTAATTAAACCCGCACCGACCACGTGCTGCAGGCCTCCCATAATTCGTATTATGTAATTTACGTACGACCTAGACCCATCCCCGGGGGTATTACGGTGGTAAACATACACGTACCTATATAGGTGAGAAATACACACTGGGACCGGTTTCGCACGATCGTTTGGCACCCCCCCTCCCCTTTGGATTTTCGAGTATAATCTGGGATATGTATTATATACCTATAATATGTCAATGTGCAGTGCGCTTGAAGCTAATTAATTTTTCATTTTCGCGATACAGACCGATGAGAGTTCGAACGACTCGTTAATATCGATAAACGTATAATAGGTTCAAGAGTCTGCAGCGAAGATTGATGGACGTTTTGATAGATCTGGATAGGTACGTACGTACATATCAGGATATCAAAATTTGACGAAGAGAGTAGAGTGACTCGATGGCATATCAAACAAACGAATATCCCACCCCCGCGGGGCTCTAAACTCGTGATTATCTATGTCCTCTGTGACAGGGATGATCGTCGAGTGGATTTTTCAAACCGTGTCATCATCCTTCAGCTATCCCAATTCACTTTATTTATTTTTTAATTTTTTTTTCTCAATAATATCGGATGGATTCGGTTTTTGTAAAAAGGATACGTATATACTTGTTTTTTTGGTCATACCTATTCCAATATCGGATTTTGATCATCCTGAAATATCTGATTAGGTTTAAAAAATTGTTTCGAGATCGTAAATCGCTGACGAATTCTTATCTTTGTCGTTTTTCTCTTTCTTTTTTTTTTTTTAACCCATTCGAATAACATGTCGGTAAACTACTAGACGCTTTTTCTTCCGTCTCATATAACCTTATATCGATAAGTAGAGATAAATTTGAATTTATAGACGTATGTATATAGCTGATCGGATAGAATAGCTTGTATTTGAAACTACTTTTCTTTAAATAAATATACCTATACATATTTCAGTGAAATTTATTCGACAAGTGAGATATCAGACGTGATATAGATCCGTAATATTGAGTTTTGATGAATTTTGAGAATAGGCGGGTTGAAGTTCTGACTTTCAAAAGTTCCGGACGATAAATATTACGGATTTATTTAAGACTATATACAGAATTTTCGAAAACGTTAAAGTTCGGGATATCAGAATTCGGAAAGATCGGAATGCAGACGAGCTCAAAACTCGGAAAGTCAAAGAATCGGAAAATTTAACGATGCAGGGACACGACGCTCCATATGCTCGAATTTCAGGTTTCGGAATATCTGTGCTTTTCAATTTGAAGTTTAAAATCGACTATGCAGACTGTCGGGGAAATATCCTTTCTAAAAACTCTGATTCGGAAATATTAACATTCCCAACTTCAATATTTGGCCTCTTTCGGGAAAAGCAACAAGTACCTCGATGCGAGCAGTCGAAACATGATCATTGAACATGGAAAATCGCCGAAAATGGTGTTTAGCGAAAATTTTATCACCGACGAGACCGCGCTAAAAATTATCGCACTCTACAGCCTTCGTGGGAATGACATTCTTTTTTTTTTTTTTTGTTTTTGTGCAAAAAAGAACGAGACTACATGGATGAGCGACTAGTTATCTGAACATCGTATTTTACTTTTAACCACGAATACATACACATTGCGTGCGCGTAGATAAATACGTCGCGATTTTCGCATAACCACGTTATCCGCCAAATCTAGACGCATATATAAACGCAGGTATATATACATATAAATAATGTATTACGATGTGGAGATATTCATACCCGTACGTTGATAATAATGCGGGTGACAACGCGGCGCTGCGACGGGACTCGAGAGGCAGGCTGTAGGGTGTGGGGTGTAGGGTGTAGGGTGTAGGGTACGGCGGGCTTGACGGCACTCTGCGTGTGATTTACGCTGTGCGCACGGACACGTCGAGTGCCCTTGGCGCCTGCCCTGTTTTATGGATGAGATTTCGAGTCATCGCAGGATAGGTACGTAGGTACCTACGCTACGCTGCCGCGGTACGGCTACGGTTATACGGTACGTTTTGTCCGTGTCTCAAGTATACCCCCAGGTCGAGCGAGGCGAAAGAGATACGTTTGGACTGTGCTGCTTTCACCCGGAATTTCAAATTTTCTGCTAGTTTCATCATTCGTATTTCCATTTTTATCTCTCTCTCTCTCTTTTTTTTTTTTTTTTTGTTACATTTCTAGATACAGAAATTAAAAAGATACCAAAACCGCCCCCTTCTTCTGTTCATCATCCGTTACCTATACCAGATATTTCACCTCATCCGCAGACGCGGAATAATAAAACCGCGATAAAACCAATCTGCAACTATATAAATTCAAACTTTTTCACTAATTATACCTCGTCTAATCGAATCGGTTATACCTACTAATTTTTGTATCGCTTAATATATATAAACCGCTCTATAACGAAGCCACGGATCGATGCGAAGAACCGAATATAAACCATTCTCGGCAAACTTGCGGAAAAATTTCGTACAAATGGAGACAATTCTTATTTATCTTCTTCTTCTTTTATTTTTATTCATTTATTTATTTTTTTATTTTCTTTCTTGTCTTTCTCTCGCTCCGTGAGCACCAGATTTTAGCCCGAGTAGACAGACTGCAGTGAGCGAAATTTAAACGACCGCAAGAATTCATTCCGTGGGGCAAGATTTTTTTTTTTTTTTTTTTGCCGTCCGCTTAATTGCGGGGATTTTTGTATTTCGTTTCTTTTCATTCTTCTTTTTTTTTTTTTTTTTTTCGAATTTTATTTTGTTTTATTCGGTTCACTTGGAGTCTCCCACCGGGCATAATTAAGCGCTATATATGGCCAGGGTATAAGGTATATATGTACAGGGAATGATACAAATCTGTTGAAAAAAAAAAGTATATGAACAAACTTTCGAAAATAATTTATTGTGATTAATTTCGAGGATAATCGTCACCGTCATGACGTATAATAATATGTCTTTTATTTATTCGCGGTACGGTGATAAAGCCAATTTTTTATCTCATTGTTGACGAATGAAATTCGTCCGTTTACCCACAGCGAGACGAAGCGTAAAATGATCGATCGTCTAGGTTGGGTTAAAATATGGGTAAAAGTTTCGAGTTATTTCTATCGTGCAGGGATCGCCATAATTTTCCGGGATTTAGATCCTTGATATTTCTCGGCTAATCATGAAACGAAAGTTTGCATCTTTTTCTCCCTCGAGAGAGAGAGAGAGAGAGAGAGAGAGAGAGACAGTGAAGAAAATTGAAAAATTCACACCTACCCGGTTTTCATCGTAATAAACCTGTACCGTTAAATCTAAAGGTTGAGAATTTTCCGCGAACCGAGACTACACTGACAAGGCAAGAACCAAACCTCATACGGAATTGTTCTCAAAACCCGAAAGGCAGTTATCCGTATCAGTCGACAGCAGCTGGCTTTATATCAGTAATTCTGGACGTCGTTTTACACACCGAAAGCTCCGCTTTGCCTAAATTCAGAAACGCAGTTTTCCCCTCAACCGAATATAAACCCATATGCGATGAAAAAATGTACAGAAACTTCGTGTAAACGTAATCGGTACGTGTGATAAAATGGAAAAAAAAAAAGGAACGATCTTTTACTTTTTATCGATTACTGTATATTTGCGATTGATTATTATTTTTTCATTCAATTTATGACGTTTGATTACAGTTTGAGAACATTGCAACCCGCGGGTTTAAGTACCGGAAGAGTACGAGCCGCTTTAAGTCGAGCCTTGGATCTGTGGGCCAGAAATTCGAACCTGACATTCAAGGAGATAAACAGCAACACTGCGGACATACTGGTATCATTTAAGCGGTGAGTTTTTTTCAGATAATCTTGTAGTAAGATACATAAGATATCTTCTCCGTCCCGGATTCTTTGAAAGTTTTTCTCCGGGATGTATAAACTGCGCCCATGGAGAATTTTATTATCCCTAACATTACGATATGTAGGAAACGAACGGGAACTTTAACATCTCATCGGGACCGTTTTGGCCCGCAAGGATATACCCAGAGGCGCCGTTTTCTAACTCTGTACAAAATACATATAGGTGTATGTATATATATAACATATATACAGTTATACTGAATTCGTATACCGATACGCGTGTAATGCGCTTGAATGTGCGACGCGGCTATTCGCCTGAGCGCATTTTGCTCCAAATGCTCGTCGGCTGGAAATTCCCTACGTTTTCAGGTGCCATTGCGATCTAAAGGCAAGGATATATGTTCAACATTTATATGTGCAGGTATACCCGTAGACAGAAGTAGTTTATAAATATGGAACGGCTAACGTACAGGGCGTTTGTTATATCGAGTATTTTTTTTTTTTTTTTTTTCTAACTTTCGATTATAACAAAAATTTGAAGCCGGGTTAAAGTTCGGAATTTCAATATTCCGAACTTTCGACAAAATCCGTAATCAATTTTAAATGAATTGCTAATTTAGAGTACCTACCGTTCGGAACAATTCAACCCGGCTCCAAAAATCTATATACCTCACATCCGTGATAAAAAAAAAAAAAAAACCGAGAGAAAAAAATACCTTCTTCCAAAAAAATGATATATAATGAATACCTCGGGTTGACAAACAATAATAACCACATCCTATATACAAATGGCTGATGTTTGTTATTTCTTACACCCCTTAGCGCCTATATACATGTATATATATACTATATACGTATAAGGCGGATAAATTGGAGCGATTAAATCGCAAGAGGATCATTTGTTGGAGCACGCGGTGTCTCCGCGGGTTTTCTTTTTCTTGTTGTTACGTTGTCACCGTTATCCTCCTTTCTTCATCCCCTGGGTAAATTATTATATTCATTTAGCTGATTAACGATACAATAATGATAATAATGATAATAATAATAATAATAATGGAGAGTTGTAATATTGTCGTCGTCATAAGTGATTGATTTTCTGTACCTATACACTTACCTGCCCGCCGGTTATACTGTTGCTGTTTTTACTGCGGGGATATGTAATTTATTGAAACAGTTTTCCTTTCGTTCCTTCGCGTAGGAACTTCGTAGGAATTTGTTCTTAAGGGCTTAAGATTAATCAACGTCATTTTCTCTCGAGGTCTCTTTATATCAGGGCAGCTACTTTTCCTTTCATCACTTTTCATCAGAATTAGTTCGATAGTCAGAGAGGTGTGGTGACAATTTGAAGATCGAGTCATTTCACATCAAGTCGAATATAACCCATTTCTTGCTTTCTCTCTTATACGGCGTAAAAACGTTTTTGAAATGAGAAAAAATTTATCGTAACAATTCTGGAAAAATCTCTGTATAGTAAATTTCGTATAACTATAACGCGATACCGATTTCAATTGTAATTTTCATTCCTTTGTCTCTGTATGATACAGGATTTGGGTTTTACCTTGTGAGGGGTAGGTATGTGTATACGGAGCTCTGCGTATGGGCAGGTATATATTGAATAGAATTGTGGATAATAGTTACCGAATCGTGGAGAGAGTTTGGCTTCTGGCTAATGACCCTGTAGCCCTTAGGTTCAAATTATTCATTAATCAACCCCTAAAAACAGAGGAGGGAAATTAAGTACCGGATTTCCGTATCGTTAATGGCTTGCCTCCGGTCCGTGAAAAAAAAAATGAAAAAATATTTATAATTTATGTCAAAAACGTTTAAAATTGAACAGCTACGCGAAAAAAAAAGAAAGAAATAACAATAATGATCTGAAATTATTTCTTAATTTACTGATTAATAACCCTCGTAATAAATTCTCTTCAAATGTTTCGGCTCATTTTTATAATTTTATTTTCGGATCATTGCGGAATGTAAAGTAGTTCAATGCGCAATGCAGCCTTGACTTTGAGCCAAACCGCTAAGGGCTAGGGTACGGGGTAAGGAGATGGAGATGGAAATGGAGATGGAAAATGGAAAATGGGAATGAGAATGGAAATGAGAACTCGACAGCAGGAGAACAAATTTAGTTACATAAATACCAGAGTAAAGGAAAAGGAAAAGGAAAAGGAAAAGGAAAGGGAAAGGGAAAAGTAAAGTCTGATGCGAATTGGAGGACGCAGAAAATCCAGTTTTGTTCACGAGAAATTTTCGGGTTACTCCGAGCGGACAATATTGCCTGCAGTGAATTTCAAGGATTTATATTTAATGATGCATATCAGTAAAAAGATTCACGATTTTTAACCCATCTCGGCTTATATTCTCTCTTATCGATTCCTCCTTACGATTCAAAATATATATACGGATTATAGGTAGGTACTACCTACGTCAAACGACGCTTTAAAAATTCTGAGTTAGATCGTTTCAACCAAAGAAAAAATAAATAAAAATGAAAATTCATCATTCAAACATCCGCACAACTATCCATCTTTTTTTTTTCCTAACAAAATTGAATAAATTTTTATAAAAAAAAAAAAGAATAGAAAATCGATGTTTTTCGTGGGACGACGGATCATTTTATCACTCGGCTCTTCCTGCAGGTAGACGTAATATAATGTCAGGAAGACACTCGACGACGTATAAGAAACACGGCTGGAACGAACCAACGTCGTAGTTTTCCACGTCCCTGTGGGCACGTTTAATATATAACCAGGTTATCCCTTGAAACGGCGTATATAGATCCTTTCGAAAATGAAGATAGAGGATATGAGAGCGAGAGACACCGATATGGCGTTTTCGCGTTTTCGTTTCTTCTTACAAATTTTTCTTTATCTATTCATTTTTGTTTTTTGGTTTTTTTGTTTGAATTTTCCTTCATGTCACTGTCAAATATCGCTTCGGAGTCAAAAAATTTCGGCACGTCACACGCCAGCAGAGCGGTTGTCCCCCTTTTTGTCACACAGTTTTATCCGCTTAGGGAGAACGGCTAACCCCCTGAAACCGAAGTTTTTGGTCCCGAGGTTATATCATGCGCGGCCGCCAACTTATACCGCGGTAAGAGATATCAAGATCCCCTTGTTGTTTTTCTTCAAACCACTTCTTCTTCTTCTTCTTCTTCTTTTTTTTTTCTTATACTCTTTTTCTTCTCCTCCGTTGGAGAGAAGCTATCGTCTCATCGAATACACACCTTATAACTCCGACAAGGTATAAACCGTTGAAAGGAGATTTTGGGGTACGGTTAGAAATTCGACAGCGTAAATTCGCCTGAATAATAACCGTAAGTAACCCGCAATGTCAGAATTTTCCGTGACAGATGAATTCAATTAGACGGAAATTATATTCGATTCAGTATATTCGCATAATTAGAACGAAATTATGACAAATAGCAAATTCATATATTCATATACATGAAGATGATTAAACCGAGTATAGGTATAGTATAATGGGTAAATTAGTTGTGGTTTGCGCACAAGGGGCCACGCTGTTAACTTAGTAGTAAACGACAATGATCTACGTTAGAACTCTTGTGATAAACTCGCTGCCGAGGATTCCATTTTCGAGGTGACCTCGGTACCAGGTCTGTCCCGAAAGTGTTTCACCCTAATTAGCCGCGACGAAGATCTGCATTACTTTACCTCGCTTTAGCCTTTAGGGCGAACGCGACGCCACATAAGCTCACCGGGGTAGAGAAGTAGATTGTCTCGGAATTTCTAAGGCATCTTCGAACTTTGATACTACAAAATTTTCACCTTAAGTTTAGAGGAAATTTCTCTACACGCTGCAAGCTCGAGCTCAG
Source organism: Macrophya alboannulata (assembly GCA_949628255.1). NCBI lineage: Eukaryota > Metazoa > Arthropoda > Insecta > Hymenoptera > Tenthredinidae > Macrophya > Macrophya alboannulata. Next base: position 2,556,431 of record OX451212.1, on the reverse strand, counting down.
AACTCAAAGCTCGTAAAATCGAACGGGCAAATATTCCAACGGTATATGAAAATGCCGTGAATCGCGTTTGACGATGGCAAACATTACGAGAAGGAGAAAGATGGGAAGGGAGACAAGAGAAAAGAGAAAAGCTTTATTTCCATAATTTTGGAATCTCCTTCGCGTCAGGGGGTGAAAAAAAAAAATAAATAATAAATAACGGCAAAAATACGTATATAGGCATAGCGGAAAAAAAAACCGTCGGTTCATCATTTGCGAGAATAAAACAAGATTATCGCGCCAACAACAGCGTTTTAGTCTTCGTCAATCGATACCTTCGGTAAAAAAGAAAAAAAAAACAAAAACGTTTTCCAATTTTTCTTCTTGTTTTTTTTTTTTTTTTTATCATAAGATTCCGCTATCCAAAATTATAATAAGAAAAAAAAAATTGCAATATAACTACACCCTCGCGATATTATGCGCCCCAAAAATCAAAGATTTATATACATATTTCAACGGAAGTAATCATCGACCAGCTGTCGCTGAATAAATCCGCACAATATATTTCCGTTGCGAATTTTTACCGCGGCGTTTCATTTTCATACTCATTTTTTTTTTTCTTCTTTTTACATTGACTTGATTTGCAATCGGAACTCTCCCGGTACACTACCCAACAATATTTTATTCAACCGACCAACGAAATGATAAAAAACAGAAAAGGGAAAAAAAAGTGAAATAAAAAATGAAAAAAAAAAAAAAAAAAAAAAAAAAAAATTGTAACTCGGGATGAGGGGGGACGCGTTCGCGGTATAAACGCGACTTCCCTTCGCGTTGAAACGATTTTCAAATAATTTGATATTTAACGCTTCAATTGGGAATCGTTCGACCGGCAAAGACACGACGGGAAGAAAGGGGACACCGGTTTCCTTCCGAAACTCGTAAAACCCCTTTTCAAAACCTCACTCTCGCTTATTCGAAATTCGACTCGTTATGCTCGGGAATTACTGTTATCATCGTTTCAGTACAATTGTCATTATTATATACCTACGTAATTTTCCCGTTTAAGAAATTTTCTCACAAGTTTTTTTCGTTTTTTTTTTTTGTGACTTTGATTACCGTTTCCGTTTCATTTATTCATTCACTTATTTTTCTAACAGAAAGAGAGAGAGAGAGAGAGAGAGAGAGAGAGAGAGAGAGAGAGAGAGAGAGAGAGAGAGATTAGTTCCGGATAAAACCTCGGACGATATCCGCATAGCGGATAAATCGATGTTACAAAACCTCGACGATGGGCGGAATTTAATTTACTTTTCGTAGCCGTTAAGGCTTTCCCGATACCCATAGCGAAAAAAATAAAAATATATATATATATACATAGGTATAAACATATAAAAAAAAAAAAAAAAAAAAAAGAAAATGCAATCTGCTAGCGGGAAATCTACTCCGCGGTACGCAAAGAGCACACTTCCGACTATATACTTTAGCGATCACCTGAGGAGATTTAGATATGCGAAAAGAGATATGCGTGCCTCTTGCTTCTGCTCCTCTCATCTCGGCAATCTCCGCACCCCCTGCCCGGCGAAAAAAAAAAAAAAAAAAAAAAAAAAAAAAATTCCCAGGGATAATATATTGAATATTGGATTCATTTCAGAGGAGATCACCACGATGGATACGCTTTTGATGGAAGAGGCCAAATCCTGGCTCACGCCTTTTTTCCCGGACCGGACCTCGGCGGAGACGCGCATTTTGACATCGAGGAAGTCTGGCTTCTCGACAACGACGAGGTCACCGGTGAGGGTGAGTAATAATACGAACATTTTATGTACCAACCCAAACCGATTATAAGTATAGCGATAAACCTTTTTATTCTTGAATCAAAAGTAAAGGATCTGCACCTTCGCCATGAGGCTGCAGGAATACCAAATAGATATCGTATTCGGAAATTGAATCTCTTGTTTTATTCAATCGAAACTTTAACAGCGGAAATCACTCTCTTCTTTTACTTCTTCTACGATTTTTCTACGATCATCTATATGTACATATATATGCCTTTCTTTTTGGGTCTATTTTTTTTCTTTCCGTATATAACGTTGTTATACGTTACTTGCTTTCAGTTGCACGCCTCAACTTTGGAATTTAATCGCAAACCCTTCAGACTACCCCTGCAGAATTCAGTGAACTCGAGAACTTTACTCGTGACTAAATTTCATTGGGTTTACTCGGATTTAGCCCCATATTCTTTCGTCTTCTATATACATATATATCTTTCGTTCTCTCGCGGTTTTATTCATACCGTGCAGCATTCCCCCGACGTTTGGCGGATACATTTTTCATTTAGCTGTGGATATTTTAGTATTATTTACTCTCATGGTTCTAAGGTAGTATCAGCGTGCAGGCATTATCCTCAGTATCTTATACCCGTATACTCGCATGAAATTCTCAGGAGATTCTTTTCCTTTAAAATCAAATAAACCGCTACCTTCCTATTTCCATCTCCGTCTCTATCTTTATTATTCTCTGCCTCACTTCTCTCCAGGGTTCGGATAATCTTTGTAGTCTTTAAAGAGCCCACTAAATACGTTCTTGAAATCTAAATCGGCAGGGATGAAGATGACGATGAAGATCCAATTTTATTCTCACTAAATTTGATCTCCAATTCGAAAAACGTACATTCGAAAATAAATAAATATATATGTCTATCTTAATTTACAGTTTCAATCAACTTCGTCGTAGCTAATGTACCTGTCCTACCGTTTTCGCACGTCTAATTGGCCACCGGCTATACCCTATATCGCGTTCTAGTTATATTAGTTGTGCGTTTGCTGTTACGTAGATGCTAGTTAGCAAAGCGACGCACATCGTTGCCCAAACTCGTCGTCGACCCTAACGTTCTAATAATTATCGTTAGCGAACTGAGAGGAACGGCTGATTTTCCCACGGGAGAACGAACAGAACGTTGATGGGCCGGGTCCCGTGCCTAGATACATAGAAATTTGCTTATATAATGGAACTGAATTTCTCCTGAATTGATTACATCGTCTGAAAAAAATCTCTTCCGTCTCGTGGTATACATTCTCGGTGTATATTTTTTGACCTGTACATTTTATTTTTCGTAAAATCATGGCCCGGTAAATACGTGTACTTAATTCCAACTATGCGGAAAGGCTCGAGGTTTGGGATTCTACCTGCACCTGGGGCGCTTTGGGATATCTTTTGGGGGATGCGGAGCGATAAATTCTAAAGTCCCCCTCCTATTACGGTGCCAGAGACAAAGATAAAACTGGGCGACCGCGACGGCTTCTCTATGTGTATATATATATATAGTCAGGAGGGACTTCCGGTGACCACGTGCCTAAAATTCAAGGCAGTTGTGAAAATTCCATTCGGGAAACGGAGAATACGGAGAAGAGGATATGGGGCGGACGGGAATTATCTCGTACGGATAAATATTTGCTTCTATATTGATTGAGCAGTGAAAATTGACGGTATAACTATAGGGGCGCGATGAGTTTGAAAATGTATGAGAAACTAAGAAATTAAAACTAATACAGGCAATGATAATAAATGGAGAATTGAATGATGAGAATTTAACACAAGACGCGGTTTTTTCAACTTTTTTTTTCTCCAAACACTTTGTTACACTTTTCTATCTCGCAAATGCGAATTTTGCCATTCGTTGGAACAATCGCGATGCGAAACCGCGTTGAATAGAATCTCATGCAAATGTCGACTCCGCGTGATATAACCAGCGCGAGCAAAATATAAAAGGGATGAGAATAGGTTCTGCTGCGGGAAAAGTTTTACATTCCATCTTTTTTTTTTTTTCTTCTTTCATTTTCTTTGTTTTTTTTTTTTTTTTTTATAGAACAAACTCCTCCTCGTCGACGGTACCAGGTGTTAATAAAATGTCATCACCCCGACGGGCTGATAACCTTTGCAAAACTCGTAAAACCTCTTACCATCTTTTTTATTTTTTTTTATTTCGATTTACCCTACTTCTCGTTTGCTTTTTTTCTAACGTATTTCTGCTATGTATATACCTTATAGAAAAACTACAGATAGGTAGACTTCAGTTGGTCATACTCGACAGATTCTTTTTTTTTTTCCACTAAAATTTCACCCAGTTTTCGAGAGGGCTAAGCGGGGTTAGCCATGACTCAGCTCAGCTTCTCTAATATATATCTCGAAGTATACGTAGTCCATCGTGTTCTAGTGACCCAGTTGGCGGATACTTTTGCGAAACGAAAAGATTACCCGGGAATTGCAGTTTTATACTAATAATAGGACCCTTAGCTATGTAATACTTCTTTGAAATACAGCATATATATATTTTTTTTCTACTTTTTTTTTCCTTCACAATGATCACGTACCAGCTAGTCATAAGTCGTCGCGATACTAAGTTTCCGTTCTGACTTTGACCGATTCCGAACCTTACGACCACTCGAGTTGTTATTATATCACATTTTTTTGCTTTCTCTTTCTTTTTTTGGTACTCAGAGAAGGAAAATCTTACCCTTCGATCGATAATGCCCACATCTTGTAATAAAATCACGTACATGCATCGTCTGCGACGTTCTGAACTTCCATCGTTTTAAATCTCGCTTGAATAAGGTTGAGTAGAATTTTTCTACGCTTGGAAATTTGAGGGAGGAAAAAACGTTCTTATTCGAAACGAGTTTACTAACGTAAAATTGAAGGAACGGGTCTTCCTTCCTTCCTTCCTTTCTTCCTTCGTTATATATCGATTATCCCGTTTAAATTCGCCTATAAATTCGTTGAGCAGCCAGATGGCTACTATCGAGTATTTGGTTCAGAGTCATCCACGGATTTACGTTACTAAAACGGACAGACGTACGGGAGTAACGTAATTTCTAAATTAGAATTCCGTCCAGAAGTTTTGAATCCTTGCCAAAAACCATCTTTAGTCATAAAGCCTACACTGTTGGAAAAAATATGTCAATTTTAACTCATTTCGCATGTCCCATTAGGTCCACTAACTTTTTTTAGTTATTTTCACAGAAACATGATATGTAAACCCTCAACATGGGATTTAAGTTGATATTTGTAGTTCCATTCCATGAGTCGATAATACGTAATCAATCTGTTGAATTGAAAATGATTGAATGTTCATAACGAATGATAGCTAAGTCAAATCAACTGAAAATACAGTTGGAATTGATATTTTTAGTTTTTATATACATAAACCATATGTTATTTGAAAGATTTAACATAAACATAAAGTTATTTCTTTATTATTCTGAAGTTAACATAATAGATGTGTCAAGTTCTGTGTAATTATGTTAATAATAATTTTCAACATGAAATACCAGCTTAACTTAAATCGAATTCGTTAAATTAACATTCGAATATGTATTGACTTTAACATAATATCGTTAACTACGAATTTTTTTGACAGGAATACACAATTTTTCCAACAGTGTATAGATCCCTCTCTCCACGATCTGCCACCTTCCGGATTAATTCTATCGATCAAATATCAATCGTAGATCAGTTCCCGCGCGTTAGCGACCTACGTAGTCCGTCTCGGATGAAATTTAGTGATTGTTTAATACAGGAAAACTAGATGATCGTTGGATAATGAGCGATGAGTGATCGAAGGACAAGAAAATGGGAAAAAGTATCGTTATAATTATTTTTTCTTCTTTTTCCAATCGTTTTTTTCTTTTTGAGTGAAAGTTCTGAGCAGACGTTGGTACACAGTTCATCATCGGGGAGTGCATAAGACAAGTGAGAAATTCAGGGGGGGGGGGTTGGTAACGACCGAGATTTGAAGCTATTGTTTGTTATAAACAATAGGGTAAACTTCTTGCTTCACTCGCTCCTTCGAAACGGTGTAGTTCCGGTTGGTACGGTTTATTCTCTGTGCAGTAGGAATAGAGAGAATATGAAACGATCGTTATTATAATATAATAGGGTGCTTATAGTGGTAAACGCCGAGTTGAGATTGAGTTTAGAGCACTTAGTTTGCTGCAGTTGCACCGGATGAACAATTGCGGTGCCGTAGGATTACGGTTACCTGGAAATGTAGAGAATTTTCATCGAGCTTATAGCGCCGGTGATGCGGGGTACTGGTGTAGCAAAATTTACGACAAATGGACACGATTCGTTACGCTAAATACGGATTTCGGTAACGCGCCGAACTTCCGGATGTACAAGGAGAATAGGAAATCGTTAGAAACGATTATACGAAGAAATCAAGATTCGCAATGCTGCTAATTACCAAACTACGAATTTCCGCCTGCCTAGTTGTTGTCGGTGAGTTATATTAACGGAACCATGGTACTTAAAAATTTGAAGGTAAGGAATAGGCTTCTACTTTTCGAATTTTTTATTCTTAAATTTTCTTTATCTCTCTTCATTTTACCTCCTCCGTAAATCCGGGTTAATACCTTAGACGTAGAGTAACGTTCGTAGGATAAACTTGATACAGTTTAGCCCTCAGCTCCGCGGGGTGGATGAAGGGTACGTTGTTGCTAATTCAAAATTAGTCCAAGATTCTAGCCGTCGTATAATTTGTAACGTGTAACGTGTGTGACGTTAATTTTACCCCTGTGCCACGTAGGAACGTATAGGTACGTCAACAAGACAGGAGGATGTTAATATCTCCTAGGTGTATACGGGGTTAGATACCCTGGCTACGAGGGCGTCGCGTCGTCGTCATATCTATGCTAATAGAACCGTATACCGCTTTTCCTCGGCCTATAGATATAGGGAGGGTTTCATGACCGGTAGAGGTCTCGGGGTCGGTTCAGGGCCCAGGAATTCCGAAGGAGAATTATTAACGAGGGCAATCGGCACCAGGGACCAACCCCCTTTCGTTCTCCCTCAATCTACCACCCATTTATGCCTGTTTGCCTTTTCGGCGCTTCGCCATCCGCCCATATCCACCTACCTTCGCTCATATCAAACCGTATTATTACTATTACGCGCATACTAGGTATGCCACGAATGCCTTACGTGTATGAATAATGCATACATCAGCATCATCGACCGGGGCTTCTAGCTGCAGATATAAATATGGCCAATTCCGAGCCGGTAGTCTACGAGGCTCTTTACAATATTTCGAGCAATCGTTTCAGTTCTACAGAATCTAGCCGCGGATCAATATATAACGTTTTCTTAATAATATGATGAATCAGATTTATTTTCCTCATCAGAATACATTTCCCGTTATAAATTGTATTAATATACATGTATCGATCACTCGTTGATCTCTCGTGCTAGTTCGAAACGCGTGTAAATGGAAAAGGGATAAGTAAGTAGCACGTGGGATCCGATGTTACCCGTGTTTTGGATCCGGGGGTTGATGGTACATCGGGGATTAGCCCGGACCTGGAGGATGTTCTGGTTAACCCCGAAGAGGTTTTCCCATGGAATCGGGAATTCTTGAAGAAGCCTCTTTTACCTCTTATTTTTCTTTTCTTCTTTTTTTTTTTTTTTTTTTTTTTATTCTTTCGCTTCTCTCCATTTCTCGGCAACGATGAGGCGGAAAAACATCTCCTCTCCTTCCTTCGTCTTCGTTATCAAGTTTCTGCGCATCGTATGCTTGACCCACATCTAGAGAGACTTAAATAAAATTCTTTTGATGAGCCAACTACACGGTGCTATTCAAGTTATACTTCGCTCATCGTCCTCATCCTCGTCTTCATCCTCCTCAATTTTCTACTCTCTACTGCGGTCGAAAGAAGATGCGTATGAATATATGTATTATGCATTACCCTGACTCGCAGTAGGGTTCTCAGCACTCTACTCTTTGATCAATCGTTTTTAGTCTCTTCAAAAATGGCCCCTGCCAGATATAGGTATACTCCCGATCCGTGGGTCGTCTAACTTCTTGTTGGAATAGCGATGGCAGATTTTCACGTACCCAGCTTCGCGCCTAATCTGCATTGCAAATGGGTAGTTTAAACGCAATTAGTAGCCGTATCCTACATCGCTGGTAGGTGAAAAGGCCGCGTGTACGTGTGTTCATATATTTTACCACCTATATACGTATAAAGGCTCTTGTACATACCACGTTGCTCCGTAACGTGTACGTAACGCGTTACGGAGCAAGAATATCTACTCTCTAGCTCCGTATCCTACATTCTACATTCTACATTCTACATCCTGGGTGACACCCTAGTCGAGACTTCTATACGAGGGTGTAAAGATCGTTGCCTCCGTCAACGAGGAGGAAGAAAATGCTTCGTATATTGAACTCCTCTGCATCCAGTATCCAAATCTCAGCGTTTACCTTTACGATTTTGGTTAGGGAGAATGTTTAGATAGGGATCAAAGGATTGGCTATTGGAACTGGTCCAGGTTTGTCGAACTTCTCTGACTACCGATCGATAAATGGGAGATATTTATTCTCCCCTAACCCGTATGACTCTGGAAGCTAACGTCAGGTATTCTCACCTCCCGGAAACCCACTGGACCTTTTTCAGACCAGATTCTCTCCTCCGGTAAAACATTCAGAATTAATTCTTTCGCGTCCGTTTAATTGACGCTTCTCAATTTTTCACGCTAAAGAGTACCGATCTTCCAGAAAACTTTCCGTGACTATTCAAAACGGATACTGACTGATGTCTCGGTTCGGTATAAGTCGCGTTGATGTTCACGAGAACTTAGCTCATCCGCGCCTCCTTCTCTACTAACTATGTCACGAAGTGTATAATTATGTTGTTCAGTTCCATAGATTACACACGTATTATATGACCAACGGTATATACTCCGAGCTAAATTACATAGATGCAAAAGACAGACGGCTTCATGTAGTAAAACCTGATTAATTTACACGGACCAATTAGCGAGGGACGCGTTAGTTTAACGACCCATAAATTTCGTTTTGTTAATGTCGAGGTTTTGTTGCTCTGCGTGAAGGGCGAAGCATCCATGTACGTTTAGATGTATGTAAAAACGATTTCCACTCGGGGTATATACCGCCCTTGTAACACACAAAGTCCGAAGTACATAATAAAAAAGAAAGATATAATTCTGCCCGAATATGACGTGTTTTGGGACATTTTTACTCATAAATTTCTTCTCATATTTATTTTTCAGGTACGAGTTTGTACGCTGTGGCAGCCCACGAGTTTGGTCATTCCTTGGGACTCGCTCATAGCTCGGTAAAGGGCGCGCTCATGTATCCTTGGTACCAGGGGCTACCAGACGACGAATTACCGGACGATGACAAGTGGGGAATCCAGCAGATGTACGGTGAGTGTAGTATGAGATTAAATTCATCAAATCAGTATCGACACGTAGCTACGTGAGACCTACGCCGCGACAAGGAATATCTAACACCTAAAGCCAAACAGCGAATGTGAACCGTGCCTCTAATTAACTATTTGAAAGTCGGTTTTTCATCGGACCCCACGAACCCTCCACCGACCCTCGCTCTTTCACCATCGCAAAATTGACTCCGGGACAGATTTACTCGTCATTATATGAAGACCTCCCTTTGTTAGAAACTTGAGAGCGACCCTGGTCCCTGTGCTTACTATGAACGTGTGATACGGTGCGTAACTGACAGAATTCGTACAATCGAGATATCACAGTAAATTTGAACACGCGCACGTACACCGTTGTACATACATTTGACATTTATTTATACACTCGAATCCGGTAACGGTCGTAACTCGTCACGTATCTACGTATATATGTAGGTACGTTACTCGTACAATTCCCTAACACGACCGGTACGTATTGTATTTGTAAATAACACCGGGGTTTGCGGTGATGACATCCAGGGAGTAGGTATTATAACTGGGTGACGAGGTACGGGTGAACGTGGGCTATATAGCAGCTCTATTTCCGTCGATACTTATTATTCCCTTGACATGTGTACATTTCCCAGTTTTTTCTTCTATACAAGAATAACGATTTTTTTTTTTTCTGTTTTACGGAGTTTTGTCCGATTTTGACGTTGTCTTTTCTGGTTTCAGAAAAAATATTATTTCCTTTTTTTTTTCCAATTCAACTCTCTTCTATTCGTTATAAATTTTCCCAGGGGATGAATAACAGATTTTTTTAAATTTCGCTTCGCTGAATTAAGCGAAATTACTTTCACGTTAGGCTCCGGGCTGCTGTTTATACTTATACTCGATGGTATATCACGAGGTCGCGGTTTTCAAAATTTATTGCGTTATTTCGCAGATTCAGAGATATCTGGAATACCTACTTGCTTTTGAGAAGTCGAAACGCGGCAATATTTATTGTGATTTTTTTCTTTTCATTCAATTCGGTGATGTATATCGGTTAAATAATTCGTTACAATGGTCGGAAGTATGTTACGCGTATACCTATAATCCGGTCGGTGATACATGCAATTATTTCGGTTGTTGAGTTCGAGGATAGAGACCGAAGGAAAAAAGGAAGTATGAAAAAGAGAAAAAACGAGGAAAAGTGAAAAGGGAAAAGCAAAAAGCGAAAAGACTGACAAGAGGAAATTCTCTTCAATAGCATCGGCGCAGTTGAAGGGGAAGAGGGGTAGGGTAGGGTAGTCGGTCGAGTGATCGATGTCGGGAGTCAAGAGATATTAGAGACTTCAAAATCCTGACACCTAGGGGAGGCAGAAACTCAAACTCGCGTCACATTTATTATTCGCCTTTTATTCTCAGCAGGGGGATGTTTTGTGTATAAGGAAACGGGCTCCGATGAGCGTATGAATTCAGACTTTTCTAACAACGCCCGTTGGCGCCGTAAACGTCGCGTCGTCGTTATACTCCCTTATCAAATTTTCATTCACTTTTCACTATCATCTTCCCCGAATGCTGAAAACTAAAGAAAAAAAAAAGAAGATATATGCTTTATTTCAACCCCCATATCCGCACGATTGTACTTCTTCATCCCCGTGCGAAGAAATATATCGATCAAGAAATATTTTTCGACTAAGAGTTTAAATTAGCCCTTTGTTCATTCTATAAGTAGAAATTATTTTTGGGAGATTTAGGGGTTACCTGGCTATTTTCGTACTCATTCACAGTACGGTTTTAGGTTTACGTTATTTAGGTATAGAGCTCGCGTATATTTACGTCACTCTGCAGTTACGTAGAAATTGCGAAACTGAAATTCAGCTTTAACGCACGGACCAGGGGGTGGTTTGGTGGTACCTTGTCTTCGTTAGGTCGAGCGGACCGAACAAAACCAGAATTAGGCTTCCGCGTTACTCCCAGAAATTCGGCTCAGATATATATATACACAATATATATACATACATACGTATTTCCACGGTTTGTATATACGTATATATAGACACAATTACCCTTCTCGTTAGATACGTATACAAATAAATATATACGTCTATGTAATACCTATGTAAGAGAAAACCATGGGGATTTTCATGTCTCTTGACTTATTGTTCGTTCGCGCCTTCTGTGACCGAGTTTTATTTTATTCTATTTTATTTTTTTATTTTTTTTTCTCGTGTGTTTTACTGACACTGGTGAGGGAAGAAGATGATTAATGTTGTAATATTTAGCTCTGGTTGTCACGGATGAGGTAAGAGGTTGGGGTGTTTGGTCCTCAGTGAAAAATGAATAACGAAAAAAAGTCTAAAAAAAAAAAAAACGAAGGAAGAAAGAAAGAAATAAAGGTTTTCGTACGATATATACCGCCTCGACTTGAAGACTGTTTCCGAAAAACTTTTACCTTTAGATACGAGTGAGTCGGAAACTTTTCCCACTTCTCCTAATGGTTGTAGTTCGTGTTCGACAAGGTATTTTCTCTAATCTTGCCATAATCATACTTTAGCTTCTTTCGTTTGATCGCGACTCTGAAGTAGGTAGGTATATATTGTACTAACCTGCGTAGTATTCTCTTACCCATAGAAGCCGGTGTATATATAAATATGGATTTATGTATATACACATATATACACACATATATATATATATATATATATATATATGTGTGTATATATATTATACACATCTACTTGAAAGCAAATTACTTGGTAAAAGTTTGTCGATTTTAATCAATTTATTAACAAACGCTCGCGCGATAATAGTCCTTCAATAATAAGACCATAAATTTGCTGTGGAAAACTTTATCGTCCGTAAATCTCTCCTCGAGAGTTTGGTGAAGATTAAAAACTCCCACGGAACAAACTGGTGATTTTTTTATAACCTAAAAAATGAGGGAAAAAAACAGTAAACCTTGATCAACGATTAGCATTGCAACTTCGAGCTAATTAATTTATGAAAGATAGAATGATTTTTTATTTTCTATTCTCTTCTTCGTCTCGTTGAGGTCGCTCGGTCAAGATTCTCTCTTCTCAACTTATCGTTAGACGATCTATTTCACCTAAAATAAATAAATTTTACACCGGCTAGAGTCTCGAATTGAAGTCATTTACAGAGTAAATAGAAATTTCATTTATCAACGGTTTGAATGTATAACTCGTGGTAGATGTAGATCTGATTGCTGTAACTATGTGGCAAACATTATCGGGGCTCAAATGAAGGCACTCCAAATGGCTCGCTTCCGGTACCGCACCACCGTGCGCGGAGATTCCAAAGAGAAGAAGAAGATGAAGTTGAAGTAGAAGAAGGAGAAGAAGAAGAAGGAGAAATTGGACGTTTTGTTATTTAAATGAAAACGGGAACAGTAAAGGGCGGAAAACATGGAGCGATGGTTGAACTCGGTTCGTTTTCATTAGCAGCCCGCGTCGTATAGCTCGGTAATTATTTAGCCCGCGTCAACTGCTACAGAGTTTTATCGTTACATTTGCACTCGAGTTCTAGAATTTCCGTTTTCCAACTCTATAACGTTTCTACTATTATACTCCAAATGCCGGGGGTCTGCATTTAGTCCGTTTATTTTTACTGCTCCGTTTGTTTTCAGAGAGCTTCGCGTTTTCCAACCACCCACATATAGAGGTATATGTATAGTTATCTCTACTATAACTATATACATGTAGCCATACATCTGCCCTTGCTGATACCTACCGAATACTCCCACAAACGAACCGGTACCGAAACACGTATGCGTACACCGCGGAGGTGTTGAAAGCCCGTCGTATCTTTACAGCAATTATAATTGGAGAGCGAATCCGTTGAAAACAGGAACAAAAAAAGAAAAAGAAAGAGAAAGAAAGAAAAAAAAAAAAAAGTGGTCAATTACTTCGAAATAGCTCGAATGCTCTCTCGGTTGTAGGTAAAGGAAGGTACATTACATTGCCTAGATATAAATTTCATCTGCAGTTTTTTCTCTCTTTTCTTTTTTATCGTGTTTTTTTTTTTCTCTCGGTTAAACAAGAAAACTTATGTATAACTAATATATGTGCTCTGGAATAATATTTCCTCTTTATGTGAATTTGAACAAGAAAAAAAAAAAAATTATCAAATTACACATTTTTTTTTTCTGGAAAAAGCTCTCGCTGCAGTAGGTACAATGGAAAGTAATATTAAACCATGCTATTCGATAATATCTATATATATTCTAGCCACGTTCCTATCATTTGTCTTTCACCCAAACTGGGTACGTTTTTCACTGCAGTTTTAAATCACACGCCGCGAAGATATGGGGGCTTTGTGTAACACTTCAACCCCCTCCCACTCCCCCACTCCCCCACTCCACCCCCGTAACCGTGAAAAGTTTAGCAATTCATCCGGTTGAGAATATCATATTTCTCGTCGTCACACAGAGGGTTTATACTACTTTTATACCTCATAGCTTTCTTTATATATGTATATTCTATATTCTTTCTTTTCTTTCTCTCAAAAGTTGAGTAAACTTCAGAGATTATTATTCCACACCCTAGAATTCGACTGAAGTAAATTCGTCGGAATATCTGCGGCCCTTAAATTTGTCTTTTTATCGTTTATTTTGATTTTTTTTTCTCTTTCCCTCATTCCCTCAAATCCCGTTTGCTCTGCTTATTCCCATGTGTGTAGATCTCAGGTACCTACCTACTCCATACTAGCGTTGAGCCCGTTCCACGTTCGTTTGCTTTACTACTTACTTCTCCCAGTTTCTTTTCTTTCTTCTTTTCCCATTTTCCTTTCTTTTTTTTCTATTTTTTCTTCTTGCTCGTTCCTTTATCATTCTGTGTTCACAAGGTTCGTTTGTTTTTACGGGTTAATCTCGGCTACGAACATACCTATATCAAGTAGGCGAACCTTGTCCGCGGGTTTTGGTAAAACAACAGTCGTAATATAACACGCTGGCTGGTTGGTTTGTACCAGAGCTCATATACTCTGCTCTTGAGATATTTCCCCGGAGTAATAAGTCGTTACTGAAAAAAAAAAAAAAAAAAAAATACGAAAATTTCTCCCAGAGCTGAATAAACGTACGATTTTACTTACATCGGTTTACAGTATAACAAGAAAATCGATGAGAAAATATTTCTATCTGTGATTTTGTATTAAAATATACCGCGGATTCGAAAACAGGACTAAAACAACTGCACGGTGAGTCCAGGCAATTCGATATTCAAAGGCCGATATATACCGCGAATTCTAGCTGCAGCACTTTTTTTCGTGATTAGACTGTGATTAGCCCTTTTTTTTTTTTTTTTTTTTTTCTTCTTTGCTTATTTTATTTACCTTTTGTGTGTGTTTTTGGGCTTTTTAAACTTTGGGGTCTCTCTCGTCAACGGAGAAGAACGCTCGATAAGCGTAGTACGGTATATATATATATAGCTTTTTACTTGGATGAACCGTATACCAGGGGACAATTTCATTTGCATTTTTTTGATTAACCTTAATTGTTACACGATTTAATTAAACTGTCTTGGAATTAGCAATCTTCGTCCTCTTTGTATTTAAACGAGTATACACAGCAGTTACACCCTCGAATGTATGTATGTATGTATATATTCAACATTCCTACACCGATAAACATGTACATACATAGTACATCTACCTTTTCGGCAAGATAATAAACATACCACATCTCCTTTTCCCAGTCGCCAGATTATTCCGAATTCCTGGAGGTTCTTGTTACTTACGACGTGGATAGGTACCTAAAGTGTGTCCCGAAATTCTAACTATACCCCATTTAGATGGTGAACACATTGTCTCGTAAATTCATAAGCATCGTGTGAATATTGCCTCGAGTAAGGATTATACACGGTAGTTAATTAATTTGAAATAGGATATGTAGGTATGCAACATTATGGAAGAAGCATGTCCACTACTATCACCACCTTGCCTCTATCCGGACGTGCCATGAAATGTAAAATATTGTGAAAAATTTTTTCGTATTTTTAGACCTTAAATCGATGCATACCAACTAGAGGAGGGAACTCTCAGAATCGTGCCTTTTCGTTCAAACCGATTTTTAGGGCAAGGGAAACGTACGTCTTATACATGTTTCCACGGATCTGTGAACCGGGGGCTTGAAATAATATATTTAAGGCAGTTTCCAGGTTCAGTTCTGTTATACGCGGACCCAATACGAATAACTTATCCAGCTGTAGGCGCGTATATACCTTATACTCGGGAAAGGTTGCGATTCAAAAAATATAAAAAATAGAGCTTTGAGGTTTTACTACAAAGCCGTGTAGACGTGTTTTTTGACCCAAAAATTAAAAGATGATGCATCATACTACGTCCCGTGTAACGGGAGTTACATTTTTTTAATGGGTTTTCTCCGAGTTATGAGTTTTTCTAACACCGTACTGGCACTGCACGGTAGGTACTGCAGTGGAAATGCAACTGAACGAATTTCTGTATTACGAATATAGAAAGTAGATATATTGCGGATTTCTACGCCTGGCTGTATTCATCGACATTTGAATCGAATATTTTCTCACGTCAATCCGCGAACCTTGAAGCGAAATGAGGAAAAATACTTTCATGGTAAAAAAAAAAAAAAAAACTTGAGATTTGGTATTAGATTTAATAACTGAAGAAGAAATTTTTTTTTTTTTTTACTCTTTTGTTTTTCGTGGTAGACAACTTAATTTCACTTTCGGAATCCGAATTATGTCAACGACGCTTAGCGCCGGTCTTACTTAAGCAAGAGCTTTTCGTCTGAATCTGTCAGCGAAAAAGAAAGAAAAAAAAAACTCCTAATTGGTGGTTTTAAATTGCCGTGTCAAATGGAGGGTGAAAACAGCAACGGGTGCTCCTTTTCTCTTTCTTTTTTTTTTTTTAGTCTTCCCGGGGTTCTTCTCGGAGAGAAATTCTTACCTCGCGGTAAAGGAAATTATGCGTACAGTTATAGGTATATCGTATGCGTGTTTATAATTGTAACACAGGAGATTTTTCCTCTCTTTTTTTTTTTTGAAACAGTGACACGTAATTCATTTTTTCGTAGAGGTTTTTTTTTTTTTTTTTTTAATTTTACGAATCACAGATTTTGAAATACGATTTTTAATAGATGACTGCTGGGAGTTCATCGAGTTGAAAAAATCGCGTATAACGAGGATTGACAATCGAAATACAGGAAAAACGAACCTCGATAAATAAAAAAAAAAAAAGACCGCGGAGGTATATTTAACAACGGATTGATCAATTTTCAAATGAAACTCGATGGAAATTAACGAAGCTGACTTTTTTTTTTTACCTTTTTTTTTACAGTTTTTTACTTTTTTTTTTTTATTTCTAACCGCGGGCCCGAAAACCTTAATCCGGATTTTCAATTAGAAGAATATTTCAATGGCTTCCGGAATAATTATCGCGCCAATTAAGTTACCCCTTTTCCGTATAACCAACCCCCGTTATAATATTATCGAGAAATTAATTATTCCCGTTGGAACTTTATGAATAAACTCAACGTGGACGTGACTGTCTACAGCTTGTGCAAGTTATACAGAAAAAGAATACAGTTCAAAAAGCTTACAGCCAGAAATCGTTCGAGCTGGTGGTCTATTAAAATTCTGTACACGATTTTGAACGAATTTCGTTTATGGTGGAGCCGTAGAATTGAATGGGAGCCGGTGCCCGTGCCGGCGCGCGGTATGGTTCAAAACGCAAACTGCCGAGGACCGACCCATCCCGCACACGGTACACGCATCCATCTACCGCCCATTAATTAGCGCTAATTTCCGCAACGGGCTCGTTGCTGTTCTTGTTATTATTACTGTTGTTTGTAGCTATTATCATTATCATACAACGTCGTTATATACCACGTCGTAACGGGCTTTATCCGGTACCCGTGCTAACCGTTATAATATACGCAACCGATAACGTCGAACTTTATACGATAAACTTGCCAAGAATATATCTGTAATAATCATATATGTTAACATATAGTATATGGTTCCATGCTCGGGGAAAATAATTTGACGACCATTGGAGAGTTGGAGAAAAAGAAAAAGAGAGAGAGAGAGAGAGAGTGTATAAGAAAATTTCGTTAATTATTGCACGTTCCGTTTCATCCGAGTAATCAGTTTAAAATATTAAGAGAAACTTTATTTACGAGACAAAATTTCAGGGGTATAAAATTTTTCTGTACAATAAGTTTAAAGCATTTTGTGATTGTGAAATTCTTTTCGAATACCTGCAGGGGAAGATAAGTTTCTGCGGTATATAAAGATAAAGAATTCGTTGCTGTTTTATGTGATATACGTCTATATATATTATAAACGTGTAAAATCACCGGAATTTTGAATCCGAGTAAGGTATATACGCTATTCGTGTTCGTCGATGCAGCGATATTTAAACAACTATGTACGCGGCGTGAATCTCAATTACCAATTTAAATTGGATTTGCACATAGCCAGGTATGCCTGTATTCAAAAAAAAAAAAAAAAAAATCCGTAGCCTGCAGAAGATATATAGAGTATGGAAAAACCGGTCGGTGTGTTGTGGTTCCTCTGTGTTATTGATTAATGATTATTTGGTCGGACGGCCGAGGGTACAGTCGATTAGGATGAACAGCAATAAAATAATCTGCATTACTCGATGATAGCTATATAATATAATTATTATCGACGAGTGACGATCGCCCGGAATATCTATTACACTAATTTTGAAATTCCGGAATAGACAGGATTTATTTCTGATAGTAAAATCACTTCGCGAAAATATACCGAGCTCGATGGATCGTCATACACTTGAATCATATCATAGATCGATAATGCATGCATAATTGTGTCTTAAGTTGAAAGACGTCGATAAAAAAATTGAAAAAATTAAAAAAAATTCCTTTGTTTTATACAAGTTGCACGTAACTAGTGAGAAGGTATTCGATAAAATTGTTTACACAGTTCATATTGCATTCGCGAACTGGCGGCAGAATAATAAAAATAAAATCAGTAGAAACAGTACGTGCCCGTTGGGCATAAGCATATTTGCAATCAGTGTCGCCGCTTCAGTTTTTTATGTACGTATGTATGTACGTATCTACATGTAGCGGCATTATTTATATACCAGAGCGTCTTTGATCATATTTTTTTTCAAATTTTTAACGTAGAAACAAGACGTGTACATACATACGAATATACTCTGCGATATATATAAAAAAATAAAATAAAATAAAAAACGTGGGAGTAAAGAACATAGAGATAAAAAAATTGATAAAAGAAAGGAAAGGGAAGAAGAAGACGAGGGAGAAGAATTTTCTTTCTCTTTATTTCTACTTTTATTTTTCTGTTTTCTTTTCAACTCACAAACGAATATGGAGACGAGGATATAAAATATTTTCAATACCTCTCGTCAATCTAGAAATAGGTATATATATATATATATAATAATAATAATGACCCCCTTTGAGAAATATTTTTATACCCAGACGGATACGTTCCGTTTATAAAAGCCTTCGTATGTTTTTATATATACCGCGTGTACGAAACATATTATAGATATATGCAATGAGTTCGAAAATTTTCAAATATTTACCACATAACGTGTACTTAAATTCCGTTCTTTGAACCCTTCGGATTAAACGATCGCGAAACGTATCTTAAGGGTTGCTGGAACTGAAATAAGCGCAGTCTTCAATTTGCTCGACTAAAAAGAGCAGAAATCAGATATGTACGGAATTATGGCTGAGCCGTATACTGACTGTTTCATCGAAGCGATAAATCAGACCGCATTTTAGTAATTGAGATATTCTATTACTCCTTTCATCATTTATAGACTCTTGAATAGTTATCTCTGTCCCTCTTTCTCTCCTTCCTGTCAATAACTGCATTGCTTATAACCTATCGACAAAACCTTATCGAAAGAAAGTGACTTCGCGTCGTTCCCACGTATGAATATCGCCGCGCGGCACTAGTGTATGTCCACATTCATTCGTATACCCTATATACGTATGTATATATCGTATCAATTTGTATACAGTTTCATCGTGAGTGAAATAGTAAAAAATTTGTAAGGATCATAGAGAATATTGAACGGGTTCATAGCAGCGTCAAGGAACATAAAGCAACTCAGTGTTTTCGTACGGTATGGTTCACGATCTATTCGCATGTGCCATAGACACAGTCCATGTGTACAAAGCACTGACCTATATTTCAGCACCGATCGTCACAACCGTACCATTAGAATTTTCGCTTCAGTATATTACTTTACGGTGACGAGAGATACGGGACCTTTGAACGTACGAGTATATATATATATCGCAGCAAACTGCGAACGGTAGCGAACTCCTATCTTTAATTACAAACACGTATAATTATACGAACTCGACTTAAGGTATGATAATTACGAACCAAGGTTTTAAAACTCGATACTAAGTTTAGGAATTATTAACTGAAGCTATACGGTGGTCTCCGGACGATGAAAATACGAAGAGGGAAAATTGACAACACTTCAGTTGCAGCATGTCATTTTGTCGATATATTTCATGTTATCAGGGGAGGACACTTTTCTCCCGATTACAGTGTTCTGTTCTATTTTATCCCATTCTATTTGATGTCTCGTTTTATTTTTATCTTGAACGTTGCGTGTGCGTGAAAATTACGCATCTTGACTTACATATGCCTAATCGATTTTTATATTTTATCTGTGATTATCTCAGGGTCTCCGCAAGAGAAGCTTTGGGGTTCGTATTCTCCAACGTACACGTATCAACCACGTCCAAGGACCACGACGACAACGACAACGACAACTACGACCACGACTCGGAGGCCGTACTGGACGAGACCAACCCATCCGAATAGACATCCGAATGATCCTCGTTATCACACGACTGCTAAACCGGATTACAGAACACGTAGACCATGGATTCCTGAGCAAACCATGAGACCATGGTATAGACCAGGGACCTCTGCACCGCCTCGAAAATCGGATATACCAGATGCTTGCGATACAAGCTACGACGCGATCACGACCATCAGAAAGAGGGAGATATTTATTTTCAAAGGACGTGTAAGTGTCATGATGATATTCTAGTTTGCATAATTGAAATTGCGATGATATTGATGATCGTTTCTTATTTTTATCGCAGTATTTGTGGAGGGTTGACGAAAATGGTCCTAAATCTGGATACCCCTTCCTAATATCACGGTTTTTCATCGGTATACCGGAAGACATTGACCACGTTGACGCAGTCTACGAAAGACACGACAAAAAGATCGTATTCTTCATTGGGAAGGAGTACTATCTATTTGACGCTAACAATAAAGTGGCTGGGTACCCGAGACCCCTTACCGATCTCGGTCTACCATCAACATTGGAGAAAATTGACGGCGCTATGATATGGGGACATAACGAAAAGACGTACTTCTTCAGCGACCACTTGTACTGGAGGTAATCTATCAATTTTTCTTTTTCTTTTTCTTTTTTTTTTATTTTATACGACCATAGTGAAAAGTCGAGAGAATTTCTTCTCACAGTTCATACGATTTTCGAAGGTTTAGAGAATTTTTTTTCCCACCACCTAATGGCATTATTTTATTATTTTTCATAGATTCGACGAGAACGAGAGACGCGTGGAATGGGAATACCCCCGGGACATGTCTATATTTGCGGGAGTTGGCTATAACATTGACGCTGTTTTCCAATGGACAAATGGTGATTATTTTTCTATTGTTCAATCTCATCGAATAATTTATTCTTTGTTTCTCTGAATAATCTGTATTTTTTCTTCTTCTTGGGATGAACTTGATATACACGCGTTGCGAGTTTGGTCAATTAATCTTACCCCCCTTCTGTTATTTCTTTCAGGAAAAACGTACTTTTTCAAAGGCAAAGGTTTCTGGGAGTTTGACGATTCTCGGATGAAAGTATCCAGTCCGAAACGGAAGCCGTCAGCTCCGTTTTGGATGCGCTGTCCAGATGTACCCGATCACGTTGAAGACGAGGATAGCAACTTTCCGAAAAGGGCAAAGGTCATTTCTGCCGGAGAAAGATTACCCGTTATACAATTATCAGGCTTAATTTTTGTCGTCGCAGTTATTCGTCTAACTTTATCGTAGGAATTTTCTTTCAAACTCACGATCGTATACCTAGGTATATACCTAATATCATTACCTATATAACGTATTTGGGGAATGAACGATCTATTTTATAATCAACTCTGATCAACTCGCCGAAGAATAAATAATAATAATAATAAAATCTATCTTCCGTGGAAGTCTTCGTTTGACAGTAGACGCGTAAGAAAACTATACATACAGATACCTATATTACTGCCAAATAATTATTCGCGTTATTGAATATTATAAGGATTTATTCATAATTATTATAATATTATTATTTTCATTATTGCAAGGAGAGATCTGATTTTTAGTTTTTATATTTTTTTTTTTTTTCATTTTTGATAACTTTAATAATCGGGAAGTAATAATCAGCAACTAGTAACATCATATACTATATGCTAAAAATTACAGAGCCAAAGTTTATCGGCTCAAGTTGATATCAAATGTTGTATATATATATATATATATATATATATATATATATATATATATATATATATATATATATATATATATATATATATATATATATATATATATATATATATATATATATATATATATATATATATATATATATACATAATATTATATAATATAATAGTCCAAAAAAAAAACAGAAAAAAAAACGTGATAGATTGATTAATATACCGGCTGAACAACATCGTATCCTTAAATAAAACACCAATACTCATACATAATTCAATTAGATTAAATTGTAACCGATTTCACTATACATACACTTTATACATAATATTGAATATATTGATATATATGTATATATATTTATATATATACATATATTTGTATTCTTATATCATATATAAATTTTAATATAATACACTAGTTGAAAAAATTAGCTTACCTATATATACAGAAACCATTTAACGCATTTTTTTTTTCAACTAATATAGCTGTAATTATACAACAGTATATTAACGTATAATAGATGTACTTTATTTTCCTTATATTTCTGTTTCTTTTTTTTTTTAGTTCTTGATTATTTATATTTTTATACATATACTTACGGTTTCGACAGCGTGCGACTTCATAATATGGCAGTGCAATGATATCATGAAAGATTATTAATAACTCAATCACAATAATCGGATCGAATATCATAATTATTATCATTATTTTTGTTTCGTTTCTTTTTTTTGGTTTGTTTTAATTTTTTTTTTCCATTTCCAAGTAATCTCTCTCGAATCAAATGGTATACGTTTTTCAGTTCGAACCGTCGGTGATAATAAGTTATTGAAAGAAAAATTAAAATTGTAAAAATTTATTCATTTATTATACATATTAAATGCGGTCTTATAAATCAAATCCATTGAACTTTCGTATAAAAGTTACTATATTTATATATTTGTAAATTTTAATTCTTATATACCAACGGGGATATATTTAATAAGATATTTTTTTCTTTTATACACCTCACGTAATTATTAAACGTTATTTTTTTTTTTTTTTTTTTTGCATAATTGATATATAGGTATATAGATTTTTTATTTTCGAACCCTGTTCGGCGTATCGAAGGGCGATAATATCTCCGTTGATTATATTATTTTAGTCACCGTATAATAGTCGATATGACGAATTGAATTTATTTAAATGACATTATTCTTATAATTATGACATTTACTTATCATTATTATTATTATTAGTTTTATTATTATTTTTAATATTATTATTATATACTTCCAAAAACGATTATGGGAACACTTTTATAGTGCTATCAGTTTTATAACTGTGATATTTATATAACCCGAATAAATAGATTGAATATTTATGATTTAGATAATTTTTTAATTAATTGATATATAAAAAGATTTATCCAGATCTTACGAGAATCAGATACGAATATATACGATATTGAAATGTAAAATATAAAAATAATTTTATATAACAATGACTAAATCCCGAATATTCGGGAACTTCTATACTTTTTTGATTTTTTTTTTTTTTTTTTTTTTTATTAAAGCAAATATTTGTAATGAATTTTTTTGCGATTTTTATTCTATCGATACTTATAACAAGACTTATCCCAATGGTATCGTCTGTTTTAAAAATTGAAGTAATCTTAAGCCGCCACCGTGAATTTTTATACGAATACATTTTAACATGTAATACAATATTCAATATTTGATATAATATTTTGAGAACATTTTATCAAAGGAGTCTCTGGGCGTTCGCCGATGACGTATAACGTTTATAATGTATACATTGAATATTATAAATTTTACATTATTATAATATGAAACGTAGTAAACGGCACCGCTCGAGTATATCCTATATACATATTGAAAAAAAAAAAAAAAAAAAAATGATAATCCCAAAGCCATAGATGCCTAAGCTGATATAACCGTTCCGTCTGTAAAGAATAATAAACAATATTTATTAACTATGTATTATGTATAACAACTTTTCTTAAATTTATAATAAAAAAAAAAAGAAATTTGAGAAATTCGTATGACGCAACGCGTTGTAAATAACAGTAATACCAAATCTATAAGTTTCTACATTATTATATATATTGTATTTTATTAATCTGATACGTATATGTATATATAGAAAAATAAAGTGATTTCATGTAACAAAATAAAAATAAATAAATCCCCATTAGAATTTAATACTTGCATCTAATTCGAAATTAATTTCAAGCTTGTTGCGCCTCAACGTATGCAACCCTTAGATCATGTGATGATAAACAATCAGCCAACTACTCAAAACCTGTTAGTAAACAATTAGAAACCACTTTTGCCGCAGCTCCCGAGTGAGATATAGTATAAATTACCTGTGCGGTTTGATTTATTACTTGAATACTTACCACTGTGTAATAATTAATTCTCATTCGTAGAAATGTTTAGAGAATCCTTCAGCACTAATTGCCATCAGCCATACTTCCATGAACTCATATCTGACAATGCTTTGCAATCCATTTCGAAGTCGAGAATTAAAGAGTAACTGTTTTAAAAACTATCTCTGACGTGCTGCTAAAGTAAATAAATACTTCATTAGCTAAGTTTACATCTGAAATAGGAGAAGATATGATATTTTATCGCAAGCGATAAAATTCTACGTGCAAAAATTCCAGTTAGTTTTAATAATTAATGAAGAATTAACAAGAATTAATAAAATTAATTCTTCAACGTTTTTGTGAATAAAAAAAATTTTCGCATATATAATGAACATGGTAAAAAGTTCTCAGTATGATTCTGCACGTTTATCAGGTATTAACGTTATTAATTATAATCTATTCTAAAATTGGTGTTGCGAAGTCTGATAAGATCTTAAAATGATGTAGGACAATTAGAAAATGTATTTATAATAAATAAATTTCATGTAAAGAATTTTCATTTGTTCTGTGCAGCATGCATTTATTACAAACACGTTCACATCTACTTATTATAACTTGGTCTACAATTTCTTTTTGTTTTCGTTTTATATAGGTATGTATGTACAATATACATAGTAAAGGATAACAATATAATCTCAAATATTCACTTGTGAAATAATAATGATATTATATTTCTGAGCTCAAAGATTTCACCTAGTCCGCTAATAACGATAAAATTGTATAAGTAAAAATTTTTCAGCGATACCCGATCACCATAAAAAGAACACATTTTTTTTAACAATATTATAGATATATACCTTGACATAATATCAGTGACTTAGTGCATTTTTTGCAGTTCATCTATTAGGTGCAAAAGAATACAATACGATATACGTTAATTTTCTATCCTACTTAAAGATAAATTTTTAATGAAATTTCTCTCATTTAATAACTATATCTTAAAATTCTACGTTTGGTGTTTGTTCATAAGCATACAGACGATATTCACAATTTTGAATAACAATACTTTACCCATTTTACGGTATACAACAGTTCTATTTGATAACAATTCTTATTTACTTTATAAGTGATTCAAAACCTTTATATATGTATAAACGGTGCAATATTATCTTTTAAATATTAAAAAGAAACTCGTTATTATGGTTTTTGATTAATTTGTTTGTTTTTTATTTCTTTTTTTTTATTATTATTCATATACCTCATAAATCAACAGTTAAAATACTCCAAATTTCGATCTATATATCATATACTAATCCAGATAATAATCTACGGATATAAATGATCCGACGGAGGGTATGGGTGCCAAGGATTCAGAGCTCTGAGTGTTGTCTGAACTATAGTATCGACTTCAGCCATTGCACCAAGTCCAGTATCCCCGCACATCAAAGTCTTTGATATGCATGGGATTTCCTTATAGCCCCAAGACTTTAGCATTGATATCTGTTAATAAAATGAAAAAATTGTTATTGATTAGACAAACATAGTATTATCAGTTGTTTAAATGGACAAATAAATTTATTAATTCTTTTATAATCGTCAGATGTATTCGTATCTGCTGGTTCCCACCTGAGGAGCGGTAACAGGATGTTCCCACATGCTCGTATTCATAGCAGGACAAAAAAGCAGCGGTTTTGCTGGGTCCCAAGCTCTAGCTACGCAAGTTAATATATTATCGCACATTCCGCTCGCCATTTTACCAAGTGTATTCGCATCTAGAGGAGCAATAAGGTACAAATCTGCCCATTTAACTAAATCAATGTGTAGAATTGGATCTCCTCTGTCTTGCCAAGCTGCCCATTCGACCGTGTCCGACAATATTTGTGTACCGGGAGGTAGGTCGGATTCTTTGAAAAAATGCTTAGCTCTTTCTGTGACGACTACTCTTACTTCAAAGTTTTGTTCCCAGAATTTTTCGGCGAGAGTAGGAAGCTTGATGGTTGCAACGCTGCCTGTGCAGCCTATTAAAAGCTTCTTTCTTGAAACACTCGACATTTTTTTTTTTAATATACTTTTTGTTTTTATATTTTAAGTCAGTCGTCTGTACTTTCTTAATTGATATTTAGATATTTTTCTTCTGCTTCTAATATTGAGTCTTATGTTAGTTAGATTAGTTTTAGGTAGAATATCGTAATTTCAAGTCAACGGGTTATATTAGCACTTTTTTTTTTAAATATTTTAGAATAAACGGGAAGGACTTTGATAATAGCGTTAGTTTATATTCATGGAAGTGTATATAATCGGCGATAGACTCTGTCCACCTTAATCATTTATTTTCTTTATATTTTAAATAATTATTGTATAACTTCGTAGATATACTATGAGCAAGAGAGAGTGAGGTTATGTTTCCTTTTTGTTTTCATCACCGAATCCCAATTTAGACCATTCCTCTTTAGCCATGAGATCGTTGTCCATTCTACACCCGAGATACTCTTTAGCAACATCTCTGCACATTGTGTTGTTACCTTTGTTTTCTTTTAGGCAGCGCATGTAGTTTATCATAACCCGTTTACACTGGCCCTCGTGATCTAACGGAAAGCTACCCTTCTCGGGCGGTGTTGGGAGGAACCTTTTTTGCCCGAAAGTAAACGAAGACATTACCACTCTAATATAATGTCAATAACATCAATACTCTAACAGAATTAATAAGCAATTTTATCACCATTTATTGAGCATATCTATTAGTCTTTTTTTTTTATAGAAAACATACAAAATATGAGCAAGAAATTTATCGCCCACGTAATGCGGCACGGTTTAACCGTGCAGCAAGGACAACTCATACTACGTGCACAAGCACATGAACAGAAATATCATAGCAATATAGCATTCAAGCCCGGTCCCCATTTGGACGCAGACGCAAACGCAGTCGCAGATGTTAGCCTGGGGTCTGACCTTAATTTAGCTTCACTTCCAATGCGACATCGGAATAATTGCGACTTATACCTGTAATTTCTTAGTTCTCGGGATCAATATACATTGAATCGTATGCGTAAATAATTTGTAAATGATTTAGATAATTTGTTGCATTTAATATTGCTCGAAATCCCTACGAATCTGTATTTATCATTTATCACTGATGAATATTTGATTTAACAACGCAGAGAATTCATACGCATTGCCGGCCTATATAAAGTTAGCTGGCGACATTATTATTTTTCATTATTTTATATGCCAAACAATTGCTCCTTGATTGTTCTCAATTACTCTACTAATTACATTATTTGCTCCAGTCTAGTTTTCGAGAAAAATAGAAAAAACGAAATCGGGATTTCCATAGCAGAATGGCAGCCAAATTTGAATATGTGTTTTAACCATGGGGACGAAGATACGACGTTCTACAGTTGGGGACTAAAAAATTGCTCCATTATTGCTTCAAAAATCAAAAGAAAAATCTGTCCGACATAATGTAGTTTGTATTATAAGAACTTTTGTAACAGTAAGCAAACCAAGATATACTCGATAATTTGCGATGCCTATATGTGTATTTACTTATGAGAAATAACTACATTTTGTATGTATGTATGTACAACAGTAAAAAACATTGTATCGATGCTGCAGCAATAAATTCCCAGATATACCTATAATTAATTACTTCGTTATTTTCCACTCTCCCCTTCCTGCCACTCTTTATTTCAGGTATTGAATGAGGTAAGTGAATTATAATAATCGTAAGAAGACACGGCGTGATTTTTCGAATTACAGCAATTTCAAATCGAAAAATTAGCTACGCTTAATGATATGGTTGCATGCAATGTGATGCCCAATTTTTCCCGGCAAAAATCCTCATGTCAGATGTTCTCCTGATACCAGGAGCAATTTTTCGATTTAAAATTTCCAAAATCCTATATATCTCAAGCAAATGAGACATGCACAGAGAGAGAGCGAGAGTCACATCTATACGAATGCATGCTTGCTTAGACATACACTCAGGGTATTTTCCCGCCAAAAATTTCAGCACTCCTCCTCGGGTCAGATGTTCTCCTAATACCAGGAGCAATTTTTCGACCTTAAATTTGAGAAAATTCTTAATTTCGTAAGCGAATGAGACATGCAGAGAGACATGCAGAGAGACTCATCTATACGAATGCATGCTTGCTTAGCATAGACTCAGGGGGTTTTCCCGCCAAAAATTTTAGCACTCCTCCTCGAGTCAGATGTTCTCCTGATACCAGGAGCAATTTTTCGACTTAAAAATTTCGGAAATTCCTTATTTTGTAAGCGAGAGAGACATGCACAGAGAGAGAGAGAGCGAGAGACACATCTATACGAATGCATGCTTGCTTAGACATAGACTCAGGGGGTTTTCCCGCCAAAAATTTTAGCACTCCTCCTCGGGTCAGATGTTCTCCTGATACCAGGAGCAATTTTTCGACTTAAAAATTTCAGAAATTCCTCATTTTGTAAGCGAGAGAGACATGCACAGAGAGAGAGCGAGAGACACACATATACGAATGCATGCTTGCTTAGACATACACTCAGGGTATTTTCCCGCCAAAATTTCGGAACACTTCCTCGGGTCAGATGTTCTCCTGATACCAGGAGCAATTTTTCGACTTAAAAATTTCAGAAATTCCTTATTTTGTAAGCGAGAGAGACATGCACAGAGAGAGAGCGAGAGACACACATATACGAATGCATGCTTGCTTAGACATACACTCAGGGTATTTTCCCGCCAAAATTTCGGAACACTTCCTCGGGTCAGATGTTCTCCTGATACCAGGAGCAATTTTTCGACTTAAAAATTTCAGAAATTCCTTATTTTGTAAGCGAGAGAGACATGAACAGAGAGAGAGCGAGAGACACACATATACGAATGCATGCTTGCTTAGACATACACTCAGGGTATTTTCCCGCCAAAATTTCGGAACACTTCCTCGGGTCAGATGTTCTCCTGATACCAGGAGCAATTTTTCGACTTAAAAATTTCAGAAATTCCTTATTTTGTAAGCGAGAGAGACATGAACAGAAAGAGAGCGAGAGACACACATATACGAATGCATGCTTGCTTAGACATACACTCAGGGTATTTTCCCGCCAAAATTTCGGAACACTTCCTCGGGTCAGATGTTCTCCTGATACCAGGAGCAATTTTTCGACTTAAAATTTCAAAGGACTGGGCGAGCTAGGAAACGCAGTCGATTAGGACTGGGCGAGTTAAAAAAGTGCGGTCGATTAGGACTGGGAAAAATTTGCAAAAGGACAACTAATAATTATTTTTTCCAAAAATGAATATGTACGCATTGCATTTGATCGAATCTCTTTATTTGCTTTTTGATATACAGGTCATCTTAATATATAAATTACAATTGTATTACATACTACTAATAATACACTACAATGCAACTATTTTAAAAATGTATGTGAAATATCAGCATTGTATATGTATATGCATTCAAATAAAAATCATTATTATTATTTTTATTTCATGAAAAATAATAAAATCAACATCTACAAATTGATTATCCAAAATTATATAAGAATAATCGACGTGCAATAACAATGCCATTGAAACAATGCAAATTAATATTTTTCGTAATTTGTATTTTGTTTCAGGTTAGGATTAAGTGGCCGGACTGCGAACAGATGCTGTGCATCTCTGCAGAATACAGTATTGTATTGGACTGTTACTATGTAATCTGGTTTGAATAAATAAATAAATACATAAATCAATATCAGTTCGGAGTATTCATTTTGAATCTCGTTAACACAACCCCCATGCGAACTCTTTGACGCCACGGGGGCCACTGAGTGCATTAACCCCGCTACAGCAGGTGCAGTTGATCAAGTTCAAGGTCGCTGCTCTCCCCACCAACGGAGTCTAAAACAGTATCGCCATCTCGCGGTCGAAGGGACAAACCACTTTGGCCCGTAAAATCGGTATATGGCATGACTGCCGGTAAGAGTAGTACATGATCCTAAGTCTGCTTCATAGATGGAGCACGGAGCATTAAACAGAAGTCAAAAATGTGTTGTGCTGCGTTATAATTCTCTGACGTCAGACGTGGTGTTGCACGCTGCAACGCTGATGAACGACTGGCAGCTAACATACTTTGGAACCCCGCTTCCCCCCCTCTTGACTAACGTTTGCCTATAGGAAACTGAACGACGCTGATACTTCAAAGTCTACTCCAGAGATGGAGCAGCGGAGCATCAAACAGAGCTCAAATCTCTGACGTCAGACGTGGTGTTGCACGCTGCAACGCTGATGAACGACTGGCAGCTAATATACTCTGGAACCCCAGTTCCCCCACTCTTGACTAACGTTTGCCTATAGGAAACTGAACGGAGGGTCAGTGGCCCTCAAAGAGGCGTCAGAGTGTCAGTGGTCCTCAAAGAGGCGTCATAATTTGATACACAATTGTCTATTCATTACTATTTTAGGGTGATTATTTAGAACTCAAGGCGTTGGTATTCGAACTCATTGATTATGTGAAAGGTATTCTTATCATTCGATAACGCAAAAAATAATCTACTTGCTCATGCTTGCTTGCTAATCTACTCATTACACATACATATAATACATGGTACTATTTTAAAGAAACGACTGTGAATTATAATAATTACTAAAATATACCTCTACCTACATATACGAAGTATCAAAGTTACATATGTAAATATATGCATATAAATTACAAATCAAATTTCGATATTAATATAATTATATTTATATATGCACTCTACATGATCATATTATACAGCAGCTGAAACGTTGCTTTAATATACACTCTGTACGGGAGTTTATTCAACCGTAACAGAATAACAAGTATTATAATGCGCGACTAATCAGAATTTCGCGCGGCCACGGGTACTGTACAGTTTGCATACTTGAACTGGCCTTGCCTTACATTATAGTCACCTTCTGTGACCCAAAAATTATCAGTCCCTCGAATTATCCGAAAAAAGAAATTTAATTTTAAATTTTCATAAACAAACTATCCCAAAATATATCTCGGTCAAACCGAATAACTCTGCATAGTAATAATGAAGGGAAAGATCGAATCCATCGTTGTATATGTAACCATCTCTATTTTCAGGAATTGATATAGGAAGTAGTATTTAGTAGTAAGTACTAGGTTTATCCACAACTGATATTGTGTCGGGAATATTAAACCATTAAGGTGGTGATAATTATGATTGAAAATATAAAACCTCTTTATCACGAATGATCGAATAATTAGAAAATAAAAACAAAAACATCATTTCTTCACTTATATTTACTCACAATTTTATTTTGTTCGAATTGTATAAACGTTATACAAATTACTCAACTTTATTTCTGCGAGATTCAAAATAGCCGTCGTTGGATACTCGTGTGATTTTATTCACTGTATCTTGTCGTTAGAAAAGTGTCGGAATTCAAATGATATATTTCACAACAATTATAATAATGATAATGGTAATATTAATAATAAAGGTTTCATAAAGCTATTAATAATAAATTGCATTATTCGCTCATCTTATCGTCTACTCTGGGAAAACCATAGAGAAACAGTCTCAAATGTAATTGAAAAAAAAAATTAGAGCACCACGTCACCTTATTTCTAAGATATTATGCATATGTATTCGAAAAAGTTGGCTGTGTAATTAATTTCAAATAATAAAGATATCTGATATAATATGATATGAGTATCGGTATCGTCACGAAATACTGTAATTAGTAGATCAGATCTAGAACTGAGTAAACCTTAAATCGAGTTACAAAAGAGATTATGATTATCACATCCAAATGCTGAAAGTTTGTTCGTCTTATCAGTAACAGTATACATATAGGTATACAGAGAGACCCATTTTATTCCAATCAGGCAGATATTCTTCATGAAATAATGAAGTTAATTATAACGTTACAAAGCTTATAATGTAACAACATTCTTCAAGTGATCAGTGAATTTTAAGAATAACTTTCGATGATTAATCAATAAACATAAAAAACTTATTACTCTTGATATTTTTTTCTTCGACCTCATATTTTTGATGGAGAAGTTTTTTTTTAAGTAGAAGAAAAGAAAAGAAGATAACAAATTGAACTATTAGAAAAGAAAATTTTTTTACAAAAGTAATGTATCTTTTTGTGTCGATTATGAATCTGCAGTAAAGAATAGGGGTTCCCATTTAAAAAACAAAAGTTACCTCATAGAAACCCCCTAAAATCCTATAAAAATTCAAAACCCATAGCATTATCGAATGTCCCCTTGGAAATAATACAACATTTGTCTGAAGTATTTTCCTGTATCTTGCTTAGTTTCGAAAATATTCGCCTAGATTTATCAAAATGGGCCACCCTGTATTTCCAGCGTTTAACACAAAGAAAAGTTTTCGGACGATTCCAACTTCAAATAACAGTAAAAATTGATTATAATACTAAACTTAAGACTTAAGGATCACCAGCCAATATCACGGATTGGTTACAGGAAGTAATATGATACTATAATATGTATATTATCGATAGATATTTATATAAGGCTAAGACACATCTTTTTTTCTGGCAAGAATTGTCAATTATTTATAACACAGCTGGAACACTTTGCTTCTTTCCTTACTGACCGTAATCTGGATTATAAGGTGCTTGTTTGGTGTATCCTTCTTGCCTATATTGAGGAGGAGGATGCTGCGGCATTGCTAAATGGAGGAAATAAAAATGTTGATTAAATCGTCATTGGTATCATTTCACCCCATTAACATGAAATAAATTATGTAAAGGATCGTTTTATGATAGAAAGAAAATGTAATTTCTTCAATTTTACCTGGTGCAACTGTCGCATAAACTGGAGGTTGATTTTGTACTTGGTGAGCTATGTATCCGGGATGTCCAGGAGATGGCTGGATTACATGGACAGCCGCTGGCCCTTGCAAATCTGAAAGATTTTTTTTAAGAATATCAACATCTGTGTCCAGTCAGATTTTATATTCCATGACTTTTTCAAGTTTGTTTTCCTTGTTTTTCCGCTTACCATATCTTATAATGAAAAAAAATTATACCTGTATAATTAATTAATGATTAATCGTAAGAATTTTTAAAACTTGGAATTGTATCCACGTTGTATATTAAAATGAAATCATTTATACGAATAACGTGTTAAAAAAATTCTACGTAAGACCTGAACTGGTACGTATTTATAGTATTATCACAAAATATTCATAGTCTTAATAAAGCGATGACATAATTGTTCAGCGATAAAATAAAATGAGATTAACAAAAACCTATTCTTTTTTTTTCTTTCATAAACGTGTTTATGACCTCAGTTATCATTCGTGGAATTCGATTTATAACTTCACAGACTGCAGTATAGTAATTGCCTATGCTAAGAAATCGGCAATAAGAATAAAATTCAGCTAATCACAAAATGTGAAAAAAGAAAACAATAAAATATAACAGCAACAAGCACATCGGTATATAAAATTTGAAAAAAAAAAGTGCCGTCAGAAATAATTATGAATTAAACTTCGTGATTAGACAAAGAAAGAAAGAATTCTTTCGTAATGGAAATTAGTAGAAGAAACTCAATAAATTGATAAGATTATAAATATATAAAAATCAATTGTAAGATAAATATTTTCTACAACATCAGGATCATATGAGGACAATTAATAAAAGTAATCATATACATGCCAATTGGTTATTTTTATTTGATTTTTATTTCACGACTAAGCACTTTTAATTTTAATATAATACTTGCACATAATATACTTTTGGAAGCGTCTTAAGAGTATAATAACAAATTTGAAATTTGTTTCTGAATATATTTGGTTTATTTTAATTTATTTTTGTGTTTTTGTTCGTTTATCCGCAACACTACAAACTACAGGAACAATATATTCGTCGTTAATACACATAGGTAGGTATATATAGATAACTAGAAAAAGTATATGTATAAAAATATATTGTATTGTTAAGACTTGTTTTGAGTTTTCAAAATTTTAGCAAAGAGGAACCAAATTTTTCTCACATAATTACACCTTGTTAAGATACAATAATAGATTATACGTATATTATACGTTATAAACGTTATACTGTAGAAAAGAATTTAAAAAAAAAAGAGAAAAAACAAATAAAAAATAGAAGATAAGAAATAAGCAGTAAAAAATTTATATTATGTATAAAATATTATAAACCTAAATATCAGACAATGATTTTATTTGGTTATTTTTTTTGTTTATATTTTTTGCTAGCAGTCGAGCTTAAGATAATAAATCTTCAATCAGTAAAGATTTAGAAAATGATAGTAAAGAAAAATAATAAAATAAAAAGAGATTACGTATTAGATATCGAGCATAATGATGTGTAATTATTTTTTTTTTCAATGAGCTTGTTAATCAGCTGATATTCTTTGGTCCAAAACAATAAGATTAACAATAATAGGAATCTTGATAAATTTCCAGCTGCCTAATTACAATACACTGACATACACAGTTGTGGAGTATGTGAATTATTGTACATACAATGAATTAGTAGTTACGCACATATGCCAGACCATTTTATACATATAAGCAATTATTGCTAGAAGATTTAGGATGCTTTAGATTAGGCTCAAGCCATGAGTTTAAAGTTAAATATTAATATCTCAATCCGTTAGAATATGATTAAAATGAAATAAAATAATGTTACTTAATTCTAAAGTATATATATATATAGGTATATATAGCATAGTGTATATATATTATATATTGAATATATACGTATAAAAAAACGGCATAAAAAAAAAAAATAATAAACGAACAAAAAATTGGAATGTAATTTTACGTGGAATGATAGATTTGAAGGAAAATTATTTCATTTCTTTCAAATTATAACTCAATTTGAGATGAGTTGGTTAGATTCAGGCAATGGGTGATCCTGAAAGAAAAACACATAAATGGTAAGATTCATTATGTTATAGAATGTAACAATATTTCAATCGTTGAGTTAAGCATCAGTTTATAAATTAATTCAAAAAAATAGATAAATAAATAAATAAAAATTAATTATAAACGAAAAGTAAATTCAATTATTCGCAAGCTTATTGATGATATCAAAAAATCGTGTAAAAAGGTACAAAATATTAATTTTCTGCAAATTGTATTACGTAGAAATAAAAGTGAGAAGAATAAATAAATAAATAAGCCAAGTAAATATTCCTGAGAATACATTCATATGTAATATTCCCATAGGATATTGAGCAAAGTAGTAGGCGAATATGTAGTATCTAAAAATTTATACTGCTCCC
The DNA here is from genome assembly GCA_949628255.1 of Macrophya alboannulata. Taxonomy (NCBI): domain Eukaryota; kingdom Metazoa; phylum Arthropoda; class Insecta; order Hymenoptera; family Tenthredinidae; genus Macrophya; species Macrophya alboannulata. The sequence continues at coordinate 2,521,081 of OX451212.1, read as the reverse complement.
TTACTGCCGTATACGGTGCCACGATGACGTCTACGGTACCACGGGCAACAGGTGCAGCAAAGACAGGATATGCAGAGAACGACCAATGACACAATAACGATGACGGCGATAATTGCAGGAACTATAATGTTCAGTCTGTAAAATATAAACGTTGTGTTAAATAATTATATAAAATTAAGTTACATATTTCAAATTCTTTACAGTATGTATATGGACTACATACATCGTTAAAATATGATAAATATTTCTAAGTAATCTGCGATTCGTTTAACTTATTGTGTTATTTATTTTACCCAGTTTTCAAGGTAAATTCTTCGAAATCGCAACAGTACGATGTTGAAGACTGCAGATCGATGCAACAGTAGCTTTTTGAACTCGACTCATAGAATCTTGGACAATTTTCAAATATTTTATCCACCGGATTGTTGTTCTTTCCAAATGAACATTCCATTCCTGTAGATAAACAATCGGTATTATAATATTATACTTATTAATAAATAATAATTATTATTATTATTATTAAGAATTATATATATTTAAGTGATAAAAAAAAATTACACAAATTCTATATGAGTAAGATTTTATATCGTGATGACAAATCATGATTAATAATAATAATAATAATAATAAAACGGTTCAGTACAACTCGTCTGTATAAAGATAATGAATAATGTTATCGACATTGATAATAATTGTTTGTTGAGAATTACTATTGTGGTATTCAACTTATGTATAGGTATGTATACAGTTTCGTAGAATAGTATAGTTTTACGTTGTATAAAGTTATTGCTATTCATACATACATATATGCTTAAACTAAAGTGATATATTAAATTTTAATATGAAGAAAGATAAAGATTAAAAAGCAAACAGAAAGAGGGAAAAAAGAATAAAAAAAAAAAAGAAAAAAACAGTTTCATAAAATGAAAGGCGTTTTTGTGTCTCGATCGCGGCGAATAATTCTCGGTATAGCTCTGAATCAGCTTCAAACCGAATACACATTGACGTATAGGATGGGTGAGTTTAAAGTGTGCTTTGATACGTATCACACATACGTATGTACAGTGTATGTATAGGTATACATACCTATATCTATATGCACGAGGTAACTAGTCACACATAGTGACAACATCATATCATACTAATAATAATACATTTCTTCTGAAGGACATCGCCGCAAAAAAAAAAAGAAATGAAAGATTCTATTCGAATAGAAAAAAAAATATAAGTGGACGCGTTATAGCTAGGACGAATTTTTTTCTCTTTAACGTCAACGTATGTGTACGTATGTCCGTGGGTAGGCGTATATTATAAATTAGTTGGAAATATAACTACGTAAATTATCAATAAGAGAACGAATGATTTTTAAAGTTAACAATGCGTAATTATACAGTGCAACTTATTGTAATGTAATGTAATGGAATTGTCCCTCCCAAATTGATACAGACGACGCGGCGGGTCATAGTCTTATAGAAGTTTATTAATATTAGAATTGATAACGTTTTATGTACTGTACTTACCGTACGCAGTAGTAGCTAGGCAGAATGCAGCGATAATTGAAAGCGTAATACGACCCATATTCAGTTCTTGGTATTATATAAAACGTATGAAACTGATGAAATTATGTCAATATTATATCGGCTACTATTTGTCTCGTACGCAGTTCGCGTCTCCTATAATAATGAACAATGAATCGAGATTCACGGATGATTGTCGTCTACAACCACTTGCTTGATGCTTCTACTACAACGACACCACAAACACTACAGAACGATATTCTATTCGGCCATTCGGCGGTCAAAGTCGTCAAGCTACGAAGATATACCATAGACTGAAAAAGATAGACTGCGCGCTTCTATGGGCCGGTTGAAGCTCACGTTGAAGGACAGCGATAGTGCTAAGGGATTCTTTCTTTCTCGCACAGCACGAGGCGTGGGGAGCTACAGCGTGTAAGGGGATGATGAAAGAGAACAGGTTTAGCCGGAAAGGAGAATGAGGTAGTACCCCTACCATACCTGTACGTTCTCCCCACTTTCTCACCAGCTAGAAGAGGACAAAGTCTCTTTTGCTATCGCTCTCTCTTTTTAATGCGCATGCTTCAGCTTCTCTCGGGTAGCGCGCGGTCTATCTCTCTTAAGCCTATGCGATATACGGGATAAGCGAAAATCAACGCATGCGTATGTGACGCAGAATGTTCATGACGATGCAGCGCGGACGCGGTTCAAAAACCTGCGTCTTTATTTCGACGCGATTATAGGTGGTTTTTTTTCTCGGTTTTACCCGACTTCTGCTGACGTATCGTAATTTGTACAAAGTTTCAAGTATTTCTTGATTATATATTTATATACTTAAGAGATACGTCAGCGTAAGCAATTATGTGGATATGTGTTCGAATTTTGCCAAAGATTATAATTATAAAATAAGTCTCTACCAGCTTGAACAACTTATTTAAAATTACGCAGAAAATGGAAGTAGATAAAGCGCTGCTGATTGTTCTGAATCGTCTGTTTTAATTTTATTTTGTCATTTAATACGTTTCAGGTATAATTATCACATATCAATAATATGTATATAAATTCCAGTTTTATATCAAATTTTTGGTGAAAATAAATCTGCGATGTATGTATTTACTGAAGTTTAACATGTTTCTACGAAATACGTACGACGATTGTTTGTTCCAGTGAAATTTATCGCAATTTTATTCAGCTGCAGAGTTTTACTTATAAAAAAAAAAAAATTAAAAAATTAAACAGAGGAAAGTTCATCTCGAAGTACTGTACCAAAAGCCACACGTACTTCGTCATTCCTGTATGAAAAGCAATGTATAATTATAATGAGAGATATTCCATTGTTTCCTAGCATAGTAAATTTCGCGAATGATATTTTTTGATCGTAAAGTCTGCAGATCGCTTCTCATGATAATTATGTCAAATTAGATGAATCTGAAAATATTATTCATTACATGACCTTGTTGTTCCAAAGAAAAATTGCAACGACTCGAATAAGGTGTTTCGGTTTTCAAGTATAATATATATATAGAATTGGTTCTTGGCATCCGCGCCACCCGGACTTGAGCAAGATGATGTTATTGTTTGGAAACATGATCATCGTAGTCGAGTGGACATCATATGCATGTAGTTGTATATCAAACGGTCGAAATATTCAGAAGAAATATAACATGCTGCATAGCTCAGGCTACAGTAAGCTGATCTGTTGCTAAAGAATTTGTATAAATAATTTCAACAAGAAAAAAAAAAAACATTAATGTTATCGAGCTAGCTTCTTTTACCGCAAAACATTACATATATGATTTGCATTCAAAGCCCTTTCACCTTTAACAAAATTTTGAGATGAAGGTGTCGAATTTGTGAAATCACGAATTCCACTTTTTGAAAGTTACATTTTTATTAAAACAGAAACCTCAACTACGGGAATACAGACTGATGCTGTATTGCAGGCCAAAAACGACCCACTCTTTTCGGTCATTTTGTCTCTATGGCGTCAGGCACGAGGATCCGAATAGATCATCTGTAACGATTTTTTAAAGCTATATTCATACACACTTGCGATTCGCAGTTCCTTACCTCTGCTGCGTGGGTCGAATGCGAAAGATTGCTATGGCCTTGAATATTCTAGTTCAGTAATCGCTACGGTATGGCTATACCGGGCGATTAGTGGACGAGACAAAAATCTTAAAAAACCACTTACACGTCGTTTATACGCAGTTGTTATAATCGCTGATCTGCAGTATGCTTGTGTAAATTTTTGATATTATATCACACGAATATTTCTGTGTTGTTCGGAGAACCTCATCATATAAAGGTCAATCACTATTATTCTCATCGCGGGCTATACCAGCAAGGCATCTACACAGCTAACACGAATACAAAAAATTAACATAAGAAATTCGGGTGGTCTGGAAGGGGATTCCATACGAAAGTAAAGGAGTGACACAGTCGGCGTTATTTATAATGTATAAAAATTATCTATTCAATTTAAGTAGGTATGCATATTTTCAGTTTGTTTGAAGTTAGTTTGAGAATTCTCTGTAACGAAATCTATAAAAAAAATATCTGAATTAAAACTACGTTTTGTAAAATCTGATTTAGGTGTTCCGATCCCAGAACTAAATCACTTTTCTTACAAAAGGATTTGTGGGAGTTATGGAAAGTAAAAAATTGTATAAAAAAAGGAATATCAATGTAGGGATAAATATCAGAAGATAAAAAAGGTCATGACAGGAGTCGCCCGGTTTCGATTTTTTGTTTTCTCAAATTTGTGATGATGAGGAACAGGTACAGAGATTATAGAAAGTAAATTAATAAAAATGATGATAACGATGATTCCAATTAGTCTCTTATTATCATTAATGGATTTATCTTACGATTAATGCGGTATACGAAATTTACTGTTCGGCGAAGATCCGTTGCGGGTATATGGGTCTACACTGAAGAGGAAGGCCACCTATACCATTCCTGTATCCACAGAGAAATTAAAATTAACACTTATATACATCGAAAGTGATACTATATACGTATATTTTTTGATACCAATAATTATGACGTAACAAATGCACGAATGATTCTTCATTATTTAATTAGCTATATAGGTTCTCAACGAAACGGGGAAACGAATTTTGTAATAAGCAATGATGAGCAAATTTTAATGATATGAGTTTAGATGTTAACGCGATGTAAGTCGCAGGTCAAGTTAATCCAATTAACTATGTACTTCTCACTTACGGGTAAATCCGGCAGGTGCCTGAGTACGCCGTCCGTTATCAGAGCATGCATAGCAAAAGATAAGGGCGGTCAGTGTAATAATTATGGCAGTAGCTATGGCCAGAAACAGAATTAATAGTTACTTACGTATCTTTCTTAAAGAAATTATCTTCAGTACATTTCACCAATATACGTGGCACATATATTTTGTTAAACAAGAGTGGTCATACCATCATATATAACTACTTTTCATTATACTAGAGGTCACTTTATCCAGGAGTTTCTTCTTCGGTATGTGAATATAATTTTATTTGTTGTTCATATATTTTTATGTTGTTAAACATCATTTCTCTTTTAAGTCGGCATGATCTTATCTTGCTGATATACACGGAGGTTATCGGAGGTTCTTATGCGAAAATAAATGATTAGTAAATTATTACTCGGGTATCGCTTCATAAAATTAGACATTTTTATACCGTAATAAGAAATTTAATTATAATCAATCACGCCACATCGATTTACAGCAACGTGATATCGTGGAGATGAGAAGCGCGGAGACAACAATTATGAAAATAATGCGACGCCATCTGTAACAGAAATTCATCGATATATCCAAAAATTATAATATTTTTTTATTTTCATTTTTTTGTATCCTTGATGGAAATTATGGAAAATGATTGGTGAAATTTCGTCAGGATATTTAGGGGTTTTTAAAAACCATCGAATTCCTATTAATACAAAATATATTAGACATTTATCTACCCGCTCGTTATATATCTCCCGAAAGTGCAGCAGCCATCCTCACAGCAATAAGCTTCATTTGGACACAAGTTAGCTAATGTGCCTATCAAGCCCCCGTTCCCATTAGAACAGTCGATGATACCTATAATAACATAAAATCAAAGCATTCAAGTATAGTCACCCAGAGTTGCGTAGCTACACTTCAGGAATATGACGATGATGGTGACGATTCATTGTGGTTCATGAGATTCAAGGTTGTAATAATGATGATAGCAACAACGACTGTCAATTCCACATCACGAATACACGTGAAATAAATCTGAAAAAGTTTGCAAAAACTCTGTGAAAATTCCCATAATTAGCTCTGATTATTTTATTTTTTTTTAAATTCTATTGCATAACTAGATTCTCAAAATAATTGGAACAATTGTTCATGAGGATTATTAAAGATTTGAATCAAAAACTTCAGATCCTTACGGAGTTTCATTAAAATTGAAATAAAAGCCGAATAAAGATAAAAATCATTTAGTTAACTGGACATATACGTTGGTATAAATGTGGAATTGAATTTATTTACATAATGATTGGCGGTTGAAAACGACGGATGAAGTGTTTCTCAAAATATTTAAACGTATATCTGTCAGTTTAATGAACCACTTTCTCGGACAAGATGCCAACCGCAACAGACTAGCAGGATGCGAAATGCGATATGGAAGCATGATAAGACTGAGACCCGGTGAAGTCAGATAAAGTAATATTACGTCTCAGCATAATGAAAATAACGAACACGTTAGTTCCGTTTGAAAAAAAAATCCAATCAATAAAGTCAACTGCTTTGAAAATTGTTCGAAATTTTTTCTACCCTTGTAGATTTCTGATTTCGCATTTACCTAAACAAATTCAGACATCTATATACATGTACGCATATTGCCAAATATAATATTTTATTCAAAGCTTGTTAGGACTTCACGGTAATTTACATCGACGAGAGAAAATAGTCATGCTGATTCAAATTGAATTTTGGGACAAAAAATATGACATCGTAATAAATCAAGTTAAACGTGTAAATTTTCTTAAATTTTTAAATAGGAAACGAAAATTGATTGATCGATGAAAGGATTTTGTATTTTCGATATAATTCGTAATTTTTTTTCACAGTAATTGATGTTACTCACCGTACGTCGCACCGACGAAACAAATCACTGCAAAAACCGATAGTGTAACGTAACCCATCTTCGTAGTTGATAATGAGAAAGAAACAGCAATCGTTATCGCACAACGAAGTTTAAGTCTTGTGGCGGTCCTCGCGATCGCTTAGCGAATGGCAGAGACCAGCGTCGGTAGCTTTTACAAATCCCTTGTGGTGCGATAGGAACATTCCCTAGCTTGGCGGGAGGGGGAAGCTGAGACAACATTTTTTCTTTGACCCTGGAATACGTTTGTCATGCGTTCATCGTAAGCAGAATTACTCTTCTTATAGCAATTTTTGATATAAATTGGTTCGCAAAATCTTTGATGTTCAAGTTTCAGTGACGTCTTTAGGAATATGAACGTACAAAGTCGATACGTTGTTCAATATAGGTTTGGCGACATCGTCGATCTTAAATAGGTTTTTAGTCATCTATAAAGATAAGAGCGGCAGACGATACACAGTCACACACTCCCTTTTATTTTCGTGCACCATCTGAAATTTAATAGACGAATTCCTTCTATTGAATATTAATAAACAGATATGTCCCCACATATACGACACATAAGTTTCCGGCACTGGTGGGAACAATGATTTCCGTAAGCCATATCAGCGCCAGGATATTATAACTGCAATAACGATAATGAGCAGGGCCGGGTTCAGAAAATTTCTAAACCGAAATTTTTTCGTTAATCAAAAACACAATAATATTTGGGAATCACAAGCTCGTGAAAATTTGAATGTTAAAAAAGAATCCTCCGCTTAAGAGTGGTGGTAACTTTCGAAACATCGATGTATTCTGTCAAACGACCTCCTAAATTACTTGCAGGAAATTTAATATAATTATTGATTAAATTTACATTATATTCGCGATGATTTATAGATTTTATTTCATGAACAACCCCCTCATTCTTATGATGGGATCATTCAACACAAGTCTTGTCATAAGGATATAATGTAATTTATTTATTTACTTAACATTTAACATCATTAAGGACGTGTTAATAATTATTTATTACTTTGATAATAGTACATGTATTATGCAACGAGGGCGTAAACACTTTTTCTACAATACCCTCAAAATTTTATATCAAACATTGAATATAATTATATGTATACCCTAATCGAATAAAATCAGGGGCGGCTAAAAATTACTTCAATTTCAAAACACAGACCACAGCATCATCGTGTCAGTTCGTGGCAAGTGTTATCGTCGAGGTAATCAATATTTTTCTAGCTTTTCCACTTCTCTCTTTGTAGTTTCCATTTTCTTGTCTATCTCCTCGTCTCCCTTGCCTTCTATTTCGTTCATTTCCTCCGTTACGTGCTCGTCTTCGACCCTTCGCTCGGTCTCTTCTGTCGACAATGTCCCTTTTCCTTCCTCCCACCCGTTTTTCATTTCCCTCGCACCTATTATTGCGGCTTTCCTAGTCTCTTCTATTTCGAGCATTAGCTTAATTATCTCCTCTTTTTTTCCTGTATTGTCCCTTACCATTTGCTCTATCATCGCTCTTGTCTCTTTTCCTTGGATCTCGGTTGCGATAGTAAGATTCTCAATTTTTTCCATCATCGTCTGTATCATTTCTTTCATTTCCCCACATCCACCGCTTTCACCTTCCTCGTTGTTCTTTTTACCATCTTTCTCCTCGTCCTTTCTCACGGCTGAAATAAAGTCAACGTTGATATTATCACCTTTCTATACGACCGGTTCGGTTTTTATTCAAAGAGATCCTACGAATCCCGTCTCTGTCGTACGCACAATTTATAGTACAGGGAGCATACAATTACGATTTACACTGATACGACCACTCTTGCACGAATTGAGCTTCAAAGATGGTTAAATTTTTACAATTTTAATTTTTATTTCGATAAGTTATTATCCCAATGGTCAAAACTGTGAAACTTAGCTAGATTTAAGGGTCTACTTAGCAAATCAAAATGAAAGATACGAAAGAAAAAATTCTACCCCTTGTCCTATTTTCAAAAACTTACCATCGTCGTCTTCAACGGGTACTTTAGCAGGACAGTGCATCCAGAATGGACCTGACGGCATTGGTCCCGGGCTGGAAACTCTCATTCGTGCATCGTCAAACTCCCAGAAACTCTGGCCTTTGAAAAAGTACGTTTTTCCTGAAAGAAATTGACGAAAATTATGACGATTTTTCAGAGAAACAAAAAATGAATCGTTCGATGTAAAATAGAGAAGAGAAATACTCACCATTTGTCCATTGGAAAACAGCGTCTATGTTATAGCCGACTCCTTCGAACATAGCCATGTCCCGGGGGTAAAGGCTCTCCACGCGTTCCTCGTTCTCGTCAAATCTATATAAATAATAAAATGATGTCGTTAAGTACTGGAACAAAAATGTCCAAAGCTTATAAAAACAGTATAAACACATCCTACAGTAAAAATTATATCATCGAGCGTAATGCCAGGAGTAAATGTGCGTATGGTCAGCCGTGTAGACGCGAGAAAACTGTAATAATAAATCGTTTGAAGAAAATAGTAACCGTATCTACTGCAGCATTTGAAAATCTTAACTTAGAACCGTTTGAAAATTCTCTCGACTTTTCACTTTGGTCATATAGAAGAAAAAAATAAAAGAAAATTCATAGATTACCTCCAGTAAAAGTGGTCGCTGAAGAAGTACGTCTTTCCGTTGTGTCCCCATATCATAGCACCGTCAATTTTCTCCAATGCCGATGGTAGGCCGAGATCGGTAAGGGGTTTCGGGTACCCAGCTACTAATTGGGTTGCATCGAATAGATAGAACTCCTTCCCAATGAAAAATACGATCTTCTTGTCGGGTCTTTCGTAGACTGCGTCAACGTGGTCAATGTCTTCTGGTATACCAACGAACAACCGTGATATGAGGATGGGGTATCCGGATCTGGGACCATTTTCGTCAACCCTCCAGAAATACTGGGATAAAAATAAGAAACGATTATCAATATCTTCGTAATTTCAATTATGCAAACTAGAATATCACGATGACATTTACAGGTCCTTTGAAAATAAATATCTCCTTTCTGATGGTGGAGATCGCGTCGTAGCTTGTGTTGCAGGCATCTGGCGTATCGGACATTCGAGGTGTTGCAGGAGTCACTGGTCTATACCGTCTCACGGGTAGCACAGGAGTCCATGGTCTACGTATTCGGTGATCCGGATTCGCAGTTGTGTGATAACGAGGATCATTCGGACGAAAATGCGAACCCCAAAGCTTCTCTTGCGGAGACCCTGAGATAATCAGATAAAATCAAATAGAATGAAATATAACAGAATATGCCTGGTTTTGAGTTTCTCCTCTGATTACATGAATTCGATCGACGACACGACACACGTACGAGCATCTACTTCAGTATTGTCATTTTTAATCATTTTTAATGCTGTGTGTTTGTCAGGCAGAGACCTCCGCGGCATCAATTATCAATCCCATGCTTCGTGTAGCTAGTTTTGAAAGATAGGTCCACGAGCAGAGCCTCACCATTCCCGTAACTCGTTCCTTTTCTTTTCTTTCATTTTTATCTTCTTTCCTCTTACTAATATTTAAAATCCTGAATATTTCCAATAATCAGAAACGCAAAATTGAGCAATCGAAAAGGGGCAAAAATTTGTATGTCAAAATATAATCCACCGTTTGAGAGTAAAAACAATTTATTGACATAACTTGAAAACTTAACATTTATCAACTAATGTTTCATAAAGTATATAATATGAGAATATAATTATATGAAATACATAATATAATTATGATAAATTATAATAAAACATTATGAAAACATTGTTCTATTTAATTATGGCTGCAGATATGTGATGTAGTGCATATTTGATAGAACACTTACGTATCTTTCTTAAAAAAATAATCTTTAGTACATTTCGCCAATATACGTGGCACATATATTTTGTTAAACAAGAGTGGTCACACCATTATATATAACTACTTTTCATTAGGTATACTAGAGGTCACTTTATCCAGAAGTTCCTTCTTCGGTATGTGAATATAATTTTATTCGTTGTTCATATATTTTTATGTTTTTAAATATCAAATACTCTTTCAAGTCGGCATGATTTTATCTTGCTGATATACACGGAGGTTATCGGAGGTTCTTATGCGGAAATAAATGATTAGTAAATTATTACTCGGGTATCGCTTCATAGAATTAGACATTTTTATACCGTAATAAGAAATTTAATTATAATCAATCACGCCCTCATTGATTTACAGCAACGTGATATCGAGGAGATGAGGATCGCGGCGACAACAACTATGAAAATAATGCGACGCCATCTGTAACAGAAATTCATCGATATATCCAAAAATTATAATATTTTTTTTTTTTTTTTTTTTTTCGTATCCTTGATGGAAATTATGGAAAATGATTGGTAAAATTTCGTCAGGATATTTAGAGGTTTTTAAAAACCATCGAATTCCTATTAATACAAAATATATAAGACATTTATCTACCCGCTCGTTATATATCTCAAGAAAGTGCAGCAGCCATCCTCACAGCAATAAGCTCCATCTGGACACAATTTAGCTAATGTGCCTATCAAGCCATCGTTCTCATCAGAACAGTCGACGAAACCTATAGTAACATAAAATCAAAGCATTTAGGTATAGTGTCCCAGAGTTACGTAGCTACACTTTAGGAAGATGACGATGATGGTGACGATTCATTGTGGTTCATGAGGTTCAAGGTTGTAATAATGATGATAGCAACAACGAATGTCAGTTCCACATCACGAATACACGTGAAATAAATCTGAAAAAGTTTGCAAAAACTCTGTGAAAATTCCCATAATTAGCTATGATTATTTTTTTTTTTAATTCTATTGCATAACTAGATTCTCAAAATAATTGGAACAATTGTTCATGAGGATTATTAAAGATTTGAATCAAAAACTTCAGATTCTTCCGGAGTTTCATTAAAATTGAAATAAAAGCCGAATAAAGATAAAAATCATTTAGTTACCTGGACATATACGTTGGTATGAATGTGGAATTGAATTTATTCACATAATGATTGGCGGTTGTCGATAAATTTTTATTATCACGTGTGAAATACGTTCTTCAGAAGAGAATGCAAATATTTTGTTTGAAAACGACGGATGAATTGTTTCTTAAAATATTTAAACGTATATCTGTCAGTTTAATGAACCACTTTCTAGGACAAGATGCCAACCGCAACACACTAGCAGGATGCGAAATGCGATATGGAAGCATGATAAGACTGAGATTCGGTGGAGTCAGATAAAGTAATATTACGTCTCAGCATAATGAGAATAACGAACACGTTAGTTCCGTTTGAAAAAAAAATCCAATCAATAAAGTCAACTGCTTTAAAAATTGTTCGAAATTTTTTCTACCCTTGTAGATTTCTGATTTTGCATTTACCTAAACAAATTCAGACATCTATATTAGGGCGATTTTTTTTTTCGACTATTTTCATTTTTTCACTCCCCACCTAAAATTTTGTTGGACACGTGGAACAAAAAATTCCCTGAAAGTTATAGCCCTTAATAATAATATTAAGTACTTCCCCAGAGCGTGAAAAGATTTTCCATCTAAAATACACGTAAGGCAAAAATTTTTTTTTTTCACAATTCTATAACTCAGCGGCATTTTATGCTATCACATTGGTCTTGGTCTCAATTTACGCAGAATTGAACGATCTTCAAAAGTGTCTATGACGGCGTGAGTGCAACTTACACTGGTGAGATGGTACGGGTCACTAAAGTTGATTTTTACCCAAGATTCTCGTGTTTCGCTGTTATCTCCGAAATGATTAACTTTACCGAAAAAATGTAGAGGATAATTTTGTTGGAAATTGAATTTCCTACAAAAAAGGTCCTTTAGACCTAAATGCTCAGATTAATATTTCTTGAAATATTGAACTTTGACTTACTTGCGGTAAATAAAATTTTTATGGTTTATTGAATCAAACGTTTCAAATTGTTGATATTCCATATCATATTTATGATATTTATCATAATTATGTAAACAATAAACCATAAAAATTTTATATCAAATATCTCAAGAAATATTAATCTGCTCATTTCGGTCTAAAGGACCATTTTTGTAGGAAATTCAATTTCCAACAAAATTATCCTCTACATTTTTTTGGTAAAGTTAATCATTTCGGCGATAACAGCGAAAAAACGAGAATTTTGAGTAAAAATCAACTTTAGTGACCCGTACCATCTCACCAGTGTAAGTTGCACTCACGCCGTCGTAGACATTTTTGAAGATCGTTCAATTCTGCGTAAATTGAGACCAAGACCAATGTGATAGCATAAAATGCCGCTGAGTTATAGAATTTTGAAAAAAAAAAATTTTGCCTTACGTGTATTTTAGATGGAAAATCTTTTCACGCTCTGGGGAAGTACTTAATATTAATATTAGGGGCTATAACTTTCAGGGAATTTTTTGTTCGACATGTACAACAAAATTTTAGGTGGGGAGTGAAAAAATAAAAATAGTTGAAAAAAATCGCCCTAATCTATATACATGTACGCATATTGCCAAATATAATATTTTATTCAAAGCTTGTTAGGACTTCACGGTAATTTACATCGACGAGAGAAAATAGTCATGCTGATTCAAATTGAATTTTGGGACAAAAAATATGACATCGTAATAAATCAAGTTAAACGTGTAAATTTTCTTACATTTTTAAATTTCCAAACGAAGTTTGATTGATCAATGAAAGGATTTTGTATTTTCGATATAATTCGTAATTTTTTTTCCACAGTAATTGATGTTACTCACCGTACGTCGCACCGACGAAACAAATCAGTGCAAAAAGCGATAGTGTAACGTAACCCATTTTCGTAGTTGATAATAAGGAAGAAACAGCAATCGTCAATATAATGAAATATACACAATCAACCAGGCTAATTATCGCACACGGCAGTTCAAATCTTGTGGCGGTCCTCGCGATCGCTGAGCGAATGGCAGAGTCCAGCGCCGGTAGCTTTTACAAATTCCTTGTAGTGCGAGAGGAACGTGCCCTAGCCTGGAGGGAGGGGGAAGCTGGAGATAACATTTTTTCTTTGATCCTGGAATACATTTGTCATTCGTTCATCGTAAGCAGAGTTGCTCTTCTTATAGCAATTTTTGATATAAATTGGTTCACAAAATCTTTGATTTTCAAGTTTTAGTGACGTCTTTAGGCGAATATGAACGTACGAAGTCGATACGTTGTTCAATATAGGTTTGGCGACATCGTCGATCTTAAATAGGTTTTTAGTCATCTATAAAGATAACAGCGGCAGACGATATACAGACACAGACTCCCCTTTATTCGCGTGCAAAATCTATAACTTAATATACGGATTCCTTATATTGAATATCAATAAACAGATATGTCCCCACATATACGACACATAAGTTTTCGGCCCTGGGGGAATGATTTCCGTTAGCCATATCAGCGCCAGGAAATTATAACTGGAATGACGATAACGAGCAGGGCCGTGTTCAAAAAACTTCAAAATCAAAATTTTATTCGTTGGCTAAAACCTGCACAATTTAGAAATCAGATGCGTGTGAAAATTTTAACGTTAAAAAAGAATATCCTGCGCTCGAGAGTGAAGATAAGCTTTCAAGTATTGATATTGCGTCGAATATCTTCCTGCGGATTACTTATATAGAAATTTAACATTTATCGATCAAATTTATATTATTCGTGATTAATTATAGATTTTTTCATAGTTACAAAATACAATTATCTGTTCTTAACACCGGTTACTTCAACGGATTAGCATTTTTAATCACAATTCCCACTTATTCGTATAATATAGTATCAATAATTTACACAGGCCTTGATACAAGAGGATACGTTATTTATTTATTTATTTATTATTATATAATATCGAAGATATGTGAATAATTATTTTATCCATGCGGCTTTGGGTTTATCATTTGTACTTCCCACTAGTTTTTTTTTTTTCATATCCACTTCCTTCGCACCTTCCATTATTGCTTTCTTTCTCTCTTCCATTCCGCGCTTTAGTTCATTTATTTCCTTCTTTACTTCTCCGATGTCCTTTCCTTCAACCCTCCAGAAATACTCCGACAAAAATAAGGAATAGTCGACATCTCAGTTACTCAATTATGGAAATTAGGATTATTATTCATGATATGGCTTACACGTCCTTTAAAAATGAGAATCTCCTCCGTATTTTCGATAGCCTCGATCGCGTCGTAGCTCGTACTCCAAGGTCTTGCGGTTCGATCAGTAATCGATGGACTGGGATGAATTGGTCGCGTCGGAGTGACGGTCGTCGAAGTCATTGGAGTCGTACGCGTCTGATACGTGTGCATAAGAGAATACGAACCCCAATACTTCTCTTGCAAGGAGCCTGAGATGATCACAGATGAGGAATGTGATAAAATATTTCCACTTCGGTGAAGATTTACACCGACTGGAGAATATACTGATTCTAATTGCAGAATTCTGAGACAGAAATGAGAACGTATTTTGCTCTTTCAGTAATTATTGTTACTCACCGTGCGCCGCTCCGAGGAAACAAATCAGTGCAAAAACTGACGGTGTAAGGTCACCCATTTTCGTAGTTGATAACAGGGAAGAAACAGCAACCGCGTCAATACGATGGAATATACAATAATCGACGATAATTATGGCGAAATATAGTTTAACCCTTATTTCTGTTTCGCGTTCGCAAAGCGAATGATGAGAAGAATGATGATTTCCGTTGCAGGTCTCCGGCAACTGCAGGATATGATAACTGCAATAACGATAACGAGCAGAGCCTCACCGCCCCCGTAACTGATCGTTCCCTTTCTTTTCTTTCGTCTTTCTTCAATTTGCAAATATTTCAAAACTTAAATATCGAAAACGTAATTGAGCAGTCAGAAGTGCTCGAAAATTTGTATGTCAAGAAATAATCCACCGTTTGATAGTATAAAGATAATTTCCTGAATTACTTCGAAAGTTCAATATTTATATCAATTAAATTTATCGTATCCACGGTTATTTTTTCTTCTCTTCGGATTTATGTAATTTACAATTTTCCAAACCAACCGTATTGAACTTATTATACCAATATTGCTACGCGCTTAATACCACGCAATTAATTAATAATAATTATCCTTGGCACTAAGTTTGTTACTTGGAATTCACTATCTACATGCACGTGAGTCCCGCGTGCAGGGTAATGAAATAGCATATGAATAGAAATAAATTATAAAGTGCAGTGTGTATTATTTTATTCAATGGCACAATTACAAGACCACAATTCGTGGTTTTTCATCAAAGTACTGAGATTTCGGGCTCAAGTAAATTTATATTGCAGCTCTGCAAGTCGGGTTAAGGATATGGTATTTATAAATTTATTTATTAATTATTTGACTGAGCATCATAAACTGCTAGGCAGTAGCTAAAAATGACAATCAGAACGATTGAAACGGCAGAAAGGCTTAGAGGCAGAATAAAACGTGACCTGGAAATGAAAAACGATAAATAAAAACCAGTTTATACTTGGTGGTCATTATTATAGTGATGCGTGCAATTGTAAAACTAAATTTCTTGGAAAGTAACAACGTAGCTTATTAATGAAATGATCGCGGTTAAAGATGCATAGATATTCCTTTTCGGAAGCAGCGTGCTGAGTGAAAATTTTTTTCAACTATCCATATTCATATTGTATAGGTAAATTAACAAATTTTCGTTAATATTTTGATCCCATGCCAATTAAGCAGCTGTGATCGGACGATATCGATTCGACAAGAAAATGAAAATAATCAGTCCAATGAAAATGTAAATCATGCATTTATATTTACCCATCGCGATCGAAGTATTCCTTGATTGCACAACAGCCAAAAGTGTCATTCTTCGTACAGCAAAATGTTGTGTACATTGCACAATCGGTTTCAGTAAAAATATCCCCAACTTTGTCGAACAAATTATGGCAGGCACTGATCGAACATTCATCGCCAATCTGTACATTCCGAGTAGTCGAATTGTACCCCCATTCTGTATGAGATATATACATTTTTCACTCTTTTCAATTACGGTTTTCAAGTTATAGAACAAAACTGCTGATGAATTGCTTGCAAAAAAAAAGAAAAAAAAAAGAGAAACCGTTCGCGTATTGAATTAGAATTTATGAATAGGAATATAAAGGATTCTGACGAACTCTGTCAAATCGCGGATTTTTTATATTATATAAAATTTCCCAATATATAAATATATAGTTATTACTCACTTATCTGTTCTTGCGAGTTGGCGATTGCACCAATGAAATATATGGTATAAAAAAACGATATTACAATTATAATTACGCTATCCATTTTCGAATATAAATACAAGGAATAACCCGCAGCTTAAGCAATACACTATACATGTATGTAAAATAATGAATATCGATTTTCCGCATACGTTAATTCTCGCACGACATAATAGAACGAGTCGTTGATATCAACTTGATGATTGCAGCACGAATGCCTTGCTTTGAAGGAAATCACTGAACGTGACCGCAAACGCAGGATTGAATTATACAAAACGAAAAAAAAAAAAAAAAATCCCCAGTCTTTCGCGTTTTCCTCACGATTATAAATCTACTACGGATCCCCCTACTCTTAATATAATTATTCTGGGAATTTGGGAAAACTATATACAGGATACAACATTGGGTAATATAATATATTGATACAAATATATATATCTAAAGCAAATTTATTAGCATTTATTAAATGGGTATATATATATCGCTTATAAAAAAATACAAAATGATATCAAATATGTTATAAAACTAGAAGCTATAAAGATAATCGAATGATAGTGCGCTGCATCGATATTGAGACAAGACATCTCATCTTATCACTCGATATCCCGGCCGAATATTTTGGACGATGCGACAACTTCCGACTGAAATATTCGGAGATAGGAAATTAGACGATATGGGAATTGCAGATTTTTTGTAATGAAACATATGAAAAGCTCTTCTTTTACAGGCTGAAATAAATATTTTGAATTTCGATTTTCTGTACCGGATGATACAAAATGTTACAGAAAAAAAAAAAAAAAAAGAAACAAATAGAATTAGTTAGCGAATTGAACTGCCAAATATTAACTGACAATAGATATTCGCGCGTTTTAAGTTCAGTTTAGGTATATAATATTATAGATTTGTAATAATTGTTCACTTACAGTTACATCGGCAACACAAGCAGCAGCAACACATGAAAACGACGGAGATAAACGCGACCAGACCAACAATTAGACGATTTCTATAAGAAAAATTAATTAACGATTTATAATCATGATAATTATATGTGGTAAAATTATATTCATCTATTTTTATACAAAAAATTGCTCCCCAAGATTCGAAAAAAGTTTTAATTAATTACTCTGTGAATATCCAGCGCATGAGATTGCAGCAGCGATCGCTACAGCAATAAGTTTCGTCCGGTGCATCGAGTATCGGGATTGGACAATTCACCAAAATTCTTTGCGAATCGAGTCCCTCAAAAGAACACTCCGTTCCTGTACAAAAAAAAAAAAAAATCGAATTATCTGTATTGATATAGTTTAGAGGATCAAAGGAATCTCTAATGTAATAGAAAGACCGGCGTTTCTTAGTCACATAAAATTATATCAAAACCAATAATCTCGATCTATGTGGTTCGCATTATCTTTCTATTTATTGCGATTTACGTAGTCGTAATGTACATGACGCTAGTAAGTATTTCTATAAGAGACCATCGAGGTCGACCTATCTTAGATGACCGCAGAATCGCATGTAATAAGAAAACCTGGAAAAAGGAGAAAAAAAAAAAAAAAAAAAAAAAAAACGAAAAGAAAAGCTCAATGCCTGGAGATTAGTCATATTTTCTAGTTTTTATACAATTCATTTATTTCTCATATTCCGAAACGTATCTTTTCGAAGTATAATAATAACGATACACATTCTTCCATATAAATTCGTATTGTTACTCACCGTAAGTCATACCGATGAAGCAAATCGAAAGAACGATTGATAACACGACGCGACCCATATTCTTACAATCGAATGATGACAAAAAGGCGATGTATAGCTAACGATTTGTTAATTTTATTTTCTATTTAAACTCAGCTATGAGACGATGCTTCGCTATGAGCATTAGCGACGACTGATCTAAGTTACGTGAATCAGCAAAGACCGGAAACGTTCAACCACGCAATGACGTATATTTATTATTATTTTATTTTTATCATTTTTTTTTTTTCACTATATTGTCCGGCAATCTGTATGCTATGGCCTATGACGTGTCAGAGCTGCTGCAGATTACGAGAAAACCCTGAATTTCTGTCCACGTTACACGTTGCCTGCAAGCAAAACTACAGCCTGCTAGACACAATAAAATCTAAACTCATGGGGAGTCAAATAATGCATCCGAATATACGGAGCCACACGGAAACACCCGAACACTCCTGATCGGCTGTGAAGGCCTCAGTCGAACACAGACTCTCAGACGTGATACGCAAAATCGCTATTGTCAGACATAGGGAGAGGGAGAGAGAGAGAGAGAGAGGAACTGACACGCTGTATCATCACCGATCCTAATATTTGTCGGTATTTCAGAGGATCGAGAAAGTAGTTTCTTTTGAATACGAAATGAATAATTATGGAATAATTTTATAAACATTTTTATTAAAACAACTAAAATTCTATTAAATATGTAAATAATTATGATAAATTATAATGAAACATTGTGAAAATATTTTCCTATTTAATAATGACAGATATGTATTTACATGTGTTAATAGGAGAGAGTCGTTTGCGCACGGTACATAGTGTATATATATATTTAATAGAACACTCAGTATTTTTTTTTTTTTTTAAATAACATTAGCTACAATAAACTTCGCCAATACATGGCATATACATATATTTTGTTTAAACAAGAGCGGTCGCGCTATTATACCAACTCTTTATTATACTAAATGGTAACTTTATCCAGAATTGTTTCTTCTTTGGCATATGTGAATATAATTTTATTCATTATTCATATATATTACTAATATGGTTTTGAATCTATATATGTGTGAAATTTCTCTTTTGAGACGGCATAGATCCTCTCTATAGCAGATGTACACATCCTGATTAAGTATCAGGATGTGGCATATTATGTCTTACGGAAATAAATGATGAGTAAATTAAATTACTCGTGTATCGTTACGTATAGAATGATAATGAAAGAATTTTTTTTTTTTTTTTTTCAAATAAAAAAGATACATGCCATCGACTGGAAATTTTTATACCGCAATTAGAAACTTAATCATATAAGACGCGTATTATACCTACTCAGTATAATATGTACTATATTATTTATCTTCCTCTCGCGCAACTAGTACGACATATGCAAATACAGCAACACGATATCAAAGAGATGAGAATCACGGCGGCAGCAACCATAAGAATGATGAGACGATATCTGTAGAAAAAAGAAAGAAAATCAATTCATCGATATAACGAAAATTGTAAGAAAAAAGAAAAAAATTTAGTAAAATTTCATAAAATTTAATAAAAGTAAAATTTCTTCAGGATATTTAAGGGTTCTTCAAAAATCATCTAATTATCCTATATATTAATTTAAAAAAAAAATATATATATATATATTGGACATTTATTTACCCGCTCGTTGCATATTTTAACAAAGTGCAACAGCCACCCTCACAGCAATAAGTTTCATCTGGTGTATTCAGTAGAAACGTATTTGGACAAAATTGAGCCACTTTGCTTAGACCATTAGAACAATCGGTGATACCTATAGTAACATGAAATCGAAGCATTTAGATATAGTCAATTAGATATAGTCAACGAGAGTTACGTAGCTATACTTTAAGATGACGATCGCGATGATTCATTCTGATTCATGAGATTCAAGGTTAGCATAATGATAATAGCAACACCTAAGGTCAATTCTACAACACGAATATACGTGAAATGTGTCTGAAAAACTTTGTAAAAACTATCTAAATATTCCCATAATTAACTATCGGCTATTTTTTAATTCTATTCTCAAAATTGGAACACTTTTTCATGGGGATTATCATAAGGATTAGAAGAAAAAAAATTAAAACGAAATAAAAACCGATTCAGATCATTTCAGAGTTTCACTAGAACTAGAAAAAAAAAGATAAAATTCTTTCAGATCTGTTTAGAATTGTAGCTCTCCAGAGATAATCGGAGTTCATTGGAATTTTTATGGGATACTAAATTTTCGATTTTGGCAATTTTTTTTCTTTTATAGAGAATTGTTCACCATAACCACTGCATAAAAAATAAATAAATAAATGAAATCGTATCCAGATTTGTAATTTTTTTCAAAATAAGTATTGCTATATAATATATTTCGCGTAATTAGATCGATATAAGAATGAATTTAACGAACGATATTTACTCACTATATACACAGCTATTATATACATATACAAACTATCGTTATTTTTTATATATTTATTTATAATAACTATCGTTACTCACCGTAACTGGCACCGATGAATAAAATCGTAGCAAGGAGTGATAACGTGATGTGACCCATCTTGACAGTTGAGAATGAGAATGAGAGACACGATCTGTTCAGCACGACTATACGACCTTATGTATACAACTGAAGCTCTCCGTTGAGGGATATATACTTCGCGGTCAACCGTAGCTTCAATAATACGATGATTTCCGTTAATCATCAACGGTGGGAAAACCAATCACAATGGCTTAAGAAGTCACGTGGTCAATGTAGTAGGATGGAATATTCGACGACGCAAGGATACAGAGAAATGTTTCTCTTCACTATTCCAGAAAGAGACATACATGTGTGATTCTGGTGTAGCTGATGTACAGGATATGAGGAAACCACTTGCGGAAGTTTCCGGAGCTTTTCCCCTCGTGCATCTTTTTTTCAAGAATGTTAATTTTTTTTCTTTCTTTCTTTCTTTCTTTTTTTAATTATATTTAGAACAGAATTACAGTTTTATCGGATGTATTTATATCTATATAGTTATTTACTCTACGTATGTGTATGTGGATTTCGGTAAAAATTTCGAATCTTACAATATTATCGATAATCACAGTTTTCAGAAAGATTATTTCCCCAAAAGTCTTCATTCCCGATATTCAAAAATTTGAAAACGAAAAACACCGGAGATTCAAAATCCCGGAAGCTGGAGATATCCGAAAGGCCTGCAAGACTCCGAAACTGGAAATTCCCACATTGAGCGTCGTGTCCTTCTAATAAATTTTTAAATTACCTACTTCTTTGACTTTCCGATCTTTCCGAATTTTTATTTCCTGAATCTTGACGTTTCTGATAATTCGAAATCGTCTCAAACGAATTAGTAATTTTTTTTCTCCCGAGAGAAAATTAAAAATATTCGAAACGCGAACCCGGCAGCAATTATTTTATAATTGCAACCGCAGAAGTCCGAATTTCGCGATCTAGGAAAACGTCAGAATTGCAGTATGCAGAATGAATACAAGAAAAATAATTATACAACAAATAATTAGCCACGTTCAATAAATTAATGAGGACAATCTCGATATCTTGGAATATAATTGTACAATTATAATAAATTATAATTGTCAGAATAATACGTTGCATATTGAATTTATATACCGGATATTGTAATAACTGATAATCCCTGTAAAATGGACTAAAAACTGAGTAAAAATACCATTATCATCACTAACTGAAAAACAGACGATAGTTTTACACGTATATAGAATTCTCGAGTGATTTAAACTTCAATTGAGAATATAAGAAGTCAGATTAAATGCCCGTAATTATACTAAAAAAATAAAATAAAAGAAACCCCCATACCGAGGGGCTAATCATTTATAGAATAAATGACAAACGATTGCAATATGTTAGACGATTTCAATGATTTCATTCGATTGCACGCGATTTCGTTATGAGCAGTTTGATGGGATTTCACATGATTTCACATTTCAAGCGATTTTCCAAGATTTTTCTAATCGATTTCATAGCGATTGCTTTCAAAAATTGTTTGCGATTTTAGCAAGCGAATAACCCCTCGCCCTATGCCAAGGAATGATAATCGGAGACTCACGATTAGGAGGGAACCTACAGCCAATATTCCCACCTACGTTCGATAATATCAGCGAGTAGGTAAATTTTTCTAAGACGCATGGCATCTTTTGTCGAGTATAAGCATGCGGATTGAGTCATCGTATTCCTGACTGGATTAGTAACTTGAATTAGAACGCATTCATTTCCTGTGGTTTTCTTCGGTACACTCATCGTGAATTGCGCGGGATACGAGAGATTAATCGCTGAATGAATTATATAGTATGAATGGATATGCATAAGTAATTAGTTTCATCTATACAATTGTTATTTGATCCATAGTATTAATATCTGAATTGTAAATTTACTCATACCGTGATGATCAATAAAAATCCTGATACAAATCGCGAGTTTTATCGAATGATGTTGGTCTGCAAATGATCCAATTTTTGCCACATCTTAGGCAAACTTGCATTTCGACGTTCTTCATTCTCCTGGATTATTTTTGCGGATGCAATTCTGGAATCGTGGAATATAAGTATACGCATCTGATCGTATAATAAGACAGAGTATACCATGACATGACAGATCGAAAATAAAATGAGGTGAATAATGTTGATTCGTGGTATATATACATATCATGGGTACGATGTGGTACAATCCGAAGGTTCAAAAAGGACAAGGATGATGGGAAATATGAAGAACTAAAAATAACTATGACGTCAACATTTTTGATAAAGCATTTACTTGGTAAAATGAACCGTACCCGATTTCCTCGGAAATAGAAGAGGAAAATGACGTGTATTACATATATGTATCATGTATAATTGGCCAGTCACAATTGTCTCCTATGATTAGCTTTAGTCACCAATGGCTATTTTTCGGAAGGTGAATTAGACTCACCATGGCACGCACGATGCGTGGCCCAATGAAACGAATTACTAATAGGGCAATAGTGTGACTCATGCGCAGCTTCCGGATTTATGTTAATCGGTACAGGTCGAAATAGCCTTGAAGAAAAAAATCACGAAACTTTACTCTGATATAGAAAAATATCTGTCACTGATAAGAATTATTCTGAACTTTTTGAACTTCGCTATAGCGACGAGTTATTTTTGCAAGGACAAATTGTTTTAAATTATTTTATTTTATAAGATGAATGGCGGTGCCTATATATGTATGTATCATATATCATGTGTATGTACAAGAAGAACACATATAAAAATTATAACAAAGTCAACTAATTATAATTTATTAATTAAACCAGGAAATTATAAAGATTTGAGAACATAATTATGATAAACTAATTATACGAAGTCATGGTATCATAGTAAGGAAAAAAGATAAACTAAAAATTATACATAAGATACGAAGTAAAATTGATAAATGCTATAAAAGCTCAATACACTTCAAAATCCAATCGTTAATCGGTTAAGTATAAAAAAAAAAATTTGACTGTGCCTGGATTCCTCTTTGGTTTCATTTTTTCAAAACGACAACTGTATAGGTATATGAATCACAAACAATTAGCAACGTATGAATCAGGTCTTTGGAATTGTATAGGAACTATTATTTCTGATGAATGGATTTTCCTGAGGAAAAAATTTGCGTTAAACGACTAAATTAGCAAAACGAAAAATTATTTTCCGGAGTCTATCAAGACCCAGATTTATGATAGTAAAAAATAGCAAATGTAGAACAAAACGTAGAGCGAACGTAGAACTAACCGTTACACGAAACGGCTATTATATTATAATAGTATAAGGAATGACGTAATGATAAGAACCACTATTTTATCGACTTGGAACAAGTTCCCAGATGATATCATACTGCGTGCAGGTAACAGGTTTGTATATATTTATAATAGTTTTTCCTTATATGATGTCATCCATTAGGTAGAAGTGAAAAATAATGTCAATGCAATATACCCTGATTTTTTTATCACTAGCCAATATCGTCAATAATTAAATAACTCGATTTTCTGTTATCGAAAAAATTCTGTAGTCTCGTTGTTGTGCAAGTTTCCCTTCCATGATAATGGTCCTTATCTAGGATGAATGAAGCCTGATTCAAAATCAGGAACGTTCATTAGTCTGGTGTACCTGTTTTGGTTATTATACTGCGAAGGAAGATCCTGGTGCATTCCTGTATAATAATAAATAATTTTATTTTTATAAAATGAAATAATTCTTAGAGAAGTTTATTGATGACCTTGATCAAAGTTACCTGGCTGATACGGTTGGGTAATGCTAAAGTTATTCTGTCCGTTGTTACCGAAACCGAGTTTGATACCGTAAGGTTGTGTGATTTTATTTTTCATTCCTCAATTAGCTACGAAAATTATGAAAACGCCCGAATATATCGAAATTGCAAATTTTAAAAGCTAAAGGTTGCGACGGGTCGAATGAATTGCGAAGTTTTTTAAATTTAAAGTAATAATTTGATTGAAGAATAAGGCCAAAAAATTTAAATTTATCTCGTTCGTTTCAATGTTCTATGTTCAGTAATAGCAGCCCGATTTATCGATACAAATATGATTAAGTTATGATCGATGAAATGAATTATAGAATCAGTGTGAATTTTTTCAGATCTTGAAACCGGCGTTTACGGAACTGGCTTCGCGATTTGTTTCAAATTTCGCTATCGGTTGAAGAAAATCTGGAAAAAAAATTTCGGGTCGGTAACATCATATTAAAAAAAAAAAAATATGATAAAAATCGAAGGAGTCAAGTGGACATGGGCTGCTGATTTGACGTGGAATGCCCGATATACTTACCACACGTCGAACCGATCAAGCAAATGATCGCGGCAAAAATCGATAGCGTGAGGCGATTCATATTCGTTGCGTTCATTGAGTAAGAAGAAACGCAACAATTTTACACAACGATTGTGTAGCCTTTCGATTAACGCACGTTAAATAAAAGAAATTCGGAATTTGCTGTGACCAAAAATTTAGTAGATCACTGCTGAATCTGAAATGCGAATTTCGATCAGATCATGGGCATCATATCTCTGGATGAAATTTTTCTAAACTCATTACGCAGGTATACACATAGCATAGCCACTTACTTTTTGGCTGGAACTGCAGGTGCCGGAACGAATATACATACCTGTATCATATATCATGTATATAGAAGAACACACGAAATTTTTGGACAAAGTCAATTTATTATTATCATTCATTAAACAAGGAAAATGTAAGGATTTTAGAAAATCAATAATCATAATGAATACTAATGACAAAGGGCATGGTATAAGCGTAACGAAAAATGATGAACTAGAAATCACATAACGTACGAACAAAAATTAATAAACCCTGTAAAATCAGAATACACTTCAAAATCCAATCGCTAATCGTTATACGTTATAGATACACAAATAATTCAAATTTATGTCTGGTTCCTGTATACGGTTTTATTTTTTGAAACGACACCTGTATAAATCAGAAACAAGATAAGCAACGTATGAATCAATTCTTTGGAGTCGTATAAGAACTACTATTTCTGATAAATGGACTTTTCTGTAGCAAGATTTGTGTGAAAAAAATAAAATTAGTCTGACGCAAAAATTATCTACCGGAGTCTGTCAAGACCCAAATGCATGATAGTGGGAAAAACCAAACATAGAATAAAACGTATGGACAGAAGTGGAAAGAACCGTGACACGAAGCGGCTATATGACTATACCTATAATCGTTTGATTATTCGCTAATCTCTGCACAATTATCTCGCTATTATCCGTTAGGTAAAAGTTACATATAATGTAAATGCAATACTCTGATATTTTAATCATTAGCCAATATCACTGTTAAATTATTTCGTTAAAAAAAACTCCACCTAATTGTGTCTGCCAGAAATTCTACAATCTCCTAATTGTCGTGAAAGTTTCTTCCTATATAATGAAGATCCTCACTTAGCATCAGTGGGGCCTGATTTAATATCAGAAACTTGTACTTGTTTGGTGTGGTCGCTTGGGTAATACGGCGGAGGAAGATCCTGGTGCATTTCTGTATAATAATAAATTATATATATATTTTTTTTGTTATTTCATTTTTATAGAAGTTTATCGATGACGTTGATCCAAATTACCTGTCTGTGACGGTTGGGCAAAACCGAAGTTATTTTGTCCGTTGTTGACCGTGGGGTAATCTGCAGGAGGCTGGATAATGGTAACATGCGTTGCTAAAAAATTCATTCATTTTGAGTACAGATAAATTGAGAAAAGTAATAATCAAAAATATATAGAATGTAAATTTATTATAAAATTTTCAAATTTCCTTACTACTGCCATCGTCACAGATCATACGGCAGCATCGGCGGAAACAATCGATGATAATCCATCTGAGAATCAAGGCGGCAACGGCGAGAACGAGGATCAGGAAGATCGTACCTATCGTTAATCTGTACAAAAAAAAAAAAAAAAAAAAAATTATTGTTGCCTATCAATTTTGGTAAAGATCAACGCACAGGGTATTCTCGAGGATGCACAACGCAGGGAATTGAAAACGCCTGCGTACAGGCAACTCGAACATCGAATGATGGACCAGATCCCTATGTTGCGCATCTAAGAAAATACCCTGTGGCTATATAATACAATATCGATTGGTACAATATAGATGAAGTGATTAGATCATGTCAATTCATCTTGTACTAGTATAAGTGTTTTTTTTCTTTATTTTTTGAACACAGCCGATATCGGAAATTCATGTAATACGATTTGCGAGTAAAATTTAACGAGATTTTCTCATCTTTAGTATATAATGGAATTACGATACTTAGATATAGCTTAGATGAAATACCCATTAGAATTATTCGTCGTTTCACGTCGTTGTCGGGATACGACGTCCTCGTCATCCCCGTAATCACCTGAGAAATGAATCAAATCGCAGTAATAAGTATTAGTTATTATTTGACAGAAGATACATCGAGTAACTGTGATGGTAAAGTGATGAAATCGAGTAAATAATTCGAGATTGAGAATTTGAAAAGCTAAAAACTGCACAACGAGTCGAATAACTTACCGAGTTTCGCTAGAATTTGCCGATTTTCGACTCCAACGTTTTTATAAAAAATTTTTAGAATTTTTGTTCTAATTAAATCAATAATCTGACTGAAGAATAGGGCCGATATAGACTCAAATTCGACTCATTCATTTAGATATTTCGCGTGCAGTGATAGATCTCGAAAAATCAATCCAATATCGCTAGTTAATTTTAATTTATTTCAATTTTCGGGTTTAATACGACGTGCCTTTTAAAGTGACACTATAATTTTCCGTGTCTATCTATAATAGATACAAAATTACTCACTAATTTTATCGATATTACATTTATAAACTCACCATACGTCGAACTGATCAAGCAAATGATCGCAGCAATAATCGATACCGTAACGCGGTTCATCTTCGTTACATCGATGGAGTATAGAAAGAACAAGAATTTCACACGAATAAATAATCAATATAAAACTTCTTGATCAACGCACGTGGCTATAACAATTGCACGATATAGCGTCGCCCTTGTGTAACTGAACTAGTTCCCGTTCAGATAAAGAATAGTGGTTTTGTTGCGAGTATAATGTGGACTTGTCGTATTCCGTATTCATCACCATTGGAATACCCAATCGCGTGGAAACTCTAGAAGTCACGTGATTTAGAAAATAAGGAAAAATTTCAGCACAGCTTGTACATACCACGTCCGAGAAGCACTGTTCTTAAATAATATCTACGAGTATGTATACCAGGAATTCCTCTCCAACGTCACCAGGCTTGGAACTAGGCGCGGATACAAGAAGAGGGGGCATGCCATGGTAGTGAATGGCCATCAAAGCTATCAAGGCCATCAAGGTGCGAAATAATGACCACGTCGAGGAAAAATTTTTAAACAAATATTTTTCGCTGCGGGGCAACGTAAAGATTTTCAAAAAGAAAATTACAGTCAAATCATTTTTATTTATCATATAAAACTAATGGTGCAAAATTGAACAAATGTGCAATGACAGGACAAGGAATATGATAAGGTTATACATTTTTTTCGACGGTACTTATGCCCGAGTGTAGCCTTCATGAGACCGGTACTGGTGTTGCATGGCCATTTCTGCAATGAACAAAAATAAATGTTAATTAAGTCATTGCTATAATTTTACCGTCACGCATGATCTACGTGACATTTTTTTGGTCAAAAAATACCAAAATTTGACGTCTTTAATGTTTTTCGCTATATGGCGCAGGAAAAAATTGAAAAATTTTCTTTCCTGACTTTGCCAGAGAAATATAAAAAAAGACATGACAAATTTTCTATAAATTGTATCCTAATTTAATCATGGTCGAATGATTTTTTGTAAAGAGAAATGATTCTGTTTTAAATAGAATTGGATGAAAAGGAGTATTGAAAAAAATTTACTCATGAATCTTAACATATTTCTGATTTTTCAGAATTTTTTCCAAATTTTTAGGCGAGTTCTCAGGAATAGAAAACGACAAAAATGAAATAAAAAAAAAAACATTTTTAAATTTGCACGGAGTCATCTTTTGTTATGATAAACAATATAAAAAATTGGGAATAGCAAAATTCGTTGGGGGGAGAATCCCCGTATCCATTCCGTTAGACCATTGATCCTAATCTTTTCTACTAATCATCTGAATTACCCGATTTACCTGTATCTTGATTTTGTCCGTTGCTTCCTTGATAGCCAGAAGGATCGATCATGGTGACGTTTGTTGCTGAAACATTATCGCAGTTCAATTAGGTAAGAAAAACAATTTTGACAATCCGATAGCTGGCGTGTTGTTAAATTTAACAAAATACCCGGTAATTGATTGGAATTATCATTCAGTGACAACATTTATAATCTTGAATTTAGAGTCGGTACTTCCTTACAGTTACGATGACAAAAGTGGTAACAAGGGCAACAGGCGCAGCAACAACAGCAACACCCGATGAACAGTGCAAAAACAAATATGGCACCGAATAGTCTGTAAAATAGATGATTTTCATTTTTTGTATAATGATACGATGTCTGTTATATATATGCTCATTGAAATTCATTTCTATCCATTTGATCATCTCACATTCCAAAGAATTCTGCTGCTTCGCAGCATTCTAAGAAGGCTCTATTCGGTCTCGGACAGCAATAACTTGCTGTGCTCGAACTAAATGGAAGAGGGCTTGGGCAAGAGTTCACCAGTTTACCAACCCAGCCAGAACTGCCAAAAGAACAATCCATACCTGTTTTAAAGCATTCAAAATATTAGATCAAAGATTATCGAAGCTTCTGGTCATGATTATTCCATTAAAAATCCCACATATCAGACCATTTCGCAATATTTTATAGCGCATCAAATTGTTTTAATTAAGTTTTTTTTTTTTTTTTTTTTTTCATATAACGAATCTGCAAGTTATATTGGTACCGATGAAAAAAAAAACTTAACATTTAGCTCTGCTCATACCAGTCATTATTATTATTATTCTTATTATTAAATTATTTATCTCTAAGAAAAAAATCTGTCCAGTTTTTCGTTTGTGTCGGAATTTTTACTCTGTGTGAGTCTTGCGCTCCGCTGACTCATCGAATATACATCATGGAATCATATCATTTAGATAGAGAAGTTTCCTCTGCATTTGAATGCTCGTGAAATTATGCTAAAAAATTACGTTGAAACTGATGGCTGATTCGCGTACGAAGGTCAGAAGTGAATTTTTTTTTCTTATGGTATTTAAAATTTTGTGCAATGTGAAAAAAAAAAAAAAAAAAAAAGGACCGCCATAATGACGATGAGGATATTTTTTACGTAGCGTCAAATAACGAAGGATTAATGAATTTGAGCATGCAGTTATAATGTTTTGGCAAAATATGACGGTGCGAATGATTGTTACTCAGAGTTTCATTTTTTATTAATTTAACAACGAATAAATAAATATTAAAAACACACGAAGTCAAGTTTTTATTAATAAAGCTTCATTTTTTTTCAAGCAAATCGCATATCAAGCAGGATACCGCAATCTGGTTTCAGTTTAAAATAAAATTTTGCAGCGTAGATCAAGAATAAAAATAATTCAAAATTCGTTTGAATTTTCCGGACAGAAATACAGTAAAAAAAATATTTGATAACTCTGCAGCTATAATTTCAGATCAGACAAATCAACTTCAATCGTTTTCTGTTGTTCCGGGATATCAGTTTTTTGGGTATTTTATCTAGCAAATTTATGGTTTTCAATTTTTTACCCTGACTATAACAAGGTATTAGGTTAATTATATTGTTTCTACTCACCATACGTCACACCGAT
The DNA here is from genome assembly GCA_949628255.1 of Macrophya alboannulata. Taxonomy (NCBI): domain Eukaryota; kingdom Metazoa; phylum Arthropoda; class Insecta; order Hymenoptera; family Tenthredinidae; genus Macrophya; species Macrophya alboannulata. The sequence goes on along the minus strand of OX451212.1, from coordinate 2,490,115 downwards.
GCAACAAATCGCAACAAAAAGCGATACCGTTGTAATGCGACCCATTTTGTTGGTCGAATAAGTGAAAAAATTCAAACAATATAGTGTTTTTGAATATTTGGTAATAATTAGACGCTCTTATTATGTATCTGGACCGTGTCTGCACAACGAATGGTGAATATTTGTGGCGGAAGCTCAGCGAACAAGTGTGAAAAGATACAGTGCGAGTGTATATTTTCTGATAAAACCCATACAGTCCAGTAAAGTCACATAAAAATACTTATTTATATTTGTCGGCCACCACCAGTCGTTTATTTCAACAAACGTTCAGTTTGGTCAAGATTAAAATTTATCGCGAATATTCAAACTGCAATGTAAAGAACTCCCCGGTGATCCCCTCAAAAAAAAAAAAAAAAAAATCCTTGTATTTTATCCTATAACAGAATTGTCTGGCTTTCAATTAAATCACTGTTAAAATGAATGTATCAGTATTCATTAAATCAACTATAGGACAATATTCAAGCGTCTAATAGATAATTATTGTAATTAATTAATCGCATTATAAACAAAGATATATCATCATCAAATTATTACATACGATACGAAATAACTAAATAATCTCATAAGAGAGCTACAAGATCAAATTAGGTAGAAACGATTAAACTAACACATACAAATAAAAGTAGATAGAACCCATAAAAAGCACCTCTGGTGCAAAAACCTTTCGCCAAGTACATTAATTTTTAAACTACCTGCAAAGATGCATTCTCCTTCTGCAAAAAGTCTTGAAATCAGATCTTCTTGCCAAGAACATGACATTAATTTGATACAAGTCATACATCACATGAAATAAACATTTAAATTCATATAAATAAAAAAATAAGAAAATAAATTGGAGTACGTAGTACTTGGCTACTAATTTACTAATCATTCTTGTTCGTAATGGATTGTATAAATTGTCGACCACTCTCAATGTGTAAGGTATATACATACATAGAATTCAGTGCCACTGCATCTCTTTTTTCGCAGCGTCAAGTGATTAAGTCAAATCCATGGTAGCTAATACAATTAGTTATCATAGAAATTTGATCTCTCGTCAGAAATTGAACCACAATTATAGATATTATTGTGCGGCTCGTATAATCACTATACTTTCAATTGATTACCTATATAACTTTGTCACTCTCAGGATCGTTATGCAAATAATTATATCCGCGATACCAAATATTTAATCACTTGAATGGGCAAAACGCTTCACTGAACCTCCGTACTTACGTGGGGTACGGAGGTCAGGGGGAAGCTGCGCCCGAAGAGGACGCCGACCGCCACGCTATCAAACTCTTTGCTTCATGTACTATACCTATAACTAATATCTTCAGTCAAAACGACAAAATGAATCAAATATAATACGATCGGGGGGCTAAGTAAAGAAATTCCTTAGGCTCGTTTGAAAAAAATTGTTTTATAATCAACGGATTATCGTCCAACGTACGGATCAGTCCATCATTCACATCAGGAAAATGTTGTTCCTTCCCGTTCGGGTGTATAGACTCGGTCGAGTCTCTTGATTATCATGGTTGCCAGAAACGGTAAAGGAGACATGAAGAATAAGTAATCAATATCCATTTATCAATAAACTGACCATAAGAATTTTTTTTTTTTTTATTTCGTTTTATTGAATATGGTAATTGGTAAATAATATTATCGTAATATCTCTGCAATGATCGGAAATCTGACAATCATTGAGATGATAGTATACAGTACATTATTGAATTGAGTAATGTGTTTTTTTTTTTTTCGTTTGTTTTTTATAAATTGTAATTAATAATTATAATAGAATGTATGCTACACTGAGAGAAAAATTTGGTTGGATTTACTAAATATTTTCAAACAAGAAAATTTGTTGTAGTAATCGATTGTGCATTTCGCCTAAGTGAGAGATAGTTGATGGAAGCGTAGTTCCATCGTTTTGAGAGAGTATTTGGTTGTCCCAAGCAAAAATTCATTTGCCCGCCCGTGACCGCCCATGTTTTCGACTTTAACGATATTTTTTTGATTCAACGACTTTTTTTTCTCAGTGTAGCTTTGTGATCATTGTATAAGACAATATCACAAGTGGAATAAAAATAAAAAATTTTGGTATCATGTTCAATTACAATACACTTCTAATTCTTTCGTTGAAAAATCGGTGACTGCAGTATACTTTTTTTTTTACTAAATAAAGTTTGCATCACAATCAGAAGGTGCAGCATACTGAGGCGGAGCATACTGTGGTGGAGGATTTTGAGGTGGAGCATACTGTGCAGGTGGAGGATTCTGCGATATATTTGCTGTATGAACATAATAAATAATACTTTGATAAGGACTATTTTTTTCTTTTTTTTGTTTTTTTTTTTTCAAATTTTACATTTACTCAAAAAAATCTGATCAAACATTCTGTACCAGAAAAGTTAGATTATACGCTAGTCTGTATATTGGAAAAAATAAAAATAAAGGTTTCAATCTCTTAGCCTTGATCGAGATTATTTAATTGATTTTTGATACGTTACCGCACACGTTGATTTGTCCACTGTTACCAGCTGGAGGGTATCCGCCCAAGGATGGCTGGACTATGGTAACACTTGTCGCTGAAACATCGATACGCATTCAAAGTAGAAAACAAGAAAAAAAAAACACAATTAGTTATAAAATAGTCCAATGCTTATACTCGTAGTACAGCTCAGAGTATCTCGAATTATAGATTTTGGTATTTCAAAGTGAAATGTGTGAAATTTATGTTTAGAAAAAATTTTCACTGCTCCCTTACAGCTGTTTGGGTGGCACCAGTGGTAACACGGACAACAGGCACAGCAACAACAGCAACAACAGATTATACCCAGCGGCATAATCGCGAGTATACAATAACCAATTATCGCACCTACACTTATTCTGTAAAAAAAAATTGGTTGAAATTTAATAAAATTATATTTAGAATCATGCGATTGATCCGAAATACTGGAATTTTAATAATCATCATTTTACGTTGTAACTGTATTCGAGTAAGTGGACTCCCAGCTGCTTAGATAGCCTCGTTTATAGCGAAGTGCGACTGGCTTCGTTTCGTCATTGTACTCTTCTTGGCGTGAAAATTCTTCCTCGTTACAGCACCGAAACGATCCGCTGATTTCACAACAGTATTTATCCGTCGGGTCCAACAGTCCTGGACAAGTTATCGGGAACCTGTAGCCGGGTCCAGAGGTACATTCAGCGCCTGTATCAAACGGTTCAAGTCCTTGGTTAAAATTGAATAGGGTGACTCGAGATAGCGATAATAATAAAAAAAAAAAAAAAAATATTCGGATCTTAAATAATAATAATATGGGATGTTTTTTTTCAATCATATAACGAATTCGCAAGTTATATTGGTATCTGATAAAAAAAAAATTTAACATATAGCTCTGCCTATACCCATCGTTATTATCATTATTCTTATTATTAATTTATTTATCTCTAACAAAGAATCTGTCTTCATTTTTTTTTTTTTTTGTGTCAGAATTTTTTCACTCTTCATGAGTCTTGCGCTCCACTGACTCATCGGATATATATACATGATGGAATCATATCATTTAGATAGGGAAGTTTCCTCTGCGTTTGAATGCTCGTGAAATTAAGTGAAAAAATTACGTTGAAACTGATAGCCTGATTCACGTACGACCGTCTGAAGTGAATGTTTTTTTTTTTTTTTCAGGGTATTTAGAATTTTGTGCAATTTGAAAAAAAAAAAAAAAAAAAAAAGGACCGCCAGAACGACGATGAGAATATTTTTTACTTAGCGTCAAATATCGAAGTATTAATGAACCTGAGCATGCAGTTATAATGTTTTGGTAAAATTTGACGATGAGAATAATTGTTACTCGCAGTTTCATTTTTTATTAATTTAACAAACAATAAATGAATATTAAAAACACACGAAGTCAAGTTTCTATTGAGAAAGCTTGATTTTTCCTCAAGCAAATCGTATATCGAGCAGGATACCGCAATACGCGTTCCATGCAATTTGAAATAAAATTTTGCAGCGTTAGATCGAGAATAAAAATAATTGAAAATTCGTTTGAATTTTCCGAACAGAAATACAGTAAAAAAAAATATTTAATAACTCTGCAGCTATAATTTCAGATTAGACAAATCAACTTCAATCGATTTCGGTTGTTCCGGGATATCAGTTTTTTTGGAATTTTATCTAGCAGATTTATGGTTTTCTATTTTTTACCCTGACTATAACAAGGTATTAGGTTAATTATGTTGTTTCTACTCACCATACGTCGCACCGATGAAACAAATCGCAACAAAAAGCGATACCGTCGTAATGCGACCCATTTTGTTGGTCGAATAAGTGAAAAAATTCAAACAATATAATTTATTTGAATATTTTGTAATAATTTTACGCTCTTGATATATATCTGGACCGTGTCTGCACAACGAATGGTGAATATTTGTGGCGGAAGCTTAGCGAACAAGTGTCAAAGGATACAGTGCGAGTGTATATTTTCTGATAAAGCCCATACAGTCCAGTAAAATCCCATAAAAATACTTAGTCATATTTATCAGCCACCACCAGTCGTTTGTTCCAACAAACGTTCAGTTTGGTCAAGATTATAACTTATCGCGAATATTTGAAGTGCGATCTAAAGAACTCCCCCGGTGATCCCCTCAAAAAAAAAAAAAAAAAAAAATCCTTGTATTTTATCCTATACGTAACAGAACTGTCTGGGTTTCAATCAAATCACTGTAAAATAAATGTATCAGTATTTATTCAATCATTCATAGGACAATATTCGAGATTCTAATAGATAATTATTGTAATTAATTAATCGTAATATTAAACAAAGCATCAAATTATTATATACGTCACGAAATAACTAAATAATCTCACAAGAGAGCTACAAGATCAAATTAGATAGAAACGATTAAACTAACACATATAAAAATAAAAGTAGATAGAATTATCATGGCTGCCAAATGGCAGCTGAAATTAAAGTAAAACGGTAAACGAGACATGAACAATAAGTAAAAAATATCCATCTATTAATGGACTGACCATAAGAAATATTTATTCATTTCTTTTTTTTCATTTTATTGAACATGGAAACTGGTAAATAATATTATCGTAATATTTCAATGACCGGGATGAATGGAGTAATGTGTAATTTTTTTTTTTGTTTCTTATAAATTCTAATCAGTACTTATAATAGAATAATATCATAATTAATATAATAGAATTTGTGATCACTGTATATAAGACAATATCACAAATTGAATAAAAATAAAAAATTTTGGTATCATGTTTAATTATAGAACACTCCTTTCGTTGGATAATCGGCGACTGGTATACTTTTCTTACTGAATATAGTTCGCCTCACGATCAGAAGGTGTCGATAATCTAGTGTAATCTCCTTTAGCATACTGCGGAGGTGGATTCTGCGACATTCCTGTACGAACATAATAAATGGTACTTTGATAAGAAGACTATTTTTTCTCCAAATTTTACATTTACTTGAAAAAAAAAATCTGATCAAAAAAATTCTTTCCTACAAAAGTTAAATTTAATTATATGCTGGTCTGTACATTAGAAAAAATAAAAATCAAGATTTTGCTATGAAAGAGTAAGCGCAATGAATTTTCCGCAGTACTTCGCCCCGGATATTTTCTGCAAAGTTTCACCGAAGTCCATTTTTAAGAACAATTTATACTCGAAAAGAACGCCTGCAGTTATTGCAGCCCTAGTTTAATTTGTCATGAAATAAATGGTGGGCATTAATCGTAAAAATTTCATCAACGTATGATAAAAGTTCGAAATAAAGAAATCCGTTTAATCTTGGCCATGATCAAAATTATTTTATATATCGATTTGATACGTTACCGCCGAAGTTGGTTTGTCCATTGTTACCAGCTGGAGGGTAGCCGCCCGAGGATGGCTGGACTATGGTAACGTTTGTCGCTGAAACATCGATACGCATTCAAAGTAGAAAGCAAGAAAAAAAAAAAACAATTAGTTATAAAATAGTCCAATGCTCATACTCGTAGTACAGCTCAGAGTATCTCGAATTATAGATTTTGGTATTTCAAAGTGAAACGTGTCGAATTTATGTTTGGAAAAAATTTTCACTGCTCCCTTACAGCTGTTTGGGTGGCACCAGTGGTAACAAGGACAACAGGCGCAGCAGCAACAGCAACAACAGATCAGACCCACCGGAATAATCGCGAGTAAACAAATACCAACTATCGCACCTGCACTTAAATTGTAACCCGAGCTCCAACTGAAATTGGTTGAAATTCATTAAAATTATCTAGAATCGTGTGACTGATCCGTATTGATCTGAAATACTGTAATTATAATGATCATCATTTTACTCTGTTGCTTTAGTGTAACTGATCTCAGAGAAGCCGGCTCTAGATGATGGTTCCCTGAAGTCATGGATCTCTACTCGGGGTGAAAATTCTTCCGCATTACAGCACCGAAATGATCCGCTGATTTCACAGCAGTATTTTTTTGCCGGATCCAACAGTCCTGGACAAGTTATCGGGAACCTGTAGCCGCGTCCAGAGGTACATTCAGTGCCTGTATCAAACGGTTCAAGTCCTCGGTTCAAATCGAACAGAGTAACGCGAAATAGCGATAAAAAAAAAAAAAAAAAAAATTATGATCGGTTTATCATTTCAACCGATTTTGGTGTAGCTCTCGATATATTGTGAATGGTAGACTCAGATTAGACCATAGAAAAATTATTCAAAAGGAAATAGAAAATTCTAGACCTCAGAGTTTCGAAACGTTTATACTCTGCCTGCTCTCGAGTCATACGAAATTCGATATGTACAAACAAACTCGGACTGTATCGTTAATCAGGACCGTGATAAAGAAGGCTGACGAGAAATCAGCCAAGAGATATTATAATACGTCGGCAGATTGGGTCTGCAGGCTTAGACTTTGGAATTAGTTTACGATATAACTGATCACAGTCATTTGTTTGATAAATCGTAAACATTACCTATTCACATCGAATTGTTCTGTATTTATTGATCATTTTTTTGTAATACGAACGAAAAAATATATAGTTTGTCGAAACTCCTGGCTATACTTTAATTCCGAATGAAATTTCTGAATTGAAACGATGAAATATTCATATAAATAGCTAAGCTCAAATCAGCAAGTACAATTTCATCGGTGAGTTATGGGAATAGGCGTTTGAAAGGCGTTTTTGTTCCGATGGAAGGTATCGGGGAAGTGCGGATAAAAAATTGTAAAAGTCAATCATCGACACTTTACTTCATATTATCGAATACACTGTAATTATACATAGTAGAAAAATTTCTGAATCACTATTCGCGTTTGTGCTATTTTGTTGTTGACCAAGCGCCTTCAGTTTGTCTCGCGATCACAACACAGGGATAAACTTCCGAAAGCGTTATTATCCTCGCCGATATGGATTTGTGGGGTATCGTATCGGCAAGGGGACGCTTTCGGAAGTACAGCCTAACACGGTAACAATTATAGATGGCAATTATAATATTTTCATTAATGTCTGAATACGAGGGAATCGGAAGTACAAAAAAAATCAAAAAAAATCCAGTTCGATGTACAATAGCCGTTATTTTATCGTGAAAAATGGGAAATGAGGATGAGATTGAATCTCGAAGATAAAATTCTATACAATTATTTCAGTTTATTAATTATTATTACTCACCGTAAGCCACGCTGACGAAACAAATTCCAGCCAAGATCGAATACAGCGCGATTCGAGACATTTTTTAAATGTTAATAATCAGGGATGAATAACGAACACAATTTTCAATCATTAATATTCCTTTCTTCAATACGTAGATATTATGTCACGACACAAGCAATCACACCGATTTCGTATCCGGCCCACGTTCACCTAACGAATGGTCTCGCTCTACGCTCGATCCTGTCGGAGAAATATCGACAGCAACGATTTTCGTCACTCACCGCGTAGTCGGGGTGAGAGCCAATCAGAAGGGCTATATAAGTCCACGTTGGTTTAGACTATGGGACCGGAATTTTTTTGAAAACATTGCGGGTCAGTACGCAGAAATATAATACATACAAAGTGTGTTATATACCTATATACGTGATACAGCTGGACAGAATTTGACGATACGAATTTTGTGACGTCGTGGCAGAACCATTCCTTACTTTATAGAATAATATGTATTCTCGCAGAGTTCTTCATCATTCGCGTAATAGACGCCATCGTATACTTTACTTTCTTGGTCGATCACCGTCCTTCTCAGAATCACCACAACGTGCTTGCATCCGCACTTTTGCATCCCCACTTTCCTGTGTAAATCCTAAACTCGATTTGAATTATATCGTGATCGATAAGCTTACAGCCGTCGATGAATATTATCAATAATCGTTCGATGTCTTCTACATTTTCATTCGTGAATATATGTATAATTGACAGCGAAATTTTTTTTTTTCTGACTGCAGTATAATTTTTCTGTATCAATTTTTTTGCCTCAAAAACTTATCAGTGAATTTTATTCTCCTCTCTTCTATGAAAGAACGATTATCCCTCGCGATCCAAAACGTTCTGAAGTATCATCCGAGAATCCGAAAAGGTGGGTAACGAAAATTTCCACAAGAAATCACGGTCGGAAAAATTATTCATAACTGACCGTCAGTATTAAGAGAATCAGATTTTAGTGGCAGCTGTTTGGAAGCTACTCACCGCTACCACGTTACGCTGATCAATTCGTAGCTTTCGATTGCAGGTATCTTACCGGCTGCTAACACAGTCGACAATGAAAACTTTTCTCTATAATTTTGGGGTTTTTTTCCTTCTAATCTTTGGTCAACGTATTTACGAGTGATGTCAGTAAATCTATGGGCAAAAAAATAATATTATCAAATGACGATAGAATTGAGAACAATATATACATCATATGACTGATTTTAACGACCATATCTCGCGGCAAATAATTCGCGTTAAAGAGTAATTTTCATGGCAAATAGCTAACGGCGGTTAAGAAGAAGAAAAAAGCGAAAAAAAAAGGAAGAAAAATGTAAAAATGATATCGCGGTTGACGGTTCGTTTGTACCTACGTAGGTATAATGTGACGGTAACCTCCATTGGTATACACTGTACGTATACGATAACCACGGTGTAAAATCGTTTCTGAAATCCGTCGCGGAAATCCCTTAAAACTCGCTCGAGCTTGCGCGTAAGTTTGAAAGGCGAGTCTGAAGCTCGGCCTCGTCCGTACCGGTGTATTCGTCTGTGAACTTTCGAAGGGTATATCACGCGGGTCCCCCGTCAGTTATCCAGTTTATCGCCGCAAGCTCGAGAAGCCTTTGCCCTTTAATATGAACCCGGGGCGTGCCCGAAAGCGTTAAAATGTGTGAAAAAAAACAAAAAATAAAATAAAATAAAATAAAATAAAAATTCTCGTTCGTCGTAATAAAAGGAAGAATTTTTTTTTTTTTCTCGCCGTTTTACTGTGTGTATGTGTCGTGTGTCGAGTGATCTGAAAATTTCAGGTATCTAAAACGAGTGAATTTCACGGGGGCAGGGGGGGGGGGAGGGGGGTCAGTAAGAAGTATTTCCATGGCTTCAAAAAGGGGGGCTTCTGTACAGACAGCTTTCGTTCAGTGATAACAACGAGAAAGCCATATTTAAATCAGGTAATTATACCATATAAATAAGAATAAAATTTAACTGTTAAATCAATATAGACAACCGGTGGCCTCCCACTGGATCCCGTTACGTCGCAAAAAAAAAACTGCTGTACCAAAATCTCGTCAGTTTAATGCCCGTCTCAGCCATAACGATGCATTAAACGCTTATCAATTTATCGTATATTTAAAAGCCGTGTCTTGTCTGCAGACGTGCGTTGAAAAAAAAAAAAAATTCAAAAATTCAAAAAGACAAAGAAACGACGTCGCAGAGATTATACTCGATAATCAGGAATCATACTGCCATATATAAGAAAAAATAAAATAAATAATCAGGATATATATTTTATACGGTGATTTATTTCATTCAATCGACTGTGGTTAGCTGAAATATAAATTGGTCAATTTTTGTGAGACTAGATCGTTTACCAGCACGGAATTCGCCAATTTTCTTATACGAATATATAAGCTAGTTGATTTTGATTCCGACGGAAACCCGGAGTTGTTTAATACCTGGTTTCGAAACCCGGCGTGTCTGAATTGCTGAAGGATCGTGGAGATTTGGAGATGTAGGAAGTAGGTGTTTGGCTAAATTCAAACTTTAGCTTTTCTGGCGCCTACGTAGGTATGAATTATTTCGTATAAATACCGAGATAAAGCGTGATCGATAACTATACTCTTCTTACCCAGACTCCGTGCAGGCATTTCTATATACGAAACTGTTTACAAACTATAGTCGACAATGCATTTTCACAGACTTACTCACATTTACGTAAACAATCTCGAATATCAATTATATACGTATTTAATACCCATTCAACTCCTCAGGTTGGAGAATTATAACAAGTATATACACGGAGACTGTAAACAGTGCATATTAAATAACTGGCAAAGCTTTACCGCAGAATCTCTCTTGATTGTGCCATCTTAAATATGAATTATTATTCTTGAACTTTGACTAGAGACAGTTTTTTTGCTGATTTTATTCATATTTTCTTTTTTTTTTTTTTTTTTTTAAGGAAAATCGGTACACGTATGTACTTACAATATATATGTGTATAGGAATTTTAGGGGTGGGTTTAGCGCGTTCTATCCCCAGCTCTGTATAATGTCATGGATTTTGGCGATGCGCCAAAACTGCACGAGATAACCAAAAAGTAAAAAAAAAAAGAAGTAGCAGACAGCAAAGTTCGAGGGTCAAATTTTGCGTGACGTCATGAACCGATCAAGTGTATTCTTATATGTTGTTTCAATTTATTGATATATTTAACTATATCGTTGCGAGATTATTTGAACGGACTTCAAACAACGAGAAGGTGTGACTTTTGGGCAAGATCTATAAATTTTTTTTTATTTTAGATTCCAGTTTTAACCCCGCGTCGAATTTATGACGTCATTTTATTATAGAGGCACGTCAATTTCCGTTATCAGATTATCGAGTGCTTGTATAGAATCTACATCGAGAGTCAGTAGTCAAACAGAATCAAAAAATCAGCATAGCCTCTCAATTTATTCCAGGATTTCATCATCCACTTTCCACGGGCATTACCACCCGCTGTACAAGCTAAACATAATAATGGCTCTTGGTTTATGAAAAGAGAAAAAAAAAACGAAAAACAAAGAAAAGAAGAGGAAGAAGAAAAATTTGTACATTCAATATAATCGATGGACTGACTCTTGCCGGTGAAAAATTTACGGCTGATTAAATTGATCAGAAGTTTTACTGGTCGGTTGATCAGAATTCTCGGCTATTTGAATCAGTTTAAGATTTACTTTGATCTTGTAAACCAGGGCTATAGACCTTGTCCAGATACACCCGAGGCGTTTAAGATCAGACACCTGAACATATTTTTTTATTTCTCTCTCTCTCTCTCTCTCTCTCTCTCTCTCTCTCTCTCTCTCTCTGTCTCTTTTTTCTTAACAGCCTTTGAAGCTAAGGAATATGATCTTTCCAGCACTGACATCAAAACTCTTTCAGTCTCTGGGGTTGGAATATGTACCACTGGAAAAAATTAATGACTTCAAAATGCTGTGTACTCTTCTCGCTCACTTTACTCGTTTATTTATTCATTATTTCGATTTTTTTTTTCATAAGTATCTCAAATCGGAGTCATGTTTTTCCATTTCAAATTTTATCTCGGTTCAAATTTACCTCGTATCAAAAATTTCTTAGAATCTTATATCGCTAGAGAAACATCCAAATGTTCATTTTCTAACCTTCTGCAGTCTGTACTTACGATCGGTCGGACTGTAATGCGGCGAATCTAAGTCATTGTTTGTTCATCTCTTTTTCTATCACAGCTTGTAAATTTTATAGTATAATATATAGAATGTATAGAGAGGGTATGTGGCCTAGAACGTTGAATATTTATTTGTTCAACAAGCGAGCTGGTATTTCTCATCGCGGAGCTATAACTTTTGAGAAGGAGCCTATCGTAGGCATCTGTTACCAAAAGAGTAAACTTTAAGTATAATAACATACAGATTGGTAAAGTTTATACCGAAAGTTGTACGAGTGTATGGGGGTATTAAAGTAATTTTGGATTTTCTATTTCCTGCAGTTATGATCATATATATATACCATATATATTTCATCTGTTCAGTCCTTTCGTGTGGAATTAAATTATTGCGAACCAGCTTCTGCAATCCCGTTTATTGTTTATTATTTATGGTATGAAATTGTTGTAATCTGGATATAGGGGGGACCGATCCCGCCCTATCGTGATTAAAAACGATGGTTTTGCTCGTTTCTAACCAATTTTCTATGTATCATGAATAATCCGCGTTAGCCGTGAGAAACCAATGATCGCGAACGCGCTTTTTGTACAAACCACGATTCTCTTCTCTTTCATCTTATCCCTTTTTTTTTTTTTTTTTTTTTTTTTTTTTTTTTCTATCCACACGATTCGGGGTAGTCTTTGAACAAACCTACTTTGTTTGCTAGCTCCACTTTTCTTCTTCTTCTTCTTCTTCTTCTTCTTCTTCTTCTAATTCTTGTCCATTTTTCCTTCCCCAAAACGCTGAGCCTCGGATACTGAAACAAATCGAAGTCAACTCGCCATCAGGTTTCTAAGTCAAACTCGAAACAAAGGATACATTTAACGGCAATTTCGGAGCAGTAATTAATTTCTGTCGTATCAAGTGTTCGCGATATAATCTGGATGTATGTATAAAGTTCCTCGTCGCGGGACTGATAGAAAAAATTTTTCCCTCTAACGACCGGCGATTGTCACAATCATCGCAAGAAAAATCTTTACGAGATGAGGTACACGATCTCAATGGAAAAACAGAAAACGAAATAAAAAAAAAAAAAAAGCAAAAATTATCTCGAGGAAAAACAACACGTGACTAATTACAAGACGGTTTTAACGATGATCAAAGATATTGTATCGATCCCACACCCATAGCAGTTTGTATATTAAAATTAATTGCAAGTGGTATATAACTTTGTGCGATTATATATTTGTTAACAGGAGAGGATTGACTTGAACAGTCAAAAATTAATTGAAATAATAATATTATATGATTGATCTGGGAGCATCAATCAATCGGTAGTAAACACAACGATTATAAATTGAACCTGTTGCTTCGTAAAATTTTATAATAAACTATATACGTATATCTATATATACCTAGGTATAATTCGAATTGCTTGAATTTGCTGCAAAGGTAGATGAGAAAAAAAAAAACAAAAAAAAATATCGCAAAAATTTACAACGTCTAGAAACACGTTATACGTTATACCCTGTGTATAGTATAATTTTTGGTTATAACAGCGAGAGGTGATCACGTTAACGAAAGTCGTCACATTTCCAATTTGGCAAACTAATGAATATTGAACGGTTCATTAATAAATAATTAATTGATGTAGATGATATTCAAGGATGTATATATGTACGCATACCTGTAGGTATATTTATGTATAAGGTTTTATCAAAGGTGGGATACACACCTACGAAAGACGTACATTATACTATACGTTTAATCACGTTATGTATGTACATACATATATGCATTACTCGTATATATGCTTATATAGGTATACGTGTTACGATACACGGTGCGAATATTTCCCTTAGTAAATATATCAGCAATTCGAATATTGAAATTATTCGCAAGTAAAAATTCGCAAGCATGAAAAATCGTTGAGCATATAAACCGTTCGGATTTTTTTTTTTGTTTCTTTTCTTAATTAGAACAAAGATTCTCGACCCAATTTACGTATCTATTAAATGAAATTCTCGCCCTTGTCCCAGGATCAGCGTGAAGGACGCTATATAAGCTTAGTCGCTATAGCGATCGTTAAAACACTTGGTGATTTGTCATTTGAATTTTGTACTTCCTTTTTTTCTCGATCACTTTCCTGCATTATATCGTTCATCACTTTTCCTTTTACGATGCACAGTCGAAGGTTTAAGGGTTCGTCAATATTTTACGTTACTTAATTCCGCGCGTGTATTTGTACATATTGATTGAAAAATTGTTCACGAAACAGAATAATGCGAGAATTTATTGCAAAAGTTTTCACTCATTTTATTATGTACTTCATCGTTGACTCGGGAAATTACAAACGAACAAAGAGGACAAGAAAATAAAAATTTCGAATGAAAAGAGCCACGGGTATTTTTTTTTTTTTTTTTTGCTAAAATTAGGGGCAAGGCAGAACGACCAAAACGCGGTTTGAAACCGCGGCCAAAAATGTCCACCTTAAATATTTACGATTTCCACACATAGCACCCGAATTATAATTCATTATTTATAAAGACAAACAGGCTTCAATTGCCCCTTCATGGACGCTGTGTGAGTCCGGCAATTAAGCGGTCTACAGTACCTAGAATATAGTTTCAAATTAAAAGTCTATGTACAGAAATGGAATAGATATTGAAGTGAAAAAAAAGGAGGAAAAAAAATGGATACATATTTTCGTTTACACTTCATCTACTTTATGACAATTTCGTCGTTCGAGGATGGAAAATATTCATGGTTACGATGAAAGTTCAATTCCGTTAAAAGCGAGCTGTAATATAACTTCCGGAATAAGGAGAAGGAAATAATATAACACCTGGAACAAAAGGAAAATTTATAGGCTAATAAACGTACGAGGAACGAAGAGCTACTTTACCCAGAATCCAGGTAGCTCGAGTTGGTTCCCATGAAATATATACCTACCCACTTTGACGCGCGTCATATTCGTTTCTGATTCAAAAAACGAATAAATTCAGGTCCAAAAAGATTCTGAAACATTTTATAGATCCTAGAAGATTGAATCGACTGAATCGAACGTAGGATTCTTCGTTTTGTTATTTATTCAGCATCTGAATTCTCTCGGTGATCTTCAATGTTCATTCTATTATCTCCAGGATACGTCATATTCCTTCTTTCAATTTTATCTTCTGCTCCATGTGTTCCTCGACGAGTTTTACAGGCTGTTGAACACCCAGCTAACAAAAAAAAAGAAGTCTACTCATACATTTCCATAAATAAATAAATAAACGAGAGACGAGTGGTTGTACATACAGCTAGATAAATATACATAAATTTCAGCTAAAAACCGGCACTTGATTTCTCTAGTACGAACGTCAAACAGATATCCTAAAAGGGAAAAATGAGGGTATGGTATTCGAGTTGGTACCTACGTAGGATTAAATTAGTTTTTCATTACAGAAAACCAGTTCCAGTTCCTCTTATACTTTTCTCGAGTACTTTTCCTCTTCGAATATCTGTACCCACCACCTACCCTCGACCCGTATAACTTTTAAACCGTTTCCTTCAGTCGACCAATCACTGAACCGAACCGTGACGTTTAACGGACTAAACCCTTGTCGAACGCTATTTGATACGAGGGAATGACACATCCATGGTGCTTAAGGGGTAGCGAGTAAATCCTGAATTTATTCGGTCTGCAGTAGTACCGAAACGAAACGGATTTTTACCAGAGATTTTTAGAAAGGTTATTCGAGGGTGAACATTTTTCACCATCGTTTGGGTTTCGGTGATAAATATAAGGTCTGCGCCTTGAACTTGAAACATAATGTTTGCCTTTCATTTTCCAAAGGCAATTAGACGTCGTATTTGGACTGGGGGATTTTTTGCCTCTCTTTTTTCTAATCCGATGTAAATGAGATAAAATACAGAAAATCACTGTTGATATTGGTTCTTCTTTTTCTTCTTCTTACACCTACGTCTCTCTCGTTTATTATATAGCTGTAGAGAAAAGCGAGTAAGTTTCAACGAAGAATCAGTCAGTTGGATAATTTATTTGTTTAGAGATTCTAGAGACGTGCAGAATTTTGGCTGGCTGCCTAAAACCCCGAAACAAATTAGCGCCTTCTTGTTAGAAACAATACACCCGGTTGCCCAAGTATTATAGCGAACGGAGGGTACGTGTTTCGTTCGTAAATAAATCAAAATACCGTAAAATATTTGGACAGTAATTCGCGAAAGTTTATACCAATCGATTATAACAATTTGCAATAAAGTTTTCGCCGCATATTTTTCACTCCCAGTTATTTTTTATAGTCAGTTAAATCGACAATAATCGACATACATATACCGGGTGGCCCAGAACTAAATGTCCAAAACGTAAGGTGACGTAGAGGAGGTCGAACTGAGTAAATTATCCCGAAGAACATCGGCTCTCCGAAGTCGCGTTCGCGAGATATCAACGGTTAAAAAGTATCGCTTGCGCAGCGGCGCTGCGCAATATACAGGGTGTCCCAGAACTAAATGTCGAAAATGAAAGGTGTCCTAGAGGAGGTCGAACTGAGTAAATTCTCCCGAAGAACATGGGGTCTGCGAACTCGCGTTCGCGAGATATCACAAGTTAAAAAAAAAGTATCGCTTTGCGCCGCGTCGCCGCGCGGCGCAAAGCGATACTTTTTTTTTAACTCGCGACTTCGCAGACCCCATGTTCTTCGGGAGAATTTACTCAGTTCGACCTCCTCTAGGACACCTTTCATTTTCGACATTTAGTTCTGGGACACCCTGTACATTTAATAGCCATATTAACTTGGGAACTGCTGTTCCCATCTCGGAATCAATCATATACAGGGTGAGTCACGAGAAACTCCGAGAATGGGAGGAGCCTCATTGCCGAATAAGCCCCCGCCCTTAAACCAATCAAACAAATAGCAGGTAATGATAATAGGAACTGTGTAAGCATAACATCTATTGTTGATGCGTACAGTCTTCACAATTGGGCTATCCAGCTTTGACACAACATGACAGTCATGTTTGATAGCAAATTTAACGATGCTTATCATCAACCATCTCTGCCAGTTGTATCAGAGCAGTCGACACAATCAGTACCCGTAAAGTTCGAAAGTAAAGTCGATTACTAGCTGATCTTGTTTTCATTATTATTCCTTGCTATGTACCTCGATTCTGATGTTATGCTTACACAGTTCCTATTATCATTACCTGCTATTTGTTTGATTGGTTAGAGGGCGGGGGCTTATTCGGCAATGAGGCTCCTCCCATTCTCGGAGTTTCTCGTGACTCACCCTGTATATGTCTATATATAACCCTTTCGTCAATTCGATTATTGAAACTGACAAGTATATTTCTTGTCGTATCGTTTTACCCTGAAATCTGAGGGATAAGATGGGAGTGTGGAATCTCGGGTATTCTAGGTATTTCCAAAGGGCGAAAAACTTTATTTCGAAGGTTTGATCTTGTATATATGTGCGTGGGAAAATTCTTCCTCGACACGTCTTGTCGTTTTACAACCACTCGGTAGTTATCGAGCCTGCGGCTATAGGCTGTCTAGTTTCTCGATTTGGATAACGAAAAAAAAGAAAAAAAAAAAAAACGAGTGGAAAAATTCAGTGGAGATTACTTCCGGCCTTTCGATCGTCGAAGCAGGGGTTTCGGATCCGAGCGAATTGACTTGACGTTGACGGTTTTTTCTTTCCTTTTTTTTTCTTTTTCTCCTTCCAGAAGTGTGAACCCTGTCTTCGAAGGTCGTAAAATCGTTGGACGGATTCGCCACTGTGTATAGAAATCGATAATCGTGTACCTATAACTGCTTAGAAATTAGATTTTATACGCGATCTTGTTTGATTCGAGTTTACATGCCCGCGCGGGATCAGCTTTGAGCTAGATTCTACGAAGAGCTCTGGCAATAAAAATTTATCTGAAACAAAAAAATCTGTACCTAAACGTCGTAGGTACGATAAGTCCGGTAAAAATTCTCACTTTTCAAGATCTTTATCATTTCTGAACGGCTATGGTTCACCCCTTCCGGTTATCGCCGTGCCACCATAGCTTTGTTCACTCTTTTACGTGTTTCTTTTCTGGTATCTTTACGCATACCCTCCTGTCCCCTCACTTCTACAGGAGTCGAATCTCTTCTATCTACTTTCGTGACCCTCCAGGGAAAAGAAACTACCCTCCCATGAGCGTAGAATATATGACGCGAAAAATCACCAGTTTTTTTTATTTTTTACTTCTTCTCAGACGCTTGTCTCCGCACTATTTTCAATTGTAAAATTTAACCTTTAAGCCTTAAAACTTATCACGGTCTTAATAATACAGATTCACATTGTCTCGCCGCATTTAATACGCTGCACGATATATTCGCACGAAATTAATATTCGGATCATGTAGCTGCTGGCTGGCAGCGCGGCAACGGAAAAAAAGAAGAGGGATGATTTTTTTTTGTGCTGTATATAGGAACGCGAAATGCCAAAAGCTGATTTACACGCGGTTCATAGATGTATCAGAGAAAAGGGTTCGGGAGTAAGTATAATTAAAAAAGTATAATGAAAACGGGGGAAAAGAGTAAAAAAAAAAGAAAAAAAAAAGAGAATTATTCCAACTCGGACAAAGCGGGACAGAAGAGGCAAGAATACATCAGCATGACTGCTCCCGATCAAAGGATATGTATATGTATATTGAATTCTGATACCTGTTCCGTGAAACGAAACAGAAATAAAAAAAAAAAAAAAAAATGAATCATTCTGCTTTGAAAATTCAAACAAATTGGTGAAAACTATACAAGATATGTTATATATATCATTCGTACGGTATCTTATCTGTTGTAACAAACGAAATATATATCAACGGCCTAATTATTGTAATCAACAACTGGTCTTGATGATGATTAATGAAAATTACTTTACGCATAATTTGAAATACGATCTTGTTTGTATACGTATACCCGTGTAGTCAAAGACTGCACGCGGAAAATTTCTAAAGCCCTGATTGGGATAATTATTATGAATATATATACCTACAAAACTCTGTTGCTGAAGGAAACGGAGAACAGTATAATACTTTTTTTTTGTTTTTTGAAATTATACGTTTTCCGAAGAAAAGAAAGGATTTTGTTACTGTCTTTTGATCTACAGTGAGTTTTCGTGATGGATACCGTCGTTTAAAAATCCTTCGGTTTTTATATATATATGTATACCTAATTCTACCATACGCGAGAGTTTTGTACTTCTGGTATATTAATTCATTGTTACGACAACGAAAAAGAAGAAAGAAAAAAAAAAGTAGAATAAAAAATTCTCCGAATTATTCATACAGACTGAAATTTAATCAGCGTCGTTAGCTCCTGTCAAATTCAGTTCCTACCCTTAACTTAAACTCATTCGGCATTCATATTAAATGTTCATTTTCCTTATTTTCAACAAGCGTATACCTCATACTTTGTTTCATCTATTTATTCATTTATTTATTTTTTTGATCTTTTCTTTCATATTATATCCATTATATACCGATTTACATACATACATACATATTAGGGTGTCATTTTGGGGCAATTTTTTTTTTCAATTGACAAACAGGTTGTATACTTGCAGGAAGGGAAAATAAGAAGCCTGTTAAAATTTGATATTTTAATATTAATATTAAGAGGTGCCTCATCGCGAATTTCTATTTCCCATTTAAATAACACGTGAAATGTTCTAGTGGCACACTTCAATTTTTATATCTCGAGTACTAATCCACTCAGAATGATTCTGCATAGCTACTTTTGTTCGAAATTGAACGCTCTACAAAAAAGGTCTCCTGGTATTTTTCGATAAATCTAACTGTTTCCAAGTTGGTTATTGGTTAATTACCATCGATAGCCAACAACCAACTTGGAAACAGCTAGATTTATCGAAAAATACCAAGAGACCTTTTTTGTAGAGCGTTCAATTTCGAACAAAAGTAGCTATGCAGAATAATTCTGAGTAGATTAGTACTTGAGATATAAAAATTGAAGTGTGCCACTAGAACATTTCACGTGTTATTTAAATAGGAAATAGAAATTCGCGATGAGGCACCTCTTAATGTTAATATTAAGATCTCAAATTTTAACAGGCTTCTTATTTTACCTCCCAGCAAGTATACAACCTGTTTCTGAGTTGAAAAAAAAATGTTACCCCAAAATGACACCCTAATGCATACGTAATGATTAAATAATCATCAGCTCCGAAGCTTAGCGATAAATTTTTACATTTAGAAATTACATGAAACTGTACTTTTAGGATGTTGGTTTCTGGTCATTCTGTATGTATATAGTTGCGATAACAATTATATTCTTTGATGCCAAGATATCTTTTAACTACCGTCGAGTTCTCCTTGTCAAGTCACTATACAGTTATAGCATGGATGATAATTTATTATCGTAACTAACGTGATCGAATAAAACAATCTGTGATTATCATCAGACCGAAATAATGGCAAGCGAATACCGTCGTTTCAAGTTTCACGTTTCATATAGTAATTAATTATTAATCGCGTTTGAAGGCATGAGTTGAACCGATTTGCCGGCGACATGGCAAGCGAAAATGTTGTTAACCGGAAATCATTGACCCGAAAAACGTGGGATAAACGGTTTTGGAAAACCGAGTAGAATGAAGGAAAAAAAAAGAAAGAAAAACATCTAACCCAAACCACTTCAATAAGCATTCATGTATATGGAAACGGATCCACAGAATTGTTGATCTTCGTTAATTAACAATCTCTCGGTTAGTATATAGCTCCGTGAAAATCGTTGAGATTACCTTTTCAACAAGCGCAACAGACCCGACCCTCCACTCGACGGACAGGTTCGCCTGTTGCCTCAAAATCCAAGAAAATTTACTGCCTGAAACTGGTATACATGTATATATCTCCCTTTGTTCCTCGATGTGTAGCATCGTCGTGCTTTTCATGCACACGTATACCTGTACCTACGTACCTATACGTACCTACGTACGTTCTGAAAGAAATCCTTTCTCTCTCTCGTTTTTTCATCTGTCGAAAATAAAAAGTATAATGTAACTTATTTTGCACGCAATTCGCGGACCCCCATTCCTACTCAACATATAAGTAAGATGAAAAATTATCGCTGAATAAAATTCCACCCTCCCATAGACCTCCGGCCTTTTATTACACCCCTACCTCTCATAGCTAGATACACCGTGTAGAATACAGGCTGTAGACAGGGTTGGCGGCATGTATTGATCCACCAAGGCTGTTGGTCGTGCCTCTGGCCGTCATGCTGGTTGTTGGTTGTGTTGGTGGTTTTGCTGGTGGTCGTTGTCTACTGGTTTTGTTGGTTGTAGTAGTAAAGTTGGTTAAGGTAGGGGATCGTATCCGGTGACCTAAGATATCGTATACCTGTTTATGTACCATGCCCATTTACCTATTTAAAAAAAATATATATATCTATAAAGTATCCGGAAAACCCAGTTGCAGATTGATAAGACTCTGCAACGACCCTACAATTCCGCGTTTTATTCTGATTGCGGAAATTTTTGAGTTCCAAAAACTGACACTGCCAGACACCCACGTAAGTAGAACAGACGTGTAAGATACACGATTTTATCTATACGGGGGTATTCGATCCCGAAATTTTATGGTATCTGATGATGATATCGTATATATCGGTGATTTCGAGAGTTTAGTTCGATAGAGAAAGGGAGAGGAAGAGATGGAGAGAGAGATCGTAACGAGAAGAGGAGTCAATCTGTCTTCTGATTACGGGTTATCATTTTATCGCTTGACCCTTTGGCATATACTATATTCGTTATTTCGTAGCGAGGTCGTAAAATTGTTTCTAGCGAGAAAATGAGCGTCGATTAATAGTAAATATTTACTCTTTCCCTTTAATCAAATCTCACACCAATCCGATATTTCGTTTCCGGATAATTTTTTGTAAACAAATTACAAACCGGGGGAATTGGTTTTGGAAATTTATACCTCAAAATTAGGATACTGTGATTTCGAGCTAACGACGAGGCCTATACTAGCGCCTAATTCTCTTTTCGCTAATTAATTCTGTTTCGTTTTTATCTTCCTTTTTATCATCAGCTTGGAAAAAATGGATAAAATTTGAGCCAGCTTTTGACGCTCGTTTTAATTTTGCTAGAGCGTAATTCAATTTCGTTAATTGCTTCGAAACGAGCCTCGTTGACCGGAGAGTACCGCGAGTACGAAACGCGCCAGTACGATGTCGTATAAAATTCTTAAGAGGCGCCGGTTCTAGTCTGATGACGCGACACGGCGTCGTCGAGGCTTGCAAATTCCTTTGCCTTTTATTTAGTTATATATTTCCTCTCGCTTCTCTCGGACGAAGATGTGTCTCAATACTTTCCACCATCGCTGCCAGTAAGTAAGTAAGTAATCGAGTAAATAAGTAAGTGAGTAAGTAAGCGTCGTATACGTTTTAAAAGCTGATTACAGTACTTACCATAAATATGTACAGCCCGATGAAATTATCACTTCAAATATGTATAGGGGAGGTTTTTTTTTTCCTTTGGTTCGTTTTTTTTTCAGTTTTCTTTTTCGGATCCAGCTCGGAAGAGCACGTATCATAAAAACTAATCAGAGGTAATGGGAGCTGATGCAAATTTAAGTATTCTACTTTCTCAATTTGCTAGATAAAAAGCCCCCCCATCGTCCAAAAAATTGTTTAAGATTTAATATTTTTACCGAAGAGTTTATATATCAAAAGTTCATGAAATTTCACGACGAAATAACCGATGCCCGCGTATAATCTGAGAATTTGGAAATTTTTGAAAAATTCGATCGCAACTAAATACCTGGAATAAAATTTGTATCGAATCTACGCACCCTGCCCTTTAGGAAACTTGACTTTTTGCTGTGGCTGCAGCATTGGTCTGAAGTGGAACGCGCTGCTGCCACCTCAGCATTTAAAATGGCAAACAAGATACGAACAAGAAGACAAAAGACTTTTCACTACCAGCAACTACGATGTTCAATAAATTTGTACGCCTGTTATATCACGAGTCTCTAAATCCTCCGAAAATTAACAACGATATCGTTGATCGAAGATCTTTAATCCACTTTTCGTTATTTATATGAAAACTTCATTATCTCGGCGATGGTCTCTGGAATTTTCCTCAAAATTTATGTTCGAAACAAGGACAAAATTATCGTCGAAACTAGAAATGAAATGATATAATTTTTCTAAAACAAAGTTCGCTGGCCGGTCACCGTGCGTTGGAAAGTTCTATACATATATCTACTTCACGAGGAGTTTTCAGTAAATGAACATCAACTATCCAACGCTGTAGGTTGAGTACAATGAGGGTTGCGAAAGATATTCATCTTATCTCCGAGGAAACTCTCGCGTTCAAACCACCCCATGGCCTACATTTTCCGCGTCATATTACAGTATATATATATACAGTCACATATATACCTCCGTAAGTATAAGCTTTATCTATGTAAGAAAGGTCTAATAATCCCTCTTCTGGTTTGTAACTGAATGTCCAAAATGAAAGATGGCCTAGAGGACGTCGAACCGAGTAAATTGGCCCGAAGAACACGGGGTCTGCGAAGTCGCGATCGCGAGATATCAACGGTTAAAAAGTATTGCTCTGCGCAGCGGCGCCGCGCAATATACAGGGTGTCCCAGAACTGAATGTCCAAAATGAAAGGTGGCCTAGAGGAGGTCGAACCGAGTAAATTGGCCCGAAGAACACGGGGTCTGCGAAGTCGCGATCGCGAGATATCACAAGTTAAAAAAAAGTATCGCTTTGCGCCGCCTCGACGCGGCGCAAAGCGATACTTTTTTTTAACTTGTGATATCTCGCGATCGCGACTTCGCAGACCCCGTGTTCTTCGGGCCAATTTACTCGGTTCGACCTCCTCTAGGCCACCTTTCATTTTGGACATTCAGTTCTGGGACACGTTATAGTTCGAGAAAAAAAAACCAAGCGGTGAAAATATGTACAGATCAGACACATAGAAAAAAGAAACAAGAAGAAGAAAAAGAGAGAAAAAAAAAGAAAGAAACTAAACTAAGAGAAATTGGTTCACACCAGTTTCCGGTGGACACATTACCATACGACGACAAGTTTATACGTATATATTTACACCTACGTATGTGTTACATACGTTATACATATATATATACCTATAGCTGATGCTAGTTTGCCGCAATGTTTATGCCTGGGACGCGTTTAGCTCGTTTTAGTTACGGTTATATACAAGAACAAGAGTCGCCCAGCAACTTCTGTTCTTCGTTATACAGGGTTGGGTTAGCTTATAAGTACACTTGAGACGGAAGTTCACTCGAGTTCAAGTATATAGTCGACGGAGGTATTACAGGTACCCGGGCGTTCATCGTTCAGAAAATGGCGGCCATCTTGTTTAGAAAAACGTCAACGTTCGTTGAGTTTCGGGATTTTTGTTCAGGGGAAGAAAAAGTCATTCCTTTCTTTCCACTTTTTTTTTTCCTTTTCCCCTTTTCTCTTTGCTTTTGATTTTCTTTTCGCCTTAGATTTCTCAACAGCGTACTCTTGAACACGGCCTGTACGCTGTATATTCATCTTTAGTTCGTACACCTATATATGTATCATTTCACTTATAATACTTCGATGTATATAAAAGTTATATATTTTTTCAATTCCCAGAACCCTTTGTTCGTTCTTTTACTCCCTTCGCTAAGTGGGTACCTGTACACTAGTACCGGATCAAAGTTCTGTACCCCTAAAACTTATAACAGTCTTCGGATAATGGCCAGACCGTAATATAACGCGATCGACGATACCTGCAGTATATAAAAAAAAAGGATCGCTAAAAGCTTCGGAGAAAATTTTCATGAAATGTTGCATATTACTCGTGGCTGCAGTGGTCGTTTGTCTTCATTAACCAGAGTCGACACGTACAAGACTGGCTTTTCATGATCATCAGGCAATTCTGACTCTGCAGATTTATTCTACGTTTTTATTCTTTTTTTTTTTTTGATTGATATTTTAATTCTCATTGTCACTTCGGGTTCCCTTAACTCACTCGGTTATTTGGCAGCTGGGTAAAATATCACTCGGCCATATATATATGTATATACGACTCGAGTATTTTTCTCTCTGAGTAAGACAAAGAATTTAATAGTGAAACGGTCGAAATAACTTCGGGTGTCGTTCAAGGATGGAAAAATTCCCACAATTTTGTTTTTTTTTGTTCCTTCTTCTTCTTCTTTTTCTTTCTCGTCGGCTCCCTCTCATTTTTCTTATTCTTTCAGTGAGTCGGAGTGCTGACGGAATTTATGACGTTCTCGTCGAATAGACAGCACACCTACGACGTTACTTTATGTATTATAGATTTCTTTGACTTATTTCAAACACAATAATTTGACACCAGTTTTAAAGCGTTCGCTTTTTACTGTATTGTACTGTATAACCGTCCCTTAGGCCACGCGACCAAACTTAATGTAAATCAGATTCTTGGATTACGCGACGATTTCGCTTAACCCATTACAGATATTTACATGGGAAATTAATTGCCGAGCACGTCTGCCTGCAGCCTTACTATTTGTCAAACTTCAGTCATATATATATACTGTACTCCAAAGAATACATCTTACAGTGTAAACTTTAATCCAAACTCTATTTACCAACCTCGCCGCGGTGCCTTAACGGTCCCTAAGCAAAGCTGTAATTTTCCATTCAATTGTTAACCTTTCAAATGTAGGTATATTCATTCTCAATTCTTATTATATACAGGTCGTTATACGGCATTATGGATAATTTACGGGACCAGAATACTTTAGGGAAATTTTCAAAGCCTTGCAAAGAGAGCTTTTTCATCATTTTCACCAACCGCCCGTGAAATTTATGCTTTTTATACTCCAAGAACTCGGTCCTGTATTATCATAGTTACGCTTTTCTCACGTAACTATGAAATTCAATGTAGGTAACGGTATTGTTAACTTATCTGTTGCTGAAACTTCGACGTACAAGTTCACAGTTATAGTTAATATAATGATAAGTTTTTTTTTTTTAGCTCATCAAACTTTGCGAAAAGTTGAAGAGGAGAAATGGTGAAAACTCCTATTCTGCCAATGTTCCACATTTTTACTGAAAAAAAAATTTATGATAGAAAAAAAAGGTGCATATAGGTTATTCGGAATTACACGTTGCGTGAAAATAACAGGACGCGTAATATAAGCGCTTATATATGCGCAGGGGGAGTTGAATAGACCATCTCGTTCGACTGTAATTTTGTAACTTACGTATGTACGTATGTACGTACATAAATACATACATGTACACGTAGCCGTTTGATCTTTAAATAGAAACGGTATATATTTACTTCCAGATCGCATGCTAGATGCGTTTAAAACCTGGTCCCCCCTTTTCAGTTTATACAGTATTTAAACAGTTGACGCCAAGAATTGTTTCCCAAAGCTTTTATGTAGGTATAAGTATGTATATCTGTACATATTTTCACCGCTGATCAGATGCCCAGCGATTCAGAGTACCTATACCTACTTTTCTTTTTTTTTTCTCGAATTATAACGTGTCCCAGAACTAAATGTCAAAAATGAAAGGTGGCCTAGAGGAGGTCGAACCGAGTAAATTCGCCCGAAGAACACGGGGTCTGCGAAGTCGCGATCGCGAGATATCACAAGTTAAAAAAAAAGTATCGCTTTGCGCCGCCTCGAGGCGGCGCAAAGCGATACTTTTTTTTTAACTTGTGATATCTCGCGATCGCGACTTCGCAGACCCCGTGTTCTTCGGGCGAATTTACTCGGTTCGACCTCCTCTAGGCCACCTTTCATTTTGGACATTTAGTTCTGGGACACCCTGTATATTGCGCAGCGCCGCTGCGCAGAGCAATACTTTTTAACCGTTGATATCTCGCGAACGCGACTTCGGAGAGCCCATGTTCTTTGGAAGAATTTACTCGGTTCGACCTCATCCATGACACCTTTCATTTTGGATATTTAGTTCTGGGACACCCTGTATATCCGCACGATATATCTTTGCCGGAGAAAATTTGAAAGGTTTTCCACTTCAATAGCAAGTACTGCCTCTCTTAAATTCCGGGCTCATTTCTTTGAAACTTTATACACCGAAAAATCGTTTGATATAGGAGAGACATAGAAACAGTAGTCGAAAACTCGTCGGTTGTAGAAACACAAAAAAAAAAAGGAATAGATTGACAAAAAATGTGAATATGAGAATTAGGCATATACATAACTGCCTATACTTAATTAGTTGACATCTGATTATGCGGCTTACGATCTTTCCTCAATTCGGGCTAAGAATTATACACATTCGATGCTTTTCTTTTTTATTCTTTCCTTCAAGGTCCGAGTCTATATCTGGACCGGAAGTTGATCAAAATTCCTACTTATCACGAGCGATTCATCCTTATCGTTGGTCGATCCTGTATAGACATCGTTTGTCATTTTTTTTTTGACACGAATATAATAACTCCGAATATTATCTGAAGACGAGGTATTGTGATGTACGAGTTCGTATTATTCCGCTTGAAATTTTGAAAATAGACAGAAAATTGATGTAATTTTACAGAATGCTATGGAATTTTATTTTTTCCTTGTCTTTTTTTTTGGGGGGGGGGGGGGGGGGGGGGGCTGGTCGAAGTTCCGAATTTCAAAAGTTACCCAAAACGGTCAAAATTAAGTAAGAATTCATTCGAAACGATTTCGATTTTTCGAGAAACGGTAAAGTTCGGAATAAATCTAATTGATTCACACGACGCTTCATGCTCGAATTTCAAGTTCCGGAGTTTCGGCCTTTCGGAATTTTGAACCCCCATTTTTTTTTTTTTTTTCGATTTGAAGTTTTTTCAATCGACTATTCAAATTTTCGGGTAAATATTCTGTCCGAAAACTGCGGGTCAGTGATATAAATATTCGGAACTTTTAACGTTCCAGACTCTTAAAATTCGGAACGTCAAACTCACCCCCTTTTTTTTTTTTTAAATATCCCGTTTCTCTCACGCGACGAGTCGCGTCGCGGTACTAAAAGAGCTGAGGAGAAAACTGGTTAGAACTAAACTGAACACTAATTAATTACCAACCAGCAGTTCGTGTATATTTCACCCGCGTGGTTCACAGTCGTGATATATAGTAAATCAAAGCGAAGCCCTGCTGCAGTAATGCACAAAGCTACCTAAAGAGTTTATCGTTTACCGAATAATTACACCGGAATAAATTGATGAAACCCTTTAAAGCTTTGACGCTGGATGCAGGTATCATGATAATACGATAGTAGAGTATATATATAAAGACGTACCCTATGTATACATATACATACACATATACCTATATACCTTTGCGAAAAGGGCAAAAATTTAATTGATAAATAATCTATAACTGCGAGACCTTCAACGTGCATCCTGTAACTTCGATTCTGCTCTGTCGATGATGCAGGGAGATAAAGAAAACTGAATAAAAAAAAAATCAAATGACAGAACAAAGTACGAAGAAAAATCCAAAATTCAAAAATCCAAAAAAAAAAAAAGAAAACAAAAAAAAAAAAAAGAAAATAGAAAAGAACAAATCAATTGACGGTATGTTTCTCCGGTGTTGCAGGATGCACGCGGTGGGCTTGCACTCGGCGCTGGCTATCAAGCGTCAGCGCAAGCGTCGGGACGAGCAGCGTCGCGCACGCGAGCGTCGTTACAGCGCGCAGAGTGGTGAAAGCGGTTTGACGTCACCGAGAGCATCAACAGGCTCCCTGGACCATCATCCGCGTCATCATCATGCGCCCCATGTTCACCGGGCAGCCGGTGAAGGGGTCCTCGATTCAAAAGTGGTAACCTCGATCGGGATGCTTCACATTGGTGTTGTGTTCCTGGTTTTAGGTGGTTTTTTATTAGCCAGCGGACTCCTGCCTGGCGACCTGGCAAGCTGGGGAACAAAGGCGTCGGGCGGTTGGTGGAACGAGCTCGTTGCCACGGGGATTTTCGCCGGTGTTATGGGAATTTTTCTAATAGTACTGAACAAGATAATAGCGAAAAAGGAGGAGGACGACCTGGAGGAATACGTACAAAGACAACTGACTCGGTCGCGGTCAGGTCATCGGCTTGAAAGAGACGTTGAGACCGGCGGTTTGACCACGAGACATGCCAGACGTGCAAAACAAATGAAAGCCATGGTTTCATCCGGGACTCTGTCAGTCGAAGAAGAACCGAACCTTGGATCACCGCCCAGAAGTCCACCGCCAGCCTATTCACCGCCTCCCGTCAGCACCGGGGATGTTCAGAACCAGCCGGCCCATCTTTTGGAACAGATAACCGAGGAGGAATTCGCTAGCGACAGAATTGAAACTTCGACAACCGCCAGTCTCAGTCCCGGAACACCGAGCGAAACTCGAGAACTGATACATACAAATCCAAATTATTATAATTTGAACGGTAATCATCCGCAAGCTCATAGGCCTCTTTACGTTCACGTTTCTAGGATTTAAAAAAAAAAAAAAAAAAAGAAATTAATTTACCTTTACGCGACGTTTCTCCGTAAGAGGGAATCGTTCATAACGGGAATAGATATATTCCGTGGAAACCAAAAAAAATTTAAGAAAAAAATTCATCTCGTCTTCGTCGTCTTCGTTGTCGTTGTCGAACGAATTTTTCCATCTTATTGTCTCACATTTGTACCTATATTATACATTCAATATGTATATATTACGTAGGTGTCGTAAAATCGGTGTTACACGTATCGCAGCGATGTAATGCAGGTGAAAGAGAGAAACAAAAAAAAAGGTTTAAATCAAGGAAGAAAATTTCGAAAAAAAAAAAAAAAAAAAAAAAAAAAAAAAACAGAATCAAGCGATAATCACCTGACGAGTCGAGTCGCACACGATATAGGCAATTGCCAATGTAATACGCGGTGCAGGATTTAAGTATGCCTGTTATTATATGTCGAACGAGCTTTTCATATAAATAAAATTAACGTATTATATTATATGGCTAAGTTTTTCGTCCAATGCAGGAGCTTTTATCATATACCTATACATATATATATATATATATATATATATATATATATATACCTATATTTAAACTGATACAGTAATTATACTATACACATACTACGCTTTTCTCCTTATGTATAAATAGTATATATATACCGATTCAGAATTTGGAATTGGTTCGATCATAAATATCGATTCTTTTAGTCGTCGATGTGGAATAAATAAATAAATAAATAAATACATATATATATCTCGGTCGATATAATATTCTAAAATCTTGAGAACCGTGTGAGTCCTAAAACCTTCAACGAAATTTTCTTCACCAAGTGTATTTGTATATATATTTATTTTCAATCTGGTCGGATTTTATTTGATAAATACTCGATATATACTCGATGCACAATACATATACATAGCGGAATTTAAGTAGATACGTATATACAATAGATTATACGAACTTAACACGTCCGATACAAACATTCCAAATTTTTTATTTTTTTTTTGTTTTTTTTTTCACAAATTTTTTTTACAAAATAATTTCACATCTATATACACCTATCGTATAGCTTACGAATCCTTCGTTTATTTCGTCTTTTTATTATTTCTGTCAAGCGCGGAGGGTGAATATTCTGCAAGCGAGGTTTCTATACGTCGATAAAATGTCGAAAAATGGGATTCGGTATATATATGCGTATGTATTTACGTGTACATATACCTACGTACGTATTAGGTACCGCGTATAACGTGAATCGTACACAGGAACTAGGGATGGGGAATGCGTTCGTTCAGAGCCCGATGTTCAAAGGGAAGTAATAATTGAAAATAAAAAGAGATAATAGAATTGAGGGAATTGAGTGGATATATAATCTATATATATATATATATATATACATATTACAGTGGATTAAGATTAATTCAGCTATACATATATATATATATATATATATATATATATATATATATATATATATATATATATATATATATATATATATATATATATATATATATATATATATATATATATATATATATATATATATATATATATATATATATATATATATATATATATATATATATATATATATATATATATATATATATATATATATATATATATATATATATATATATATATATATATATATATATATATATATATATATATATATATATATATATATATATATATATATATATATATATATATATATATAATATAAGGACCAAAAGTATAGGTAATCCGAGGAGATGTATAAATAAATGATAAAAATGGTAATGTATAAAGTTTGTCGAAAGGCGTTCGGAAGGGTGAAAGGGCGCAGACGATAGAGAAGAGTAACGATCAGGCTGATTCTATAATCGATTTTTATACACATAAGCCGTATCGTTAATATTTTTAATCTATATATAATTGCATAATTAGCTAGTTAAGGAAATACCTGTATCTATAGACACATTGCCAAATCGATATATTAAAACTATATCTAACTGATTTCCCCTTAAAACAAGGATTTGCAAATAAAAGCCCAGTCGTCAAAGTTTGAACAAATATGTTACGTATATATAATACCATGAAATATTAAACGATCGATAATATATACTCACGTTATATATGTATATAGGTATTTATACTGGGCTCTATTTTTGAGACTTGATTAAGCCCCGTAATTATGCTATATACGGATGCCGATAAAAAGAGAAAAAAAGGAAAACAAAAGAGAGAAATTCATTTACTTTTCTACCTCAAAGTTATACCTGTCACCATCTATCTATATATTTTATTAATTCGAATGAAATGAGTACCTGTGAATCAGTTTACACGTTATAAAAGCATTGATAATCATCGTTTATAATTTCAATTTCGCAAATTCTATTACTTATTTGATTAGCTGCAGTGGATTGCGAATTTTGAATATCAGTGTAATGGCCAACATTGCGATGTTGCAGATAAAATATTTGAATCAGTGATACAGGAAATGTTAAGAAAAAGAAAAAAGAAAATTTCCTTTTTTGTTAGAATAAATATAGTAAGGCCAACTTCCTCGAATCACTGATCGGTTATTGCACAGTATATATACTTCACTTTTGCATAAATAATTGTCACTCACCTTCGTGGGTATAATAATAAATAAAAGCTACTTTCAAATTTAAACAGCCATATTATAGTTGAATATAGATGAGTATAATTATTGTAATCAAATTGCTAGATATTAAGCTAGTATTTACCTAAGTATATACTTGTATATTGTTCTTAATTTTATATTACATCTTATGTATATGGGGCGTTCCGTTCCAACTCGACCTGACCGTGACCCTCGAACTCTAAGATCTGGTCCGCGATTTATTTTGTATCATTCTTTCGACTCCAAATAGCAACTAGATTTTTTTTCAGAATTTTCAAAATAAATTTCAGCGCGTCCTGAATTTTTTTTGGGTTTTTTGAAAAATGTGAGAAAAAAATTCTTAAAAATTGTCAAAAATTTTTGAGAATTGTTTCAGAGTTTTCGATCACGGCCGAAAATTTATGACATGCTAAAATCTATTTTGAAAAATCTAGAAAAAATTCTAGTTGCTATTTAGAGTTCGAAGAGTGATACAAAAAATCGCGGAACAGATCTGAGAGGTCGAGGGTTCAGGCCAGGTCGAGTTGGTATGGAATTTCCCGTATGTATATATAATATATATAGTTAAAATATACATATAATATACAATATACAATAAAATTATAAATGAAAAAACAAAAGAAAAATAAAAAACGCTAGCTAATATTATAGAATATATAATATGAAATTTTCAAAAACGCTGTATCAACTCATGAACAATAGGTACTACGTATGGGAATATAATGAAAACGTACTGTTACCTATACATATGTATAATGAATATCTTGGAAATTTTTATTTTTTTTCTTCTCCTCGTAAATAAGTAAATAATCTTATTTGAGCTTTTTGAAACGTGAGGATAACATTTTTTGACATACTAGTACGATTCGAAAAATTCAAAAAGAAATAAAATCAAAAAAAAAAAAAAAGCATCATTCCGAAACTTATATCATATCAAAGGACCATCACTTCTGGGATTAAAATACAGATGTACCTATACCTATATATTATAATTCGATAATTGCATCGCCTATTTTTCCATAATAAGCGTTTTTGAGAATTTTCAAATTGCCATGCTCGGGCGCTGCAATTCTGTGATCCAAAAATTGACTCACACCAAAAATGAAACAAAAAAAGAAAAAAATTCAAAAAAATACCAAAAAAAAAAATACAAAAAATGAAACAAAAAAAAAAATATCTCTAAATATGTAACTTATTCTATATTAATAACTTTTCAATTTTGACTCGAAACAACACAAAAAAAAAATTAAAAAAAAAAAAAAATGATATTATATAAGTATTATATAATATATATAATAATAATATACATGTACTCATAGAATATAATTCTATATGGTTTAATCACGCATGGATCTAGTCGAAATTGCTCATTCGTTACGATATACAATAGCTATATATTAAAATAGTATATACATAGTATAACTTACTAATTGACATTCCATCGTTCTGCATTTATAAATATTTCGCAGGTTAAATATTTATGCAATAATTTTTAAATAATTTATTTTAGATACGTATAATATATATACATATATACACATATTATATATATTATAGGTATACATATGTATATACATATATTGACTTTTTTCATTGAATATTATAAGTGCCTTTTATATGGGTACGCTCAATTGTACGTTTCTTTGAAACTTTATTTTGTTCAATATTTTATTTTTTTATTTTCAAAGGCTTCAATCTTCCTGCAATTTCCACGCACGCACGCACGCACGCGCGCACGCACGTACCGAACACCCACACATTAATACATAGTACCAGTTACAATATAAAAATTAATTTCATCATTTTTACGAATCTTCTTATATAATAAATTATTCAAAAATGTTATTATTATACACTATCTCTCCGACCACAATTAACTATAAAATGATATTATATACTTAATCTATTATAAATTTTGGTAAATGGGATAAAGGAAACAGAAGAGAAAAAAAAAAAAAAAAAAATTGAGAAAGAACAAAGATATTAAGAACGCAAAATGCCTAGCGCTGTAAGAAGCTTTCGGCATTTCGGTAGATCAATACTCTATAGATCCTTTAAAGTATTTATCTCTATATAGGTATAATATACTATCATATTATATATATATATATATATAAATAAATGATACAGTAAATTGTGAGTAAAGCTTCGATTTAAATCTTTAAAAAATATAGCTAACGATAATACGCTTATATATATATATAAATATATATATATTCGTTGAAGAGTCTGTAATAAATTTTTGTACGATGTCAGATTAATTTCTGGCGTAACAGTTTTTTGGCTAGACAAAATTTTTCGCAGAAAAAAAAAAAAAAACAAAAGCAAAAATACATTTATATAGTATATAGTATAGCTATATAGTATATATATTGTGTTAATTTGCATGAACATTCCGAGATCGAATTTACTTTATCCTATAATATATATAGCAGCCAAAAGACTATAATAATATTGAAAATTGTAATTCCTATCCTCCCCCAACATTAAAATGAATCGCGACATAACTTTTGAATAACAAACTACGTGTATTTAGTAGGTAAATAATTAAAATTAACGATTAAATTATAAATCTTATCGCGAAGTTCTTCTATATTATTATATATATATTTATATATATACATATATATGTGTGTATATATATATATTATATATATATATAGATGGGAAGAAAAAATAAATTCAAAAAAAAAAGAATTAAAGAAAACCAAAAAAAAAAAAAACTAAAAGTACTAGAAAATTAAATATCTTAAAGACAAGTTATATAAAAAATACATAAAATTCAAGTAATATGAATAATTATAAATATATATATATATATAGTATCTACATATATGGTATATACATATATTACATTATATATATATATATATACATTATCATATAATAATTACTGACTTATTGTTAAGCTTTCTTATGCCATTTCTCTACCACTTATATACATTTGACGCACGAATTTTTCGAGAATAAAACTTTACGAAACGCTCTTATACTTGTTCGATGCTAATTTATACCCAGACCCAGATCCTGTATATACCTCTTATACAACATATGTGGACATAAAAAAAAAGGGAAAAAAATCTACCCCTACGTAATTTTTCCTTCATAAGTAATGAAATTTTTTATTTATTTTCTCCAAATTTTTTATATTCACCACTCATACTTTCGTTTCGTTTCGTTTCGTTTTTTTTTTTTTCTCTTCTTCTCTGCTTCCAGTTTTATTGTTCGCCTTCAATACTTTATCAACGGAAAAGGTCGTGGGTACCTACTGGCTACGCCGGTTGGGAATACGCTCGGGATAATTTAGTTAAACATTGCCCAGCCACACCCTTTTGACCTAACTATGTTACCGGCTATAATTGCCAGAGTCTTTTAGCAGGCCAAAGGTGCCAAGAGTCACATCGATTATTCAAACCAATAAACTGACAATTATTTCATCGATGAATTGTCCACTGTTGAAATATGTATTCAGAATTTGAAGGGCCAACTAAAACAGCATATTATAAAATGATAATAAAACCAAAAATAAGAAATTCTAGAAGCGAAATTTAGATATGTATCCCCACCAAAATATACCCCACCAAAATTCGACACTTTGTTTGTGCCCGATTTTTTATTTTTATTTTAATCCCAGCCGAATTAATGGTATCGCGTTTTCCTTTTATACGGAAAAAGCACATCAGCTGTAGGTGCGACGTTCGTGTACATTCCTATCGAATTTCACCTTTGAGACGTCGCGACGTCTAAGCTTTTCCACGAGTGGACACGTACTAGTGCTGTGGGGTAGTAGTCCTCGTCGCTTTTGCACTTCTGTGACATTATTCTCTACTTTAAAAGTCCCGGGGTGTATACAAACGCGGTTATAATCTCTCTGCCAGTCATTTGCAAAAATTCTACGATAAAATCCATTTTAGCTGAGCTAATATGCTAATAAATAAATACACGGATTGAAAATGCGTGTATTCGTGTAGAATAGAAATTGAAGGGACACTTATAAATAATTTAGCTTATTACGGCGGTGCATTATTCATACAAAGAGAGAAAAAAAAAAAAAAAAAAGAAAATTTTTCGAACTTGTCAGACAACTGTATATTTCTCCTAAACTCCTCGTAGCTGTAACCCTTTGCGTCTGATACCTTGAGCTAACTTAAGATCCTGTCGACGATTTTTCTTTCGGCTTTTCAAAAGCCTCACAAAATCCTGTACTCATTCGGGTGGTTGGCCTTCGGTTATATTATACCGTGGAGACAGACGGGTCAATATAGGTAAAGATTTTCGTCAAAGACTGATAACACCGTAGCTCAGGCTCCGTTATTCGTAAGATTTTTATTTCTTCCCAATCCAAATTTCAATTTATACTCAACCGAAGCTGCGAGGATTTTTACAAAAGAAATCAACCAGTGGTTATAATAATAATGATAATCGTCAGAGTGAAGATTTCTTTACATAAGTTCGATTTTACGTTACCTGCCATGCCGCCGCGGGGTATAGGTACACGATAAGAGAACTTAACTCGTTAAACCGTTAAAATAATTTCAAAGCAAAAAAAAAAGTTTCTGGATTTTCGAGGGTGACTTTACGTGGACTTTTTAAGTCAAAGTTCGAGTTCCAATTAAACTCGGTTTATGTATGTTTGTATGTAATTAGTAATCTTCAATTCATTCGAACCAAAAAGGATCGCGACGTTTTTCGCGATTCCCTGAAAAATTGTACAAAAAATAAAGAAAAAAATATATACCTATAACGTATTAGGTTTTTCTTTCAATAAAAATCTGGCGGTAATTTCTTACCAATTTTCCCGCGAGACCTAATCACTTGAAACTGGTTAACTCGGTCGTTAATTCGTAGACAAGCTGGATCGACGAGTAAATCATTTCCCCAGAGAGCAAAAAAAAAGATAGAGAGAGAGAGAGAGAGAGAGATGGATATGGATAGACAGGGGACAACTCCTTCCGGGGCGATAATTCTGTCTTTTTTATTTTCATCACCGGTAGATTTTCGGTTCCAGCGAAACGTGAAGGACGATTTCATTTTTACCAAAAGCAAAAAAAAAAACAGTAATCAAGAAAACGAAGGAGGGCGTGTATTCATTAAATCAAAGGAGAAAGCTGGCTGTTCTGTTTATCAAGGTACATACTTGTACATACCTACTACATTTAAAAATTAAAGTAACAGAGGCGAATTAATGTTACCCTGCAGGAAGAGTTTCAGTTGTTAGTCATAATTATGGCGTAGGGTTTCGTATAGCCGTCCCTTATACCGGGCCTAAGTAATTAGGTCCGACCTACATTTCAGCTTGATTACAAGCAACAACATTTACTGTTAAATATCTAACCAATTGGTAGATAATTGATGTTTACGGGGTTAAATCATTTCCCGGGAGATGAGACGCGACCTCTTCCTCAAGCAGAGCCAATTTGCGTATCTGCTTGAGGCGATGTGGATCTCATAGCGTGTATATAGTATATCATTGAGAAACGGGCTCAGATTCGTATCTACTTGTTATTAAAAGATATATCAAACACGTCAGACCGTACGGTCTAAACATTTTGAATAAGTGAGAGGAGCCGGATTGAAATTCCGAATTTCAAAAGCTCCGAGAGGTCAAAATGAGACGAATTCATTTGAGACGATTTCGAGAATATTAAAATTGCGGAATTTTTAGGAAAGCACAAAAAATTTTAGAACTTCAAATTTGATCTTTCCAGGTATCGAGTCAAATTCATCGGAATAAATTATCGCGATTGGAATTCACGAAACCGCGTCTCTATTGCAGACTGGCTTACCTCGAAACCCGCGCAAGCTCGTCATCGTGGCTGAATTAACGGACAGTTTTAGCCTCAGTTTCGAGTTTGAATAACAGTTTAAACCACTCTGTATATATTATTTCTGAGCTTCGTAGAATTGGGATATTTTCAACGCAAATTTTCAAACTTCTGAACATCCGGCTACCCGATAATCTGCAATGAATCATCCGAGCCGCGCAATTTCCAAGGACTTTCATTACGTCACCTGCCTATACCGTAAACTTATACACGATGAAGAAAATCGAATTCAAATTATATATACGTGCAGTTGAACAACGCCTAAATGTATTCGGCTCTTTTTAATCCGCGGATTAAGATGAGTCCCTGTATACTTTTTTTTCTTGTTTTTTTTTTTGGCAAGGTTACAAGTCACCCCGCTTACTCAGTCTGCCCGTCAAAAAACCGCAGCTTTTACCGCTCTTAGGAGTATCCCGTTGTATACCTACGTACCTATATACTTACTTAGTTCAGTATCGATCATCCGGCCTCCCCTAGTATACCAACAAGATGCGGGTGAACTTAGCGGACTGAATTGTAGGAGATATAAATTTTAGGGCTGTTTCACCTTTCGTGAAAACCACATACCGGAATATGTCAGGATCGTGGAAAGTTGATCGTGAAGGTGTGGGTAAAATTTACAGCGGTTTTAACGCGGTCAAACAATCGCCTATATGTATACGTCTGAGAAGACGCGAGGTCAATATTGGACGGGGAACTGATTGTGTCTATACATATGCGGGATCGTATGTAGTATAACTTGAAAGTCGTTAAACTATAGAAGCAATAAAATCAACTACTCAACCGCGATTGCATCCGTATGTATACGTATACGTATACCACTTAGAATTTAACCCTTGATTAAAAAGCTGCAGGGTTTATAACTGTACGAAGTTATTGTTATAGTTAGTCGGTTATATTTTTTATTGTTGAAAGGCGTCGCGTCGGGTCGATAAACCCGTGAAAATTCTTGAAGGATTTATCGAAGGACGTTCCACTCAGTTAGAGTAAGAAAAAAAACGGAAGAAAAACCCAATTTATAACCCCCCAAAGAAAAAATATACTCTCGTTTAATAAATCCCCGATTCTTATCTGTCCGAATATACGAGAAGCTTAATTTTTTTACAAGATTTATTTAATCGGCTGTATAATTTTGGTCCTCGATTTCTCCCCGCTGCAGCTGCTCGGGTATCCCGGGTAGTATAAAGTGACGTATCGATCCACGCGGGTCAACTCAGGTCATGGAAGTTCAAAGCGCCCCGTGGTTCACCAACCCCGTGGAAAATACAGGTTGATATAGGCTCGATGGGGTAGTAACAAGGCGTTTCAAAATTCTGCGTGAAATTTGGCTTATTTATTAATCGATTTTTCAGTTTTCAGTCCCAAATTATAATTTCCTTACCTTTCCATGTATTTTTATTATTAATTTGAATTCTAACCAGCCGCAAGCATGCGGTTCCTGAATTTCGTCCTCTGATAACATATCAAACTTACCCTAATTTTATACCCACAGACTTTTTGAGGTAAGCTCCCGACTTTTAA
Source organism: Macrophya alboannulata (assembly GCA_949628255.1). Taxonomy (NCBI): domain Eukaryota; kingdom Metazoa; phylum Arthropoda; class Insecta; order Hymenoptera; family Tenthredinidae; genus Macrophya; species Macrophya alboannulata. The sequence goes on along the minus strand of OX451212.1, from coordinate 2,450,817 downwards.
CAAAGAAATTTAATCCAAAAGTCCCGCACGATTTCGTTACGCAAATTTTCGCAACAGCTGGCCCGGGACAGCGCGGCGCGGGCGTGGGCAGCACGAGTTCCACTCGAGAAAATTAAATCGAGAGGGGGGATCAATTTGATTCATCATTTGTTTATTTACCCGATATCGTGGATCGCTCTTCTCTCTTTTAGACCATTCGTCTTTTTAAACGGAGGGAGTAAGGGGCTGCAGCTCTCCACGGCCCTGCGCGTAAATACATATAATTCTCCACGTTATTATAGAGAGTTGAATGTGCAATGTAGCAACGCAGCGTCGAGGAAAGTTCAAGAAGAATTTACAGCAGGGGTTGTTTTTTCGTTATTTTATTACATTTGGCTTGTTTGTTATTTACGAAATCGAAAACATTCCCCGACATATTTTTTTATAGGATGATCGGGGCTATGCCGGCGGTTGCCGTTCGCCACGAACGACGAAGACAGGAAAAAAGACTAAAACGTCCCAGCCAGCTTTATCTCGGTGGACAATGGATGCCACCACCCCCAGGATCGCCACCTACCCCAAGCCCACATGGACCAAATAGTCACCTAGATCCTATGCCAGAGTTATACTTATGCGGAAAGGTATATAGTTGAAAGTTGGGCAATACTGTCTCCTTAAAAAACGAGGAATTGTGGGGTAGCCTAATGGCCTCCTCGAAAATCAAAAAATAAACTGCTGAATGGATTACCAAATCGCTTATCGATTTTAAGAAAGAGCAATTCATTAATTTTTTCTTGTTCATCAAAATCTGCCATACGGTTTCCTGATATTTCCTCAGGGAGGTCGTACATTGCCTCATCTTTCCAACAACTATTTTCAATTTATATTCAAATTATTATAACAAATGTGAAATACTATTGATCTAACGTTAGGTAAATTTATTATGTCAATATTTATCTTCGATTCAAGACCATTTACCTATAAACTATATACTTATACATATATACGTATATTTATTTACACAATTTTCAGATATCTGGTCTTCACGCCGTTGTTGTTTGTCTTCTACTGGGAGCCGTTGTTCTGGTTGTTGGTTTGGTCCAACTGGCACCTGGGGCAACCACGACTGATCACAGACTTGTTCTTCTCGTAGCCGGGGCAGCTCTTCTTTTACTGGGTAAGAGACGAGGGTTTCTGAAATTCCCTTCAAGGCAAAAACAAAAAAGTAAATAAATAATAATATACAGAGAACATACAAAAGTTGTCGATACTCGATTGAATATCAGTAAACCGTCACGTACTACGAAACACTTCACGACCGTCTCTCTATCTGGATAATCGTTTTACTCAAAGTGACGGATCTAGGTATTTTATTTTCCCACATTCTGATACGAGTCGAGTGTTCAAAAAATCATACTTCGTGTTGTTGATTTGTTATTATTATTATTATTATTATTATTCATGAAAATCTTTCAAAGAAAATCGCGCTTCTGCGGTAGATTCATCAGTAAATTGCACACTTCACCTATACCCACCTATACGTGTCCCACTATAAATTGAACGACAATGAATCCGAGCTAATCCCTTAAACGGTCGATTAATATGCCGTACAACGACCCGTAACATAAATTTTCTCGAGACTCTCTGACCCGGGTTGCAAAAAAAAAAAAAAAAAAAAAACGGCGGGACAAAAAGAGCGAGATGAAAGGTTGAGGGAGTAAAATCTCGTGGAATTAGAGAGGCAGACATGGAAGGGAATGGAGAAAGGAGAAAAGGACACGGGTTCAAAAAATCTCCTGCGGCGTACTTTGCCTTATTTCGTTTCTATTTTTTCTACTATTTTTTTTTTTTTTGTTTTCTTGTTCTTATAGGCATAGCCTTGGCTGGCGTCAGATGTTACGTTCTTCACTGCATGCCTTTGCCAGCAATTTCGCCTATGGCGACACCTGTACCACCGGTTGGAACGGATCCACCTGCCAGAGGGGGTACTTTGGATCTCCTCGTCGGGCACCAAAATCAAAATCATCAAAACACACCGGAGCTTGACGCTTTGATGCATTCCGAGCATCAGCAGCACCATCACCATCATCATCATCACCATCACCATGGAAATCATAAGAAGAAGCGAAGTTCACAGGGTTCTCACACGGAGGAAGCTTAATAATAAAGAACCAAAAAAACCAAACACAAAAAACAAAAAAAAACACAGAGCTTTTTGAGGGATCGGAATAATTATTGGATAAAATCAATCTTATAGGAAAGAATTAGCGAGATGTGCGAAGGAGAGAGAGAAAGAGAGATAGATGTAAAGAAGTGGAAAAAAAAGCAGTAAAGAAAAAAAAAAATAGAATTTTCATAAAAAAAAAAAAAGATCAAAAAAATGAATTGTAAAAAAAAAAACAAACAAACAAACAGAACAAAATGGGGATGTGCCTAATCTAAATTTATCTTAAAAGTATTCAGTTCACGTTAACGCAATGTTGAAAACCCCTCCAAAAGAGAAAAAAAAAAACAAGAAAAAAAAAACCAAAAAAAAATACTAGCCTAAGCGAATTTCTGTTGCCTCTGTCTATATATATTATATATATAATCTTCGAGGATAGAAAATGAGGGAAGAAATGTAAAAATGAATAAATAAATAAATGATAATAATCAGTCGAGAATATAAGTTTTCGAGGGCTACTTTTTGCGCGTAAGTCAAAGGACGCTACTAATGGTGGTATATAGGTACTTTGAAACTTCTTGAGAATCGATATGGTGATAATATAATTGGTGGTTCCATTCGCATTCATTCGTTAAATTTAGCGGGAAGAAATTTTTTTTTTTCTTTCTTTCTTTCTTTCTTTCTTTTTCAACTAAATTTTTGTCAGCTATAGTCGAGTAAATACAATTCCAGAAGGATATTTACGTATACGTAAAAGGCGCAAGCAATAATTTGCCTTTTGAACGGTAAAATTCTTAAAACGTATGAATAAATTCATGAAAGTAAAGAGTGCAAAATTATTGTACCTGATATAGGAAAATTTTCTCATCAAAGAAGTAAAAGAAAAAAAAAAGAAAATAAAACAAGTGCGTCTCGGAGGGGAAATATTGTTGATTTAAAATTGAGTTGGTAAAAGTTTGTAAAGTTATATATACCACGTTTTAGTAGTCTCATTTTCCTTATGCTAACGATTATAACTTATAATGTATACCTATATACATAAGTACAGATACCTATGTATTATACAACTACGCGAATGCCAAAAGTTAAACAAAAAGAAGAAAAAAAAACGAAAGAAAATGAAAAGATCTATAGCACTGATTATATTATATAATTATGGATTTCTATTGAACGTACTATAGCTAATATGTACACAAATTGTATATGAATAGTGTAAATGTAAAATTAGGATAAACTAAAAGCTTTTTTCGCTTATATCTCGTCGTTTCTTCTTCGACGTTTTATAATTCAATACTAAAATATACTTAAATTATTTTTCAAACAAATATTTTTTATTCATTTTTTCTTCTTCTTATTCTTCTTCTTTTTTTTTTTTTTTTGTTTTACGCTTGAAGCTAATGAATTTATGAAAAAACTATACCTATAACATTATATACGATACAGATTCGTAATCGAACTGATATTTTTTCTTTTTTTTTTTTTATACTAATACGTTCTTTTTATATATCAATCTTTACAAGTCTATTCTTGCGATCCAGGATCAAAAATATTCTCAAAATATATAAACACGCGTACGGGGTATATATCGAACCAAAAAAAAAAAAACACAAAAAAAATTTCAAATCAATAGCTAGACGAAGAAAATGTAAAATAAATAAATAAAATGAGAAACACTTATTTAATATATTACCTAAATAAAATGCACAATCGAAATATAGATCACAGAAAAAAAACAAATCACAACTAAATCCGTAAATAAATAAATAAATAAATAAAAGTAACAACAAAAAACAGATAATCAAACAGGAATTTCTAACATCTCTACGAGTAATGAAAAATGAATTATATATACCTGTATAATAAAAAAGAAAAAAAAAAAAACACGTAAGCTTTATTTAATACGTCTAAACGGTTATTGTAATATTATATGCGAGAGTGTGGAAAATTTATTTATCACTAATTTATTATATCTTATATAATATATATAATATACACTATATATTATATGTATACCTTACTATATAGAATATAATGACGATAATATGTAAAACCTTTTCGACCAAAATGAAAATTAAGTTACGAATGATATGATTATATATAGTGCGAATGACGTGTAAGATTAAGTGTGCCAATATACAGGAGATGATTACGAACAAACGTTATAATTCGGATTTTTCAGAATTTTCGACAAACAAGATTTTGTAGTCGATTTGTTCGCATCTCTTGCCTGATAACTTTTATGATGCAGTCTTCTTACATGCTTAGAATTTGATATTATATATACATATATAGAGAGTATATATATGTATATACCTATATGATGTATGGCATAAGACTATAATACATATATACTATATACTACCTATAAGATATTCATATACTTATATAAATTCTGTGTACCTATTTATATATATTTGAATCCAGTGTTCAATACCGTGAAACTATTAGCTTCTTTTGATATTATATACATATAATATACTAATTTACTATTATTCGCTATATATGTATATATTTTCAGACATCTTTTATTTATTTATTTATTTACTTTTTTTCTTATATTGCATCTAATTTTTTTCCGATCATCGTCAAATTTGACGTGATAGCTTATATTAATAATAAAATCTATATGTCTACTATACATTGAAAAAATTTTTTTTTTAAACTTTCGATTAATAATTATTATATTTGTCGTTATCGATTTTTACGTAAAATTTATGCAAAGTAACAAAACTACAAGAAACAAATGAATAAACTAATAAAGTAAATTAAATTAATGAACTGTACATACATAAACAATAT